>CM068827.1:9396676-9866402 GCA_028554795.2 Sinohyriopsis cumingii | reverse complement strand
TGAAAGCCACAAACATTTAAGTCTGATCTTTCACTCATTTTTAGGTGAGCCTTAATCAACTATTCAGCATCAATCGGCTTCGTTGACAATTTTTTTAAGTAAAGTCTTTGGTTATGTTGGTTCGTGCAAGAGACTGGCTCAAACATTGGAATTATTCAATTCAGTTAGCATCTTGATGGACTCTGAACACATAAAAAAATGTTCACACTGCTCGCTATCTGCGCTGAGCAAGGAGTAGGTGGTTCACATGAAAAATGAGGATATCCAAACCAAAAGTGATCTAAGTTGATAATTACCACACTTAAGACAAATTTGTTAGCACCAGGGTCATCATAAAGTAATTGATGAAGCAACTTTATGGACAGTGTTTTAAGCAAGAGTTCATACACTTGGGGGCCATCCATTTAGTACATACGCAAAAATTTGGCAAAGCTTGACACCTCCCCCTCCCTGTACACATGCCTACTTTTTTTACACACACACCCCCCTGTGTACATATGGTTGACACCCACCCCCAATTCTATATAACGGCCTTTATTCAATCCATGCATAAACCATAAAGGATTAATAATATTAACATGTTTATAAAACAGATAGTCCACTGACTAAGAAATAAGCTGCGTAACTTTAAACAGTTTGTCTAGTGTCTGCTAAAATTAAAATGCCAACTGAATCTTCGAACAGGTAACGTATTAGACAAATTATTATCAAAGTTTCACCCCACCCCCATGCCCCGTTTCTTATGTGTATGTACATTATTAGTTGGCCCCTTGTACTTTAATAACCGATTAATAATATTAATAATAATTGTAATACTAATAACAACTTTATTTAAATTTAGTGACAATTAGTTGCATGGATCCAATCCTCCTTGTGGCCCTCAATATATATACTTTTGGAGTACACATACATGCTTACACAATAATAATAATTTAACAAAAGAGAAAAACAGTGTTATTGGTTCCCTTTTATGTTGAGCGCAAGTGATCTTCACAGGTGTTTGATTTTGTTCATATCGGTGGCATTATTGTTTGAAACATTCAAACGGCCATGAATTTGTTGTTCTCATAGATTTGTTGAGGTTAATCTATCAAATGGCAATTATTACAAAAATGTGGACTTGACAGGCAAAACAAGGCATTTAAGTGCCATAACAATTTTTTCTTCAAAACCATGAAAATTGAGACAACAATATTTTATCATTTCATGTGCCAGTGATTTTATTTTGGCTAGTTTCTACATGGGACTAACCTACTAAGGAGACTGGAAACTCCAAAAAGTTCCCAGATATCAATTGTTCCCTTTTAATATGCAAATGAGATTGCCAGTGGTTGAGTTTAACCGTGGAATTTAAGGAATAGGAGGGCTTACCTTGTCCTCAGGCTTTAAATACCAGAAGTACTTACCTAGGCTCCAGAGTACAGTTATCTCTTATATTGTTTTCAATCCCAGGTGTAATTACCTAGATTAGAGATTGCAGCTAGCTGTTACACTGTTCTCAAGCCCAGGTGTATTTACCTAGGTTAGAGATTGTAGTTAGCTGTTAGTGTTCTCAATCCCAGGTGTAATTACCTAGATGAGAGTTTGCAGTTAGCTGTTAGTGTTCTCAATCCCAGGTGTAATTACCTAGATTAGAGATTGCAGCTAGCTGTTACACTGTTCTCAATCCCAGGTGTAATTACCTAGGTCAGAGATTGTAGTTAACTGTTAGTGTTCTCAATCCCAGGTGTAAATACCTAGATGAGAGTTTGCAGTTAGCTGTTACACTGTTCTCAAGCCCAGGTGTACTTACCTATGTTAGAGATTGTAGTTAACTGTTATTGCAGTTAGCTGTTGCACTGTCCTCAATACCAGGGATACATACCTGGGTTAGAGATTGTAGTTACCTGTTAGCAGTTACAGTGTTCTTGCTCCAAGGTGTTTTTAGCTAAGTTGGTGGCTATTGTGACGTGATGTGATTTGGATTTTTAACGTAGCTTTAACAATTTTTCATTCATATTGCTACAATATCTGCAATGTGGCAGTTATAGTGATGTCTAGCACTGAGGCATCATGCTGCAGACATGTAGCATGATGTCCCACCCAGTCACATTATCCTTGAAATTCCTGCTGTTCCTTTGATGTCAAGTACTGGCATGGTGCTTTCCTTTGCACATGAAAAGGAAACCGATGACATTTGGTTAGGTCAATAACAAGTTCCCCAGCCATGTGTATTTAGTCCTAGCTTATACACAGTAAAAAACATGAAGTACAAAATTGTGTTAATTGGTGATTAATGGTGCATATGTAACATATTTCAGTAATGGTGGCTTGTTCCAGTATATCTTTGTTTTAATTTCAGTACCTTCCATATTCGCTTCTAGATGGTGCTAATAAATACAAGTTTGAACAGCTCACAGATTATATCAGGAGATGAAGACTGAACACACATTTATTCATAACGAGTTTTAATGCAATGAAATGGACATTGGACATTTATATTTTCTGATCATGTGGACTTTTGTACAGAGGCAGTATTCTCTGCATGTGACTTAACATGATTAATGCAATATTTCTGACTGATACCTATAATTATATGTTGCTTCATATTCCATTTAAATAGAATTAATAGCACAAAAATAAATTTTCATGGCGGGTTGTATATTGTTTTCGTGTTTCACATTCTCAAAATAAAATTTTGCTGTTTGTACCATTTCTGTCCAACTAAAATTGTTCTTTAATAGAATTCTGAATTCCTAAAGAAATAGTTTACAGAAACCAATATTTTAGGGGATAGCAGATAATCACAAAAATACAGTGCTTGATAAAATATGACTGGGTGTCAAATAAGTGACTAACTTTTCTGGGTGATTAACTTGCTCTGAGAGTGAATACATTTACAAGTATAAATTGAATTTAAATTATTTATGATAGCAACTATAGAAAACAACGATTACAGCAGTGTCCTTTTTCAGCAAAGCTCTATATAAGAATTGGGCATTTTATTTCCTGGTTTGTAACTTAACTGCTTTTTCAAGTTTGACTGAACAATGCAAAACACAAATGTATGATACCAGACTGAATCCTAATCAAGCTGGAAATCATATTTTTTTTTGTCAAATGATTAGGAACAAGTTCACTGCAGCGTGCATTTCAGTTTAGTGTTCACACTGATCAAATACTATCATATGTGGAGGTGCATCCAGAAATTGTCCTATGAGCACATTTAATATTGATCTAATGCATCAGCATAAAACATGGAGTGTGCTTAATACAGGTTCAGTATACTGGCAAATTTGGATAAAATGCTTACAATTTAGTAGATCTGTGTAATTTTAACACAAAAAATATATTCATGCTTTTCTATTTTTTGTTTTCATATATATACCACTAAATATGCATCATATATTGAGCTGATATTCAGATTTTTGTATAAATTGTCATAACTAATGGAAACAAGAAGTATATTATGATCTACATTAATATATAATTCATACACAAAGAGGTGAAAATTATTTTTATATACTGTAAGCCAATTTGGAAATTATTCAAACTTCTAAAACTTCACACCGAATGAGCACAAAAGCAATATTCAGTCCACTGCATGACAAAATATATTTTTGTTTTTTTTAATCAAAATACCAACAAAAATTTTTCAAGGGAAGGTCTTCTTTCAGCTGCATTGCATTGGGGATGCCTTGCAAGAATACTGTGTGTGATATCATGGTATGAAAATCTGAAATGGGTCTAATAATGAAACAAACTCATGTGATTATAATGATTGACACACATTTTATTTAGGTAAATAGATGTCTGCTTTGTAAAAACTGAAACAACAGTATCCATAATCTGTAGATATGATACAATGATTTGGAATGTATGGATTTAAAAATTCCAGGCAACTACCATATATGCTTGCTTATAAGACAAGCCCAGCTGCAAACTGCAAAGACACATATTTGCCACTGCATAATGCACCAGCAGATCTGGGTCTGTGCAGTTTGTTAGGCCTAATCAGTAGAACAAGCAATATAGACCCTGATCTGCAGGTGCATTATGCTATGGCAGATCGGAATCTTTGTTGCTTGCAGTTTGCCTTGACTTATGAGTATACATAGTACATGCGATCTGCTAAATGTTTTAGTGTAAATAAAATAAATCTGCCAAGCAGATTATAATTATTGTAAGAAATCATATATATCTATATATATATGAATGTGAGATTAACTCTTTGTTAGAGTCAACTTTACAATTTCATACTGATTTAAAATTTACAAGTGCTGTTTCAAAACATATTAGTCATTAATTATAGGTTTGATCATCAATCATTTAAACATGTATAACTTGTATACAGGTAGTATTTGAACATATATTATTAAAGTACAAGCAGTGGTGTAGCAAGAAAAAAACTGGTGGGAATTTTGCATACACACACACATGCACACACAGAGTATAGTTACAGGGATTACCTGGATGGTTGCTATGCCACTGAACACAAGATTTGACAATAATAAATACTTAAACATGTACAAAGTACATCCTGTTTATTATAAACTTGACTAGATACTACAATATGGGACTGGTTTTCTATTCCTCTCCCTTCCTGAAGGCTCTCTATACCAGAAACATATCTCAAGGCAGAACCTGGTTCTGGATGTTAACTTGGATTAAATATTACATAATTATCTGGCAGACAGGTATTAATCCAACTTGGATTAAATATTACATAAAGCATGCTTCTAATGGAATCAAACAAGGTTTCCAATTCAGCCTACTCGTCAATGAATACAAAAAAAAGCAAATTAAAAAGGATCATAACAAAATACTTTTTAAAACAAATTGATTTTTTGGAACTCTGAGCACCTCTTCATATCAATGCACCACTAATCTCTTCATTTGTAACAGACACTAAATAATCTTGTATTAAGGCTAAGGGAGACAACTTTTCATGACCGATTATCTATAAAATAGCTAATAATTAGTGTTGTACACGCCTTGATGTAAAATCTTGTCTTTTATAATGGTGACTTTTACAATGGTGACTATCAGGAATACGCAAGTCAAATATTTTTTTCCGCAAATGTTTAATATGACCCACATGGGCAGTTTGTGAACAAGTCAAAATAAGGTCTTTGGTTTCTTTTCTATGGAAATTTGAAAAATATTATGTAATAAAATACCTCAGAGTGTTCATATCAAAATTGTTCTTGTCTATATTATGTCTTGTCTTTAAGTGACGAAGGAGGTTGTCCCTTCTATTGAATTTAGCTGTGCAGAGCTGGCAGGGTATGGTATAATCTAAATGAGTGTTAAGATGGCGTAGCAAAGTGGTTTTTGTTGAGAGTTGTCCTTTACAAAATGGGCAAGCATAGACATGTCCATGTTGATCTGAGTGATCTCCAATTTCCCTGGGATTGTTTAGCATTACATTACACAACAAGCATTTCACTGGGAAACTTGCTTCTTGGCTTTTCTGCCTTAAATTCGAATTGTCAAGAGGCAGAGAAGGTCCACTTGGAAATGTGGTTGCATGAAATGTATTAGACTGTCGACCTTCCATTCTAAATTGGTCATTAACTCCAGTAACAACTCGACATGGTACAGCATCTGGATCATGTATAGAAGGATCAATATCACTTGCAGGTTGTACACTGGTCCGAAGAGCTGAATGAAATTCAACCCAGTCACCAAAGTTCTGATACTCACCGGGGGAACTGGAAGAGCTTGTCTCATCTACATGGATGACTTCCTGTTTAATGAGAGTATTAATAGATGAGTCTAACTCCTGACCCGTCTTTATCCCAGATACCCGAGTCTCTTGACTAGCTGTGCCTAACTCCTGACATGCCCTTATCCCATATACTGGAGTCCCTTGAGCAACTGTAGCAAACTCTTGACCTGTCCTCATACCATATGTTGGAGTCCCTTGAGCAACTGGGCTATGTGCCGGCAAAGGAGGTTGCCAACTTTGACTAGGTCTGATGCCATACTCTCCAGAAAATACTGCAACATTCATATTAGCACTTTTTTCTATCCCTCTAAATCCTGAAGGGGATTTACAATGCTGGTCTCCCTTGTTTCTTGCAAGACTACCCTGCTCTGAAACATCTTTCTGCTGTGTTTTAATACTTGTTGGGAAGTTACAAAACTGAAGACCATCTAAATGATGCACTGACTCATGCTCCTTCAGTTCATCAAAGCTGCTAAAGAGTCTAAAACATCTAATACAGGAAAAATGTTCAACATCTGTAAATGTATTTTCTAAGGAAGAATTTATAAAAATACTAGCTTCTGTGGATGTAGAATTTGTACAACGTGTATTTTCATATGAGATGGCATTCCTTCGTGTTAACCCGACATTATTATTTGTACATGCATCAAGTTCATCTGCATCCATTTTCTCTGTTTTCACTTCTATTGTTCCATATTCAGGCTGTTTTTCAATATCTTGTGGGACCGCTGTAGTAATACTATGGTCATCAGTAGTGTCCCTGTCTTCCACTGAAGCATCAGCTTTTGCCCCTTTACCATTATCCCAACTATCTTTAGCAATGTTATCCTCGTTTTCTATCTCTTGTTCCATAGAAATACATGGATTTAGATTTCCAGTCTGCATTTTGTCCCGATTGGTCCTGCCTTGCACAGTACTGCAAGCTCGTCTTAGACATTGTCTGGCAAACCAGGTTTTGCCACTGGATGGTTTGAACCTACCTTTATCATGGCATTTGATGTGCCGTTTTAAGTTGTCCTTGCGGTTGAAAACAGTTCCACAAATATGACACATGTATACAATATTCTGAGCATGCTGGGCTGCATGACGGCTTAGGCACTGTTTCTGAGAGAAGGATTTACGACATATTGCACACTGCATTTGCCCATGAAGGACTGAATGATCAACAACATCATAATGTGTTTTTAAAATACTATTACAAAACTGACAGACTAATTTTTTCTCTTGGTTTTTATCTGAATATTTAGTCAAATTCAGTGTGTACATCCCTTCTGAATCTGTTGTGAATACTTCAAAAGGATTTCTAGCACTATGACTGACACTGAACTGTGAAGGTTGTACTACATTAGGTTCATACTCAAAATGGCCAGCGACATGTGATTTGAACGATGCAGAGCTTTTCCATGGAAAATTTGCATTACAAACTGGACACACAATTGCATTTTTTGGTGTTATATTTAAGTGATCCTTGGAATGCTCTATAATGCTTTTCTCACTCTGCAAAAGTTTTCCACAAAACAAACACTGGAGATGATCTGATGTTGAGCCAGGTTTGTGACAACTCTCATTTTCACCACCTGCTAGACTTGTGTTTCTACCACCATCACCTTCTAGGGTTGTTCCTTTACTGCCATCACCTGCTGGAGTTATGGAATTGTCACTATGTTCCATATTCAATTCAATATGAGAGTTTGTATTTTCTATATTTTCTTCACTTAAATCAATCACTGCAGTTGGACTTGAAAGTACAGAATCTTGTCTTACCTTCAAAATCTGTCTTTCACAGTCAAGATTTGAAAGATGACTTAGCTCAGGTACAGCTGTATTTTTCTGCTGTATGCTACCCCCCTCTAACATGTCATGCATACTCTGCTCTGTGTTATTCTCAACATCGTCTGTTTCTGACGACCTTCCTTTGCAAATCTGATCTAAACTTGTCTTGGCTTTTTGCTGTGATTTGTGATGCCACATTTTGTCAGGGTTATGTATTTGGTCATGGTCAGTAATTAAAATGATATCATCCTGGATGTCTGAGTCTGTATTAATATTCTTAGATGGGACAGCCAAGTGTGGAAACCAGAAGCCTTGTACTGGGACAGTAGAAATTGTGGCAGGAACAACAGCTGGCATTCTCTTTGAGGATGGAACTGGATATATACTATCCTTAGCATCCTGACCTGGCATGGACTTAAAATGACCTGCAAATAGTAAACACAGAGACTAGATAAATCACTGAAAATGAATACTAAGATCAAATAGACTGCATACCGGAAATTTTAATAAAGTAATAGTCATACAAATATGACCATGTAGAAACAGGAGGGATGCTATTTCTGATAAAAGTAAAGTAATTTGGCTTTAATTGTTTATTGTGGCACCTTTTGTCACTCTAAAGTGGAGAGAACAGTTTCATTTAATTGTGATCATCAATAATTAATATTATATCATTAGTGGTGGTTTGATATCCATGCATTGATCAATTATAATATTATACAAACTATAAATACTAGACAATAACAGATTTAAACTAGATGAAATAAACAGTGTATAAATTAACATTTTCTTGTTTTCTTTGTCTCTAAATTGATAAGGTCACTTGAACCATGTATAATCAAAGTACTAAGATTGAAGGTGACTTTGATTGTTCAGGTCATACAGTAGACCCTATCTTGAAAGATCTCTCCTTGCGCCAGCAAATCATGGTCTCATGACAGGTAGCCTCAGACCAGGTCATAACACTACATAATCAATAAATCTTTCTAGCAAGTACCCAGGTTTTCATGGTGGCCATGCTGGATGTCAGATTAGCACCATTCTCATCTTGGACCAAGACATCAAAAGAAAAAAATCTTATAATGAAAACCCCAAGTTAATAAGATCATCAGTTTTGGAGGAGTAGTTACAAGATTCTCCAGATGACCACTGTTTTGGCCATATTGATCTCAAAGAGGAACCATTTTTTTTAATGACCAACTAGACATAATGTAATATTTTTTAGTCAAAACCCCATGTTAGTATAATCATCCATAGGAGCACAGTTGTAAAAACAATATCTTCAAAATGGATGCTATGGTGTCCATACTGGATGTCTGAGCATCATCATTATCATTTAGTTCACAATCACCTGGACAATAATTTCACCAGGTGTTTTAAGTACCATTGTTTTTTGCTGAAATTTTCCACTCTCCCCTGATCACCATACTTGTCTTATGAGGATTACATCATATAGCACAACCTATCTTTATCCCTACAACTCTTTTTCGCATCAGAAATGGCCCACAGCTGTGTCATGTGTGAAGCACAATTCAAGCACTGTCAATCTCTACAGCAAAATGTACATATTTTAGATTTAAGAGTAAGTTTTGTGATTCAAAGATTAGTTATTTTGTTTGCAACATTATAATAATGTATTTTAATTATTTAATAGATAATTTAAGAGAGTTGTCTAGCCACTTTGTTTACCTCCCATTTTTACATGTACTTTAAAGCTTTTGTAATGTTTTCGTCCAACTGCTATTTAAATTGAATCCCAGCTGCATTAAACAATGTCATTTGAATCTTGATCAGCGCCATCAAAGAGAAATGAAGCACTAAGGCAGCGGGTGGGGGTGCATTTCACCAAGTTTGAGGAATTTAAATCTGAGAGGTATGTGTCACCTAGCACAAATCTGTTACAACCCATACCCTGGCTGCATTAAATATCAATGTCATTTGAACATAGTGCATTACCTACAAACAGGTTATGATACTTATGGCCCACCATAAACCAGGGTACTGATGTCACATGACCCAATAAAGCATCTGCGCTGGTGGCAAATGGGTTTATAAACCCCACACTGACAAGTGCGATGATCAGTTGAACCAATGAATCTAGAAGAACTTTTCCCTCTGATAAGTTACAAAGATAACGAAACTGCTAAGGGACCAGGGTGACCAGGCCAGTCCAACAGATGGCAGAGAATGCCTCCACATTTTTTTCAGGCAATACCTTCATAATTTTCATTTAGGACCAACTATACTTTGGGATGAATATTTGTATAAAGTTTCATGGCAGTCCTCCAAGCTGTTTAGCAAAAGTAGCCTAAAAAATGGATGGACAAACACCAGAAGGTGGACATTAAAATATGACAGGCTATACCATACATTTTCTTAAGAAAAGTGATTAAAAACTTCATAAAATATTTTGAGAAGCATTTAAGCATTTCCTACTGAAATTACTTTGTATTGTTTGAAGTGCTGCACAGAGGCAGAAACACATATAACACAGATTCTTAACTCCCCCAATGCATCTGTACAATCAAAAAGGCAGCCTTTTCCTTTGGAAATGTGGGTGCTGTCAAGGTGAGTGTTCAGGTAAATTCCTGTTTATGCCTGCATGGTGGCCAACAAACTGGTGAAGTAAATATCTGGTGACTATGTTAGTAAACTGGTTATGACACTTTATGTTCTCAATCATTAACATTATTAAGAAAAAAATCTGTCACGAGGATATCTGAGTATTAAGAAAAAAATCTGTCATGAGGATATCTGAGTATTAAGAAAAAAATCTGTCATGAGGATATCTGAGTATTAAGAAAAAAATCTGTCATGAGGATATCTGAGTATTAAGAAAAAAATCTGTCATGAGGATATCTGAGTATTAAGAAAAAAATCTGTCATGAGGATATCTGAGTATTAAGAAAAAAATCTGTCATGAGGATATCTGAGCTACAATATCAAGCCAGTTGATAAAGGTTTGGAGGATACATTATGGTACTGTTTTCCACACATCCAAATCAATTATTTCATTATCATTAGACTGAAAAGTGATATTTCAAATGAGTGGATAATTCATCAGAAATGTGTTAACCTTTTGTGAAGTGCTCAAATTAATACAATTATGCAGCATTTTTTTTTACGTTGTTAATGGAATTATTGGTGACAAACTAACTTTTGCCAATGGTACGTGTTTGATATTTGGAACAGTAGCAAGAGTTATTTCACAGACAGAATTGGATGCTGTTGCTTAGACCATAGATGCTGCCCTAAAATTTACTTTAAACTTTCCCAAATATTATGCAGTGCTGACATATTATCTTGCCATTAAAACGGCATCAAATATGACTTGATTCAGCACAAAGAATCACATAAAATAACGAGATTGGTATGTTTACCAGCTGCAACAGTAAATTGGTTCATTTTTTTCAAACTCCATCCTGCAACAGGCTTACAATATGGCCACCGCTATTGTGATTAGACTTAATTACTCATCAATATATGATGTCAATAATAGCCTTTGACCAGTTGTCAATCGTCTGTGCTTTAGACAGCTCTGAGAGAAACTGCCATGTTAAGGGAGGTAACCACTTGAATTCTTGTATCCTCTTAGGATTAGAATTTAACTTATGTCCTTAACATCTCTTGACAGGCCTTTCATAGACAAATGGTCAGAAAGACCTAAATATATGAAGTGCCTTATTATTAGAAACACAAGTTATTTTTAGTGACATACATAATGCCATTGGTTTTGCAGGACTAAATCAAAAATACCAGCAACAACAACTAAACTTTATGATCATACTCCAATGCCTATTTAGAGCACATGATCATATAAAACTTTACTGTTAGACTTGACCACAAATGTATCCATTAAGTGTATTGTATTCTCTAGGTATTAAGTGTACTTTTTGTCAATTAATAATTAATTTTTTACAAGATAAACAGTCTGAGAAAAACTTGAGAAGCAATTAAGATTGATACTCAAAATGAAGCAACAGAAAATCCAGAAATAAAAATAACACATTTTTTTAGTACATTAAGTAATTAAATATGTGTTCTTATTTATTAGACCATTTTATACTTGAATACTTTCAGTGACAGACAAATTCAAAGTGCTTTTGGTAAACAGTGTAAATAAATGCTTCTATTTGTTTCTCATAGTGAGCAAGTACTACACACAGAATATATGCAACTTAGACCTACAGCCTAGTTTATATTGAAAAAGCACACCATGATACAAAATAGACTGTGCACACAGCTAAAGCAATAGTGCAATGCTTCAACTGAAAATGTTTTGTGTAATTGATGAGGGTGATAAAGGGAGCCATCAACTTGAAATTAACAAAAACCAAATGTCCTCTGAATGAACCACTCCAAGGCCTAGTGGTTAGAGCATCCGCCTCAAATGCGGAAGGTCATGGGTTCAATCCCTGGCCAAGTCATAACAAAGATTTACAAAAATGGCTCTAACAGCTGCCTCGCTTGGCACTCAGTATTAAGAGGTTAGTGTTAGGACTGGTCGGCCTGGTATCAAGATAATGTGACTGGGTGGGACATCATGCTACATGTCTGTGACATGATGCCCCAGTGCTAGGCATCACTATAAACTGCCACACTGCAGACATCATAGCGATATGACTAAAAAATTGTTAAAGCTGTGCTAAAAAATATAAATCACACACACACACAGTACTCTGAATGCACACAAATGTAATGAATGGCAGTATAAAGCTACTGACAACTGTTAGAGCTGTAACATTGCAATCATCACCATTCCTAACTGCCTTAGATTTTCGTTCTTTTATAATAATGCTAAATATTTCACAATGAATGAACACTAGCAGCCTGATGACATATATACTAGCGATTGTGAGGAAAGTCTCATTGGGACTCCTATTTTAAGGGATGAGACCCCAAGATTTTTTTAAATTAGGAGTCCTGGAGTCCAACTTTTAAAATCTTATGGAGAATCCTGAGATCAGGTTGCATGATATACTGTGTCTGCTACATTCCTTGTCTTTTGATTTGCCCCAAATATCATGTAACATACACAAATATCATATAACATGACACAAATATGTAACATGACACAAACATCATGTAACACAACAAAAAAGGAAGCATGAAGCTGCTGTGGAGGTTGAAACTTGGGTCTCCTGCATTGCTCTTGAGCATATATTATTGCAAGGTAGAAATCATTTCATCTATGATACACACAACCATAGTTCCAATTTGGAAATGAACTGTACAAACCTTCAATTTAACTATTTCCAATAAAATGGCTGCTATAAGAGATTGTATCAATAGTTAAAATAATTCCATTATGTGAAATAACTGGGGCATAAAAAAATGGAATGTTCAAGCTCTATGAACCATGTCACCCTTTTCCTTCTAGAGTCATCCCACACAGATGCAATCCATCATCCCAGTTTGTATCAGACTATTGAAAACTTCATTTAAACACAACATGGCATGCTTTTCCAAGTAATTACTAAGCAAACTGTATAGCTACCTTTATTCAGATAAACCATAAAAACAAACAATATTACCAATGAACATAACAATCAGAAAAACTGTTGCAGCACATGAACATAACTAGGGCACAAAGCTAAAGTTCTATGTCCAAAAACAATATTTTAGGAGTATTATCAGGGCCACTGTTAATTCTGTGCCCATTTTTAAGACAGAATAGGAGCAACATGCTTTGAAGCAAATGATATGGTTCTGAATCTTCAGTGGCTGGGCATGTGGGTCCGTACCACTAGTCTGTAGGTCTAGTTGTATGGACCTATACGCCTAGCCTATACAGCAGCTATAAGCTTAGTGTGTGTCACTTACATGTATTTAGATATATTACATCAAAGATAATTACATATTTTCTGAATAAAATTCATTTCCAATATAATTTTTCATTCTATATACAATAAGAAAGTTTGTTTACAGGAAATTATTATTTGTTTATTATCACCTACATGCCAGTTACATTTCAGCATGGCAAAAGATGATGACAATGCAGAATTCTGTATAATTTATGGACCATGAGCAAAATCAGCATCACCCAAGGGCATAAGTAATGCATCTTGACAATATAGCAAACCTATATCATGAGGAAATGACCAATGTGTGGGAAAGTTATGATACATTGATCTTCCCTTGGAGTGAAGCTGCTTTCCATATGCCAGCAATTCAAATCTGAGGGTAATGACACCCAGATACCATGGTGTTATGATCTGATAGGAATTAATACTAAAAACGTGAATGTTCTGATAGTAAGCCAAACTTTGGATAGGCATACAAACATCTGTACCAAATTTATTGCACTACGTGAACTGTATCATGAAATATCAGTGTTGATTCTAAAATAGGTTGTGTGAGAAAGAAGAGAAGTCCTCCGTTGTATTATTTTGTACTAAATGTATTACTGAGTTAAATTGACCCCTGTATGCCATGATAATTTGCCTCTTGTCCATCTACCTGATAACTGTTCTTTAATTACCGAGTTACATAAAATAATCACTTATAAAAGAAATGTTATAAATTAAATAAAGATACATTAAAGCCATTAGTTTCTTTCAAATTAAACATACAAATGACGACGCATAGGCTACAGGATAGTGGTACAGATCTGTATGCCTATAGTATTCACTTATCCTCCAATTTGTACTCCCTTACTGATTTTTAAAACGGAAAGCATAATGGATATAAAAAATGCACAAAACTTAGTTGTTTCATTCATCAATTTATAATTACTAACCTGACTGTCACCAAGTGGTCCCTATCACTGTTATCTTGTTTGCATATTAAACAAAATGAATGCTGTCATTGCATACAACTACAGTACAAGTCACACAGGTCATGAAGGCATTCAACACCAAATATTTCAGTAATGGATGTCATTATTTAGAATTTGATTGTACATACCATTAAGTGGCAAGTATTCATTTCATTTGGATTTGTATACATCCACATTCCTTTGGAAGGTCATTATTTAAATACCCCAAAAAGTGAATATACGACAAAATCAATATTAAAGTGTGTAGACATTTTTGGATGAAATGAATCTAAAGGTGTGATCCAGTATAAATCCGGATTGAATGATGCACACTGTGATTTCACAATGAAAGCTATACATATTGATAAATAAATTCGTACTACCTTATACTGTGACAATTCCACTCAATGTGCTCTATTCTTGACCAAAGTTTCATACATGGCCACCATTGTAAAAGACTATAGAGATTGAAAATTTTCTTCTGAAAGTTTCTTGATGGCAGCTAAGGTGCAGAACATTCAGTAATCAGGACTGAATAGACTTTGGTGAAAGAAAATTAGTTAAATTTTAAAATAACAATTTATCTTTAATTTAAAATTAGTAAATGCACATACATGACCCATGTGACTTTTCTTATAGACAGACTTCTCACTGTACTTTTCTGGTTTCTAGAACAGCCCATTTTCTGTAAAAACTGTCTCCTGCATCAGATACTTGCAATGTCAAATGTTAAAAATTCTAAAAAAGAATTAACAAAAGAAAAAGTGTAACTTTTAAATACATGTGTTCTAAGGGAATAGAAGAGAACTTGCCCCATGGAGAACTCGCCCTGGAAGAACTCATCCCAGGTGTCAGAAGAAGTTGCCCCATGGTTTTCTGAGAAGTCATCCCACTTCGCCTGGAGAAGTTGCCCCAAGGATCACATATAGTAATTCTGAAATGTCGCCACACGGTTGTTAAGGCTTGATTTATTGTTGGTTTTTTTAAAACTTAATAACTTATTAAATCTATAAAATGTGCAATTTTTCAAGTTTTTCATTTGACAAAAAATAAGTCTTATCTGTCCCTTTTGCTCTGCTCTTCAAATCATTAGATGCATTTTATTTGGAAAAATAGAGAGGGTGTAAGCACGATGTGATGTCTGCAGTTTTATATATGAAAGGGTTCCCAACCTAATAACCTAAGTCATCCTGAGATGACTTTATGGCATGGACCGCTATAACCCGAAATCGACTGAATTGGCGATGACCATCAATAAGCCAAAGGGTTATAGTATCATCTATCTAACTGAACAATTTAATATGATTGTTCATTGAGATTTGCTAACCATTGACGAACGATACTTGAACTCAATGCAAAGCATCATTGACGCCTACTCAGGAAATGCGGTAGCCGAGTTCATCATCATGGCTAATGCGCAGAATTCGGACGGTTTCTGAAAGATCACTTGTACTACACCCATCATTTAGTTTATTTCTTCTTTTTTGACAGTGTTTGTAACTTATCATCCTTTTTAATCACTATATTGTCATCATTCATTATATAAAGACTTAATTTCATTCTTAGAATTATTACTATGATATTGCTTTTTATGATTACCAGTTAATATCTCTTTAGTGATTGTGTATATATAAAAATCTAAATATGAATCACATGAAAGGTGATTTAATTCTATTATAAAAAGGTTATCTGGGTGACAAGTTTTTGGGTGACTTCTCCAACCAACTGGGGCGACTTCTCCAACCACTCTGGGACGACTTCTCCAGATACGTTGGGGCGAGTTCTCCGCATACCGTTCTAAGGGATGTAACTCCCATAGTTATGGAAAATTAAGGAATTATTCAGATCGTATCGAGGACGTTAAACTAAATCACATACGTTATATATATATAAAAAAGGAGTAGCTTACGCATATGCGGCGCCGTGTTAAGAAAAGAAACTCCTGTTTGGCAGAATATGACAATGTTTAGGACCCCTTATTGACAATCAGGTTAAAAATTATAGACTAGGTAATAGGTTTTGTGCATTTTTTGCTCTTGATGCTTTTGATTTCAAAAACGTTCTGTGTGGGCGGAGGGGGGGGGGAGCATAAACAAACTGGAGGATAAGCAAATACCATAGCCACTACCTTTAATCTTCGGCAGCACTGCTTCTTGCTTCAAGTGAAAAAAATTATGACACCCTAAGTTAAGATATATTCCTTCACGGAATATCAAGAATCGGACCTGTCGATGGCAAGCTGCCTTCCACATCCTCGCCGGGCTGAAACAGCAGTATTGATACAGCTGCCACAATTTTCTTCATGTCGAGCATACGTGAATATATTGGGCTGTCACCATCAAGCTTGTAACGGCTGATGACGACAAGTTCTCCATCTCCTTCTTCATACTCTATCGTCGCCTTGTCATATGAACCCATCCTTACTCCTTAAATTTATACCATTTCCGTATATATGTGTAAATAAAAGATTAAATGTTCAAATATTGGTCGATTTGAGTTAAGCTGCATATCAACTTCCTGTATTCCTTCCGTACAATTGGGCAACAATTTTGAATAAGCCATTTCTAGAGAAATTTTGTGCAACAATTTGGAATTTTAAATTGTTGCGCTCTTTCTCGAGAAATAGCATGGTCGAGTGTTTTGCGTTTTCTTAACGTCCAACATTCTTCTTTCAATATTGTGCTGGGTTCCTCTGAAACATACTCGCACAAAGTGTGAACTATGTACATGTGGTGGGAGTTCCAAGCGCAGCTAAAAATAGGCTAAAATATCCCTGGATGGTTTCTTAGATATATTTATTGGTGTGTGCGTGTGTGTGTGTGTGTGTGATCTTTGAGTTTAAATTCCTTGTATTTATTCCAGATGTCAAATTATTTCATATTTGTTTCCTGTATTTATTTATTTATCTAATCTCATTTGTCTATTTTATGACAACAGTTTAAACAAAATCTTTTAATTGCAATTATATGTAAAACATAAATTTTGATATATTTAGTTTTCTTTCTTTATTTATTTATTTTTCAATAATTAAATTCACTCAGTGATATTTAACAATTAATATTTTTATTGCATTGTTACATCCAGGGGCTTAAACTAGTAACAAGACAAGGTAAAACCCAACAAGCATTCAATTTTACAAAATATAAATTTAATTTCCCTAAATAGAAAATCACAAAAGTGAAAGAATTGAAAAGAATTTATAGTGCATGAATTCCTAGAATATTATCCTAAATTACTGTATAAATTTCACAGAAATCTAGAAACAATTTAAAAGTACACTGAATGAATGCTTTACACTGGCTATCCATTCAATCCAGAATCAAACACGAAATTGTTTTCTGTGCTACGTTTCGCTGACGGACTCCAGTCCAACATATCTATCCAACCTCATTGTTGTGTACAAACCAACAAGATACTTATGCTCCTCTTCTGACAATCGTATACTCATTATTCCCATATGAAAATGAAGTCATATGGACAACGTTCATTTGCATACCAGGGCCCAGAAACGTGGAACAAATTGCCCACTGAACTTAGACACAAAGACACAATGATCCCATTCAAGAGTGCTCTTAAAACTCACCTATTCGACTGCAAGAACAAACTTAAAGACCTAATGATGTTTCCTACCCTAAATATTTTTAGCATGTTTTTTATGTTTTCTAATTTCATGGTGTTTGTTTTTTGTAATCATATCATTATATATGTTTTTTTTATGTTACAGGTGTTTCTAATGTTGTAAAGCACTTAGAGCTTCTAAAGATTAGGCGCTATACATAGTCCTCATTATTATTATTATCATTAATGTGCTTATGTGCTAGCACCAATGAAGAATCACGGTTCTAAATCTAAAAGTTTTTATTTCAAGGTAAATTCCATGATGGTAGAATGTTCCACAGATTCTTGAAAGTTTCACTAAATCTGACAGAATCTTTTAATGTTCAAACCCTTAAATAATTATACATAAACCTCAAGGTACAGTCTGTTTTGGAAATAATTTTACATAATCCTCAAGGTACTGTCTGTTTTGGAAATAATTTTACATAATCCTCAAGGTACAGTCTGTTTTGGAAATAATTTTACATAATCCTCAAGGTACAGTCTGTTTTGGAAATAATTTTACATAATCCTCAAGGTACTGTCTGTTTTGGAAATAATTTTACATAATCCTCAAGGTACAGTCTGTTTTGGAAATAATTTTACATAATCCTCAAGGTACAGTCTGTTTTGGAAATAATTTTACATAATCCTCAAGGTACTGTCTGTTTTGGAAATAATTTTACATAATCCTCAAGGTACTGTCTGTTTTGGAAATAATTTTACATAATCCTCAAGGTACTGTCTGTTTTGGAAATAATTTTACATAATCCTCAAGGTACAGTCTGTTTTGGAAATAATTATACATAATCCTCAAGGTACAGTCTGTTTTGGAAATAATTTTACATAAACCTCAAGGTACTGTCTGTTTTGGAAATAATTTTACATAATCCTCAAGGTACTGTCTGTTTTGGAAATAATTTTACATAAACCTCAAGGTACTGTCTGTTTTGGAAATAATTTTACATAAACCTCAAGGTGCTGTCTGTTTTAGAATAAATGTGTTCCACATTTAGAAGATGATATGAGGTGTCTGTGTACTTCATTCAATATATATCAATAGACATGCCAAGATATATGATGAGTGATCTCTCTAATCCTCCACCTCCACCTCAACAACACACGCAGACAATATGATGCCTTTATAGGTAAAGGAACACTCATCACAATCCAAGTGAAGAGGACAAGACAATTTGGAAAATAATTATATTTGATACTATTTTAAAACAAATTTAAATGAGGTGTTATTTTGGACAGAATGCAGCTAACAACACACATAAATGAAGTGACTCTACTAAATGAATTTAATTCTTTGTAGATATAATTAAAAAAAATTAATACAATTTTTCACTTTTTGCCTGATTTATCTCAGGAAATGACACCAGATGAGTTATGGGTTTTTTTACCAAATAGATTTGGAAGCAACTCCTTGAAAAACATTTTGGCTCTATCTTGGAAATGAATAAAATTGTATCACTCACTTGAAAAATATTATGATGGCCATATCTTGGAAACAAATCAAAGTGTATCACTCACTTGAAAAATATTATGATGGCCATATCTTGGAAACAAATCAAAGTGTATCACTCACTTGAAAAATATTATGATGGCCTATCTTGGAAACAAATGAAAGTGTATCACTCACTTGAAAAATATTATGATGGCCGTATCTTGGAAACAAATCAAGGTGTATCACTCACTTGAAAAATATTGTGATGGCCATATCTTGGAAACAAATCAAAGTGTATCACTCACTTGAAAAATATTATGATGGCCATATCTTGGAAACAAATCAAAGTGTATCACTCACTTGAAAAATATTATGATGGCCATATCTTGGAAACAAATCAAAGTGTATCACTCACTTGAAAAATATTATGATGGCCATATCTTGGAAACAAATCAAAGTGTATCACTCACTTGAGTTTAGAAAAGGAAAAAGGACAAATGAGTGAAACTTTATGAAATCCATTTTGCCCATTCTGAGCAAATAACAGTGAATAAAGTTATTCACTTAATAATAGGTAATAACCATTATGTCATTCCTATGACTGGATTGACTTAATAATAACTGACAATTGCCATTATCTCATTCCTATGATTGGATTGATTTAATAATAATAAGTAATATCCACTATGTCATTCCTATGACTGGATTGACTTAATAATAATTGGCAATTGCCATTATCTCTTTCGGATGACTAGATGAACTTAATAATAGGCAATAGCCATTATATTATTACTGTGACTCGATGGACTTAATAATAGGCAATAGCCATTATATCATTACTGTGACTCGATGGACTTAATAATAGGCAATAGCCATTATATCATTACTATACCTGGATGGGCTTAATAATAGGCAATAGCCATTATCTTATTCCTATGCCTGGATGGACTTAATAATAGGCAATAGTCTTTATATCATTACTGTGACTCGATGGACTTAATAATAGGCAATAGCCTTTATATCATTACTATGCCTGGATGGGCTTAATAATAGGCAATAGCCATTATCTTATTCCTATGCCTGGATGGACTTAATAATAATTGGCAATTGCCATTATCTCTTTTGGATGACAAGATGGACTTAATAATAGGCAATAGCCATTATATCATTACTATACCTGGATGGACTTAATAATAGGCAATAGCCATTATCTTATTCCTATGCCTGGATGGACTTAATAATAGGCAATAGTCTTTATATCATTACTGTGACTCGATGGACTTAATAATAGGCAATAGCCTTTATATCATTACTATGCCTGGATGGGCTTAATAATAGGCAATAGCCATTATCTTATTCCTATGCCTGGATGGACTTAATAATAGGCAATAGTCTTTATATCATTACTGTGACTCGATGGACTTAATAATAGGCAATAGCCTTTATATCATTACTACGCCTGGATGGGCTTAATAATAGGCAATAGCCATTATCTTATTCCTATGTCTGGATGGACTTAATAATAGGCAATAGTCTTTATATCATTACTGTGACTGGATGGACTTAATAATAGGCAATATCCATTATCTTATTCCTATGACTGGATGAGCCTTGTTAATGTACATGATCTGCTTGTACAAAAACTTTAGTAAATTTTGTTAAAGTATGTCATGAGCCATACTTTAACATGAGTCACTGGCGTACCACACTATTAGTGTGTGTGTGTCAGAGTGTGTGTGTGTGTGTTAATATCCACATTACTTTCAAACATTATTAAACAGAAAGATGCTAAAAACACACTGAGCTTTTATGTTGATATTAATGATCAACAACCTGCATCTTACCTCAACTTAAGCTTTGCTGCTGATATTATTGTCTTTTGCCTCCACTGGTACTTTGTCAACAGAAGTACACAGATCATAAATGTCTGTGAATAGAAGTACACAGATCATAAATGTCTATGAATAGAAGTGCACATATCATAAATGCCTGTGAACAGAAGTACACAGATCATAAATGTCTGTGAATAGAAGTACACAGATCATAAATATCTGTGAACAGAAGTACACAGATCATAAATATCTGTGAATAGAAGTACACAAATCATAAAGTCTCATTCACAGCAGCAAGATGTGATAAGGAATGACATCTTTTATTCGGCATAAACTTTGACACATTATATCGAAGCTGCTCATGGTTTGTGCATTTCTGTCTTCCTAGGAAGTTCATGATTGTTATGAATACTAAAAAAAGTGACAATAATTACTCTTCCTATCATACATCCATATGCCAGTTTTGATGTGTTGGCCAGTTTTGATGTGTTACGGTGAAATATGGTCCAAGATATTGACATGTTACAGTGAAATATGGTCCAAGATATTGACATGTTACAGTGAATATGGTCCAAGATATCAATGGTTTGACAAGCAAATGAAAAAGCTTCTAAGCATTAGGCAAAACATGAAAAACATCCTTGCAACCCTTACAGTGAAGGATCAATAATAATAATACTATGAATTTTTCAGGATAGCATTGGTCCAGAAATGGTCACAATCATGAGTTTCTTCTTGAGACTCTTCCATGTCCACCTTCTCCTGGTCAGTGATTGGCAGGCTGTGCAAGTGATGGAGTGGGTTTGGGCTTCTTTACAAAAACACACTCAGATGGTGTCCTCTAAAGACCTGTTTACTGTGATGTTCAATTGATCTGAAAGTGTTTGCTGACATATTTGTAGGTTCATGTATAAACATTTATCTTGTGAAATCAACTTTAAGAAAGTACACCTGGCAGCAGTATTTGCTGTAAACAAAAAACTGTCAACTTCATCCATTGTAGATGCACTCATAGAACTGTAGACCTACAAATCAACCCCCCAAATATGTGTTGATACTGATGGACGAAAATCTATATCGTCAAGGGTGAGGGACTGATTTATCGTCCGAACTGAACTGATACGCACGGATACGCAATTTCTCGAGAAAATGGCGCAATAACAAGGGATTCCGAATTGTTGGTTATTTCAAGTTGTCTCACAACTCCCGTCTTTGTAAGCTTCCGGTGCTTTGAAAAACGATCTCTTCCAGTAGCATTATGGGATCGTGGATTAATGGACTCACAACACGATTATTTTTATTATATATTCTCTACATCGGATTTTCAGTTTTGAACTTCCACTGTGTCAAAGACCTAATAAATCATTTATCAAAATAAAGCCTCTTCAACGATGAAATCATGGTGAAGTTCTTGTCATAGATTATTCGGCATTTTTTGAGCGACTGGACAGTCAGTAAAGTTTATATCGAGAACTCGCCCCAAGGAGAACTCGACCCAACGTATCTGGAGAAGTTGCCCCAGAGTGGTTGGAGAAGTCGTCCCAAATGGTTGGAGATGTCACCCCAAAGCTTGTCATCTAGAAAACCTATTTAATATTAATCTTTGAAATAAATAAGTTATTTAAAAGATAGTATTGTGTACCTTAGAACAATACGGCTAGCAACAAAGATGTCGCTACATGGTGGTTACCGCATTATTTGATCGCATTTCGAATTGTTCAGTTACCTAATTGAGATTATAGCTCATCGTGATTAACATTCGCACTGAAATTAAAATATACCACCACACGTCGTTTTCCATTGCAAATGTTTACTTAAGCCCTGTATATGTCGGACTATTATTACCGATCATTGCGGAATCGCTGTTTGCTCTTGTTGATGCTTTTTAGTACTGTCACCATTGTCAGGCGTTATAGCAGACTCGTTTGTCTGAAAGTTACCAAACACGAGATGATACAGTCATTTGTGTGGTGTCCAAGATGGTAAGAAATTCATGCAGCCCCGATTGTTACATCATATAACAGATTATCTTATAGTTTCCTAATTTCCCTCATAAGTTTTGTCTTCATCCATCAAAAGCAGAACGTTCATTGTAACTGTTTATTTAACTATTTATTTTCAATGAATGCCATTATTTTCAATGGAATTTAATCTTTGCCTATTATTTTAGTAATGTCTAAATTATATCAGCGAGTACCCTTTTTGATAGTTACAAACCTGGGTTAGAATAACTGAAATACATCTTGATTATCTGATGGCTTCACTCCGTCTTTTCTAGATTGTATGCTGTACCTGTATCCTAATTCTATTTTATTATGTTTGTCATTCCAATGTAATGGTACAAATTTCATCATAGCAAAGTGTATATTCCTGTTTGGTCATTTGGTCAATTTCGGTAAGTTCAAAGATATATGCAGTAGTAGTTAAGTGGGGCACATTAGGGACAATGGGACTTAGCATTAAAAAGACCCCTGGGTCAGATTAGGGACAATGGAAATTTAACATGGAGAAAAATCGTGGGTCACTCTAGGGACAATGGGAATTTAACATAGAGTTTGGGCTTGTCTAGGGACAAGGGAAATTAACATGAGGAATAGAGTTTGGGCTTGTCTGGGGACAAGGGGGAATGGAACAGGGGACTATAGTGTGGGTCTGTCTAGGGACAATGGGAATTTAACATGGGGAATAGATCGTGGGACTGTCTAGGGACAATGGGAAATTTAACATTACGGAAACCGATGGGGGATATAGCCTCAAGGGAATTTAACATATGGAAATTGAACATGGTGGATCTGTATAGCGTCAAGGGGAATTGAACATGGTGGGACTATCTAGGGACAATGATGGTAGAGGGTCAAACACAACAGAGACAGAAACATACATACACTAGTACAAGCGTTGGATTTATATATAAAGCATTACGAAGACCTGAAATCTTGCTGGGGTGTTCAAAAATTTGCATAATTGTAATGATGCTATAAATAGCTATAATCAAGGAAATGCTCAACGACAAAATGGATGTGACTAAAAGTAACGTTAAAATGACGAAATTGTCCCAGAATTTAAAGGAAAATAAACATATCCCCGAAAATTAAGTTACAATGGTTTAGACTAAAATGGATAAAATTAGTAACTACTTACAATATCAACTTCTGTGACGATCGTGGATAAATACCTATGTATCTATAATCAGCTGAAATTCCTATGAAATCCCACTATCTATTTATAGCTCCAACTTGTGAGTTTTTCCTTTGGAAAATCCCACTATCTTTTTATAGCCTCAGCTTGAGTGATGTTCCTGTTTATGAATTCTAGTATATATGTATAGCTACAAAATGTGGAAATCCCCAAGTCCATATTTATAGTCTCAAAATTTCCAGCGTCAGTGACGTCACTGTACTGAACACTAGGGGATAAATGGCAACAGTGTTGCAAGTGGCTGACCTGAATACGCGCTACTGTAGGTAGGTAGGTAGGTAGAGTGTATCTGATAGGGATAAAGTGAGTTTTATAGGGACAAACAGAGACCAATACACACACACAAACACACACACACACACACACACACACACACAACATACGCGCGCAGACTCTCTCACACACACACACACACACAGAGGGATGAGGAAAAAACAAACCCCAAAATATACTATCCACACTCGGGAGGAAGAAAAAAAAAACAACCAAATATACGATCTACACAACGTACGCGAACAAACACACACACACACACACACACACACAACATACGCGCGCAGACTCACACACACACACACACACACAGAGAGGGAAGAGGAAAAAACAAACCCCAAATATACTATCCACACTCGGGAGGAAGAAAAAAACAACCAAATATACGATCTACACAACGTACGCGAACAAACACACACACACAACATACGCGCGCAGACTCACACACACACACACACACACAGAGGGAAGAGTAAAAAACAAACCCCAAATATACTATCCACACTCGGGAGGAAGAAAAAAAACAACCAAATATACGATCTACACAACGAACGCGAACAAACACACACACATACACACACACACACACACAAACAGAGGGAAGAGGAAAAAACAAACCCCAAATATACTATCAACACAGAAGGGAGATAATACAAACCCCAAATAAACTATCCACACAAACGTACGCGAACACATACAAACCCCAAATATACTATCAACACAGAAGGAGATAATACAAACCCCAAATAAACTATCCACACAAACGTACGCGAACGCATACAAACCCCAAATATACTATCCACACAACGTCGCTAACGCATATAAACCGCAAATATACTATCCACACTCGGGAGGAAGAAGAAGAAAACCAACCAAATATGCGATCTACACAACGTACGCGAACACACACACACAAACACACACACACACACACACACACACACACACACGCACACCACAGAGGGAAGAAGAAGAAAACCATTATACACTATCCACACGCAGTGAAGAAATAACCCTTTATATATATACTATCAACAGAGAGTGAAGAAAATAACCCATTATATTCCATCAACACAGAGTGAAGAAGAAAAAGTTTTTTGAAAGCACCTAAGCCCTCACCTGCAATGACCAACTCTGCCAAACACCTACACCCCACCCACCCCCACTCCCAACACTACAAAACCCATTTAACCCGTTATTTTATGGCATCAGTGTGTGATTTAGGAAACATCAAGACACAAAATGATGGACGAATAGACTGACTATTGTTTACGGACTTGCATGCCTAAAGAGCGTGCATGAAGGAAAACATCCTTCCATTTCAATTCTAACTAAAACATGATCCAGAGGAATAGAGAGAGGTGAAAGAGCACAATTTCATAAAGTGTGAGTAAAAACAAAGCACGCCATCCTTATCATACAATGTCAAGACCAAGAGACACTTACGTTTTCTTTCTGGTCTATTCTCTTTTAGAAGGTAGTATGAAATTTCACATCAGGGCCAACGCATCGGCTCACATTGTCAATTTTTCCATTTCCATGTTTTTACTGGCACAAGTTCTTCATCATCTTCAATTTCTTCTTCTTCTGAATCCCTCTTCTCTGTTTCGTCTTGTTTTTGTTTCTTCTCTTTTCTCGTAGGGCACTCTGAATTCCAGTGTCCTTTCTCCTGACAACGATATTAGGTATCTTGACTTTTGTCTCTCTTTCTTAGACGAAGCAGGTATTCTGGAGACAAATACCCATTTACCTTTGCAGATATAGCAAACTTCATTAGCACTTACACACTTTCGTATGACTCTCATCAAATCAACGACCAAAAGAGTAAGTTTTGTTGCCACTTTCGCATGTGAATTATGCTTTCGTATGACTTTTAGCAAATATTTGACCAGCAGGTCGATCTGTGCTGACTCTTCCATCTTCTTGATCGTTTGAGAGCGGAATGAATACTCTGACGCTAAGACACTCTCCTTATATACATGGACCTGCTGCGTATGAAACCTAGTCAAATGTAATTTTGCAATAAGATGAAACGATTTCATTGAGGAAGTAAAAAGCAATGATGTACCGTATCGCCTCACACAAAACCTGAAGTTTTAGTTCAAATCCGTGTCACCGATTTCGAAGACGACATAACTGAGCTTTAATCAATGCTCTCCAATTATGACACAAAACCACGAGTCCTGATTCACGCCAAAAGAAATTTCGTTCGGTCCATAAAAAATAGTATCACATCTGAGAAACGCAAAAACGAACTTCCAGAAAACTGAGAACGACGGCTTACACCTACAACGTAAATGTGTGAGTTCAAGTAGTGCGTAGAACTTAGTCAAATTAGATTTTTATAGTCAAGACGAAACGATCTCTTTTCGAACAAGAAAGCAGACACCAAGCGACAATGGCGATCCGTGTCACACAACACTTTTCAAAATGTATATTATCAGAGGTTTGTTCTAGCGATCTGCACGGTTAAATTAAATGTTGATGTATTTTGCAATAAGACGGACACAATTTCCATGGGATCGCCCATGGTACGATTGTTCGTGCATCAGTTTAATTTTTAAAAATATTTTTTTATATAAATCGCCTAGAGGATAGACCCAGTAAAGCATGGCCATTCTCGTTACTGTCTGAATAGCTACTCAAGTCAATTCGAAGCGAACGCGGTAAGAAAATAAGTATAGCCAATGAAATGGCTTACAACGGGTGATGCATTGTTTTGTTCTAGGGCTGTGTGGCATAATAATCCCTATGTTCTTGCGTTGTTACCATTACAGTGCAGACAGACTGAAATGTGAACTTACAAGCCCTCTTTGTGTGTGTTGTACCATTTCCTCTTACCACATCAAAACAATGAGCGTCACAGTATTGGTTCGCGTTTTCAAGCTGACCATTTTTTATATCTCACTTAAACATTTCGACATAAACACTCACATCTTTAGAGTCAGAACAGACGTGTTACAGTACTGAGGGGCATGTTATCTTTTCTTTTTCAAACTAATAAATTTGGGGTTTGTATGAAGTAAAGAACCGAAAGTACAGTGAAACTCAAGGATGATGACCCAATCTGTCTGTCTATTGATGCGTGTATTTACTTAAGAAGAAATATGACCTCTAAAACACAAAGAGATACGGCAAGCATGATTAGATTAAACACAACGATGTTTTCCTTCACGCCCGTGTAATTTAGAGTTTCAATCGTCTTTGAAGACAAACTTGGTCTCCTTTTGTAGGGCTTGAAATAATAAAAAAACTGAAAAATCTTAAGCACTTTGCTATAGATAATTTCATCAACAGACCAAACAACATAAATACCGTTACAACAATAGAAAGCCTTAAATCTTCTATCAAAAAGAAATGCATGAAAAAAATTAAAGATTAACGATAACTAACCAATGAAACCGAATTTAACAAAGGCAATGACATGTGAAGAAATGCCTCTCACTTTGGAAAGGTAGGCGAATGTACTCTGTCATGCACCGTCAACTTGAAAAAAATTATAAACAGAGAGAAACCTGAATTCAAAATTCAGTTTTTTCTTTTTCTTCAAAATTATTTCGTTTCTTTTTTCTTTTTTTTTTGGAACAAATCTAAGCACTAATATAGAGTGGAAAAGGGAAAATGCACATACAAGCTTTGATATTTCTGAAAAAAGGAGGGGATATTCCTAACGTTCATAACCACCTATATATGCTTGGACTTGTCTGTGACTTATCCACAAAACAAGATATACATATTTCTGGTCAAGCTGCAAGTGTGTGCGTGTTTTTGAAAATGGTAAAAATTGGATGTACAATTTTCTCGTGACACTTATAAAGTGAAGAGTCTGTGCAAGTGTCAAAAGCCAAAGTCATATAAGTTTTGTATTTTGTACGGCTTGTAAAGATTTCTACTTTAGAAAATGTGAAGTATCACAAGTTATTATCACAAACAGAAGTGGAACATAGGGGCTTGCAAGAAAGAAAATAACCCAGACAGTTGGTGTCATCAAGAGTGCTAGAGACGGTACCCGAACTTGCTTGCCTGCTTACTTGAATTAAAGTGATTTTCGCTCTAATGGAGCATGTATCACTGGTTTAATAACGCACCGCGTGATTTTTAATTACTCCTGGGGAAGGAAAGAGAGCCTCATCCCCCAGGCTTTTATGTACTCACAGACTATTTTTAAATTTAGCCACTCAGGTGTAGGACTAACTAGTCCTTAACAACCTGACTGAAAGACTTTAAACATGAGTGGGAATTGTCTCACCACACACTCATTTTTCTGTCCGAGCGTGGTAAAGGAGGAAAAAGGTGCTCAGCAAGAGAGCCATGGATGTTAAGTACTCACCAAAACGCTAGCCCGTACTTATTTCAAATCAAGTCCCGTTTTTGCTAATGGACAATAAAAGGTACCAATTATGTGTTAACCACCTGTGCAATTAGTTCAAATCTAACGAGTCTGTTAAATTTCCTACTTCCTAACATATCTGTCTAATATTAGTACTTAGTGTACATAAAAATAGCCATACTGATCTTATTTTAAATTATTATGTCTAAGCGACATATACCAGTTTGGTCACTGTTAGGTTTAAAAAATTAAGTTTGTTGTGGTGTTCCAATGGGTCAAGTTTGTTTCGAGAATAGTTTAGTCAAGGAGGGATACCAAGCCAAATATGGTTCCCTATTTAATAAAAAGCAATCTTTTGGAGCCCTAAAAAAAAGTCTGTTTTTTCTGTTAGAAGGTAACACGTCTCTCTTTTGCTTTCACGTTCTTTCCCGCACTCCTAGTCTCATGATTCTTGATATCAGGAAATGCGTAGCCATGATGGGCGGTAATGTAAGCAGCGGTTTCTACCAGTTGACTGAGGGGGTATCCAGTGTAGGCTTGTCTGTAGAATTGGGGAAGAACTCTGACCCCTAATCCCCATTGAGAAGGTCTTGGTTTAAAGGTGTCTAGAGATTTGTAGGCAACGTATTGTATGGCTGTAATAAACTGCCCTGCTATGTTGACGTCATACAATGCTTGATCTAGCCCCATTTCGGTGTACTTCTCAACGAGGGTCAGCGTCCCCCTCCTCCTCAACCGCCTCAATTTCCTCTTCTGGTTCTGATACTAATTCTTCAGTTGAGGTAGATAGTTTCAAATCCGCTGCTATGGTGTCTGTCGCTGTTATTGTTGTTGTGGTTGTTCTTTCAGCTGAGATTGCCTGTAGTATCGGAGTGAGAAAAGAACGTAGTGCCTCCGATAATTACATTTGAGTTTGCCATACCGTTTGTGTAACATAATTGGACCTTTGTTTTGCCACCACTCTTTCCGGGACGGGTTGTTTGTTAGGTATAGTCGGCTGTTGACTAGCTGTTATTTGTGTTCTCGAGGTGGGTGGAGTGCTAACTGGCTAGGTCTGCATTTCTTGCTCCCGCTGCTGTTGCGTATATTTCTTCCCTCCACACCGAGTTCTGGACCTAATTCTTTAAATTTCGTTGTACCCGAACTTACATTATCCATATTATCACCAACAAAAGAAAACAAAACGCACAGACCTAAAAGAAACACTCATTCACTTTTTACAGAACATTACTATTTTTAAAATTTTGATAAGCGACGGAAACGAACAACTTAGAGTCACACTTTCTAACCAAGATAAAGAAATCATGTGCTGATAGACTCGCTTCTGTATTTTTTCTTCTAACTGACTAACGTATCATAGGCAATGGAATGTGATTTCTTTTCGAGAGTCTGGGGTAGCCCTGAAATTTTTTTTGGGAAGTTGAAGCTATGGCGATCGCTTAGGTTATAAGATGACGGCCTCCTGTGACGACAGGCTTTCTCACAGGATAAGGTCTGCTTCTTCGGAAAGAGAAGAAGAACTCTTTGGTGTCGATAAAACTGTTAACAAAGCCTCTGCCAGGTTCATGCTGCTGCTGCTGTTGCTGCTCTCTCTGCTGTTTATGAAGTCTGTACTTCTCCGTCCATTCTTCTTTCTCCTTCTTGAATTCCTCCTTGAAGAGCTCTTCTTTCAGGTCTTCAGTGACTTTCAACATTATGATATTGTCTATCTCTTCAGGTCTCGGTATCAGACTTGTCATGACCCTATGCAAATTTACATAGGCTTCGTTCAACTTGGAGACACAACACAACACAACAATTTTGAATTCAAAATTGTTGTGTTGTGTTGTGTCTCCAGTCTGTTCATCCATTGTCGACTCATCTTCCTACGAAGATGTGCTCAAGATAAGCCAAGTTGAACGAAGCCTATGTAAATTTGCATAGGGTCATGACAAGTCTGATACCGAGACCTGAAGAGATAGACAATATCATAATGTTGAAAGTCACTGAAGACCTGAAAGAAGAGCTCTTCAAGGAGGAATTCAAGAAGGAGAAAGAAGAATGGACGGAGAAGTACAGACTTCATAAACAGCAGAGAGAGCAGCAACAGCAGCAGCAGCATGAACCTGGCAGAGGCTTTGTTAACAGTTTTATCGACACCAAAGAGTTCTTCTTCTCTTTCCGAAGAAGCAGACCTTATCCTGTGAGAAAGCCTGTCGTCACAGGAGGCCGTCATCTTATAACCTAAGCGATCGCCATAGCTTCAACTTCCCAAAAAAAATTTCAGGGCTACCCCAGACTCTCGAAAAGAAATCACATTCCATTGCCTATGATACGTTAGTCAGTTAGAAGAAAAAATACAGAAGCGAGTCTATCAGCACATGATTTCTTTATCTTGGTTAGAAAGTGTGACTCTAAGTTGTTCGTTTCCGTCGCTTATCAAAATTTTAAAAATAGTAATGTTCTGTAAAAAGTGAATGAGTGTTTCTTTTAGGTCTGTGCGTTTTGTTTTCTTTTGTTGGTGATAATATGGATAATGTAAGTTCGGGTACAACGAAATTTAAAGAATTAGGTCCAGAACTCGGTGTGGAGGGAAGAAATATACGCAACAGCAGCGGGAGCAAGAAATGCAGACCTAGCCAGTTAGCACTCCACCCACCTCGAGAACACAAATAACAGCTAGTCAACAGCCGACTATACCTAACAAACAACCCGTCCCGGAAAGAGTGGTGGCAAAACAAAGGTCCAATTATGTTACACAAACGGTATGGCAAACTCAAATGTAATTATCGGAGGCACTACGTTCTTTTCTCACTCCGATACTACAGGCAATCTCAGCTGAAAGAACAACCACAACAACAATAACAGCGACAGACACCATAGCAGCGGATTTGAAACTATCTACCTCAACTGAAGAATTAGTATCAGAACCAGAAGAGGAAATTGAGGCGGTTGAGGAGGAGGGGGACGCTGACCCTCGTTGAGAAGTACACCGAAATGGGGCTAGATCAAGCATTGTATGACGTCAACATAGCAGGGCAGTTTATTACAGCCATACAATACGTTGCCTACAAATCTCTAGACACCTTTAAACCAAGACCTTCTCAATGGGGATTAGGGGTCAGAGTTCTTCCCCAATTCTACAGACAAGCCTACACTGGATACCCCCTCAGTCAACTGGTAGAAACCGCTGCTTACATTACCGCCCATCATGGCTACGCATTTCCTGATATCAAGAATCATGAGACTAGGAGTGCGGGAAAGAACGTGAAAGCAAAAGAGAGACGTGTTACCTTCTAACAGAAAAAACAGACTTTTTTTTAGGGCTCCAAAAGATTGCTTTTTATTAAATAGGGAACCATATTTGGCTTGGTATCCCTCCTTGACTAAACTATTCTCGAAACAAACTTGACCCATTGGAACACCACAACAAACTTAATTTTTTAAACCTAACAGTGACCAAACTGGTATATGTCGCTTAGACATAATAATTTAAAATAAGATCAGTATGGCTATTTTTATGTACACTAAGTACTAATATTAGACAGATATGTTAGGAAGTAGGAAATTTAACAGACTCGTTAGATTTGAACTAATTGCACAGGTGGTTAACACATAATTGGTACCTTTTATTGTCCATTAGCAAAAACGGGACTTGATTTGAAATAAGTACGGGCTAGCGTTTTGGTGAGTACTTAACATCCATGGCTCTCTTGCTGAGCACCTTTTTCCTCCTTTACCACGCTCGGACAGAAAAATGAGTGTGTGGTGAGACAATTCCCACTCATGTTTAAAGTCTTTCAGTCAGGTTGTTAAGGACTAGTTAGTCCTACACCTGAGTGGCTAAATTTAAAAATAGTCTGTGAGTACATAAAAGCCTGGGGGATGAGGCTCTCTTTCCTTCCCCAGGAGTAATTAAAAATCACGCGGTGCGTTATTAAACCAGTGATACATGCTCCATTAGAGCGAAAATCACTTTAATTCAAGTAAGCAGGCAAGCAAGTTCGGGTACCGTCTCTAGCACTCTTGATGACACCAACTGTCTGGGTTATTTTCTTTCTTGCAAGCCCCTATGTTCCACTTCTGTTTGTGATAATAACTTGTGATACTTCACATTTTCTAAAGTAGAAATCTTTACAAGCCGTACAAAATACAAAACTTATATGACTTTGGCTTTTGACACTTGCACAGACTCTTCACTTTATAAGTGTCACGAGAAAATTGTACATCCAATTTTTACCATTTTCAAAAACACGCACACACTTGCAGCTTGACCAGAAATATGTATATCTTGTTTTGTGGATAAGTCACAGACAAGTCCAAGCATATATAGGTGGTTATGAACGTTAGGAATATCCCCTCCTTTTTTCAGAAATATCAAAGCTTGTATGTGCATTTTCCCTTTTCCACTCTATATTAGTGCTTAGATTTGTTCCAAAAAAAAAAGAAAAAAGAAACGAAATAATTTTGAAGAAAAAGAAAAAACTGAATTTTGAATTCAGGTTTCTCTCTGTTTATAATTTTTTTCAAGTTGACGGTGCATGACAGAGTACATTCGCCTACCTTTCCAAAGTGAGAGGCATTTCTTCACATGTCATTGCCTTTGTTAAATTCGGTTTCATTGGTTAGTTATCGTTAATCTTTAATTTTTTTCATGCATTTCTTTTTGATAGAAGATTTAAGGCTTTCTATTGTTGTAACGGTATTTATGTTGTTTGGTCTGTTGATGAAATTATCTATAGCAAAGTGCTTAAGATTTTTCAGTTTTTTTATTATTTCAAGCCCTACAAAAGGAGACCAAGTTTGTCTTCAAAGACGATTGAAACTCTAAATTACACGGGCGTGAAGGAAAACATCGTTGTGTTTAATCTAATCATGCTTGCCGTATCTCTTTGTGTTTTAGAGGTCATATTTCTTCTTAAGTAAATACACGCATCAATAGACAGACAGATTGGGTCATCATCCTTGAGTTTCACTGTACTTTCGGTTCTTTACTTCATACAAACCCCAAATTTATTAGTTTGAAAAAGAAAAGATAACATGCCCCTCAGTACTGTAACACGTCTGTTCTGACTCTAAAGATGTGAGTGTTTATGTCGAAATGTTTAAGTGAGATATAAAAAATGGTCAGCTTGAAAACGCGAACCAATACTGTGACGCTCATTGTTTTGATGTGGTAAGAGGAAATGGTACAACACACACAAAGAGGGCTTGTAAGTTCACATTTCAGTCTGTCTGCACTGTAATGGTAACAACGCAAGAACATAGGGATTATTATGCCACACAGCCCTAGAACAAAACAATGCATCACCCGTTGTAAGCCATTTCATTGGCTATACTTATTTTCTTACCGCGTTCGCTTCGAATTGACTTGAGTAGCTATTCAGACAGTAACGAGAATGGCCATGCTTTACTGGGTCTATCCTCTAGGCGATTTATATAAAAAAATATTTTTAAAAATTAAACTGATGCACGAACAATCGTACCATGGGCGATCCCATGGAAATTGTGTCCGTCTTATTGCAAAATACATCAACATTTAATTTAACCGTGCAGATCGCTAGAACAAACCTCTGATAATATACATTTTGAAAAGTGTTGTGTGACACGGATCGCCATTGTCGCTTGGTGTCTGCTTTCTTGTTCGAAAAGAGATCGTTTCGTCTTGACTATAAAAATCTAATTTGACTAAGTTCTACGCACTACTTGAACTCACACATTTACGTTGTAGGTGTAAGCCGTCGTTCTCAGTTTTCTGGAAGTTCGTTTTTGCGTTTCTCAGATGTGATACTATTTTTTATGGACCGAACGAAATTTCTTTTGGCGTGAATCAGGACTCGTGGTTTTGTGTCATAATTGGAGAGCATTGATTAAAGCTCAGTTATGTCGTCTTCGAAATCGCTGACACGGATTTGAACTAAAACTTTAGGTTTTGTGTGAGGCGATACGGTACATCATTGCTTTTTACTTCCTCAATGAAATCGTTTCATCTTATTGCAAAATTACATTTGACTAGGTTTCATACGCAGCAGGTCCATGTATATAAGGAGAGTGTCTTAGCGTCAGAGTATTCATTCCGCTCTCAAACGATCAAGAAGATGGAAGAGTCAGCACAGATCGACCTGCTGGTCAAATATTTGCTAAAAGTCATACGAAAGCATAATTCACATGCGAAAGTGGCAACAAAACTTACTCTTTTGGTCGTTGATTTGATGAGAGTCATACGAAAGTGTGTAAGTGCTAATGAAGTTTGCTATATCTGCAAAGGTAAATGGGTATTTGTCTCCAGAATACCTGCTTCGTCTAAGAAAGAGAGACAAAAGTCAAGATACCTAATATCGTTGTCAGGAGAAAGGACACTGGAATTCAGAGTGCCCTACGAGAAAAGAGAAGAAACAAAAACAAGACGAAACAGAGAAGAGGGATTCAGAAGAAGAAGAAATTGAAGATGATGAAGAACTTGTGCCAGTAAAAACATGGAAATGGAAAAATTGACAATGTGAGCCGATGCGTTGGCCCTGATGTGAAATTTCATACTACCTTCTAAAAGAGAATAGACCAGAAAGAAAACGTAAGTGTCTCTTGGTCTTGACATTGTATGATAAGGATGGCGTGCTTTGTTTTTACTCACACTTTATGAAATTGTGCTCTTTCACCTCTCTCTATTCCTCTGGATCATGTTTTAGTTAGAATTGAAATGGAAGGATGTTTTCCTTCATGCACGCTCTTTAGGCATGCAAGTCCGTAAACAATAGTCAGTCTATTCGTCCATCATTTTGTGTCTTGATGTTTCCTAAATCACACACTGATGCCATAAAATAACGGGTTAAATGGGTTTTGTAGTGTTGGGAGTGGGGGTGGGTGGGGTGTAGGTGTTTGGCAGAGTTGGTCATTGCAGGTGAGGGCTTAGGTGCTTTCAAAAAACTTTTTCTTCTTCACTCTGTGTTGATGGAATATAATGGGTTATTTTCTTCACTCTCTGTTGATAGTATATATATAAAGGGTTATTTCTTCACTGCGTGTGGATAGTGTATAATGGTTTTCTTCTTCTTCCCTCTGTGGTGTGCGTGTGTGTGTGTGTGTGTGTGTGTGTTTGTGTGTGTGTGTTCGCGTACGTTGTGTAGATCGCATATTTGGTTGGTTTTCTTCTTCTTCCTCCCGAGTGTGGATAGTATATTTGCGGTTTATATGCGTTAGCGACGTTGTGTGGATAGTATATTTGGGGTTTGTATGCGTTCGCGTACGTTTGTGTGGATAGTTTATTTGGGGTTTGTATTATCTCCCTTCTGTGTTGATAGTGTATTTGGGGTTTGTATGCGTTCGCGTACGTTTGTGTGGATAGTTTATTTGGGGTTTGTATTATCTCCCTTCTGTGTTGATAGTGTATTTGGGGTTTGTATGCGTTCGCGTACGTTTGTGTGGATAGTTTATTTGGGGTTGTATTATCTCCCTTCTGTGTTGGTAGTATATTTGGGGTTTGTTTTTTCCTCTTCCCTCCGTGTGTGTGTGTGTGTGTGTGTGTGTTCGCGTACGTTGTGTAGATCGTATATTTGGTTGTTTTTTCTTCTTCCTCCCGAGTGTGGATAGCATATTTGGAGTTTGTATGCGTTAGCGACGTTGTGTGGATAGTATATTTTGGGTTTGTATGCGTTCGCGTACGTTTGTGTGGATAGTTTATTTGGGGTTTGTATTATCTCCTTCTGTGTTGATAGTATATTTGGGGTTTGTATGTGTTCGCGTACGTTTGTGTGGATAGTTTATTTGGGGTTTGTATTATCTCCCTTCTGTGTTGATAGTATATTTGGGGTTTGTTTTTTCCTCTTCCCTCTGTTTGTGTGTGTGTGTGTGTGTATGTGTGTGTGTTTGTTCGCGTTCGTTGTGTAGATCGTATATTTGGTTGTTTTTTTTCTTCCTCCCGAGTGTGGATAGTATATTTGGGGTTTGTTTTTTACTCTTCCCTCTGTGTGTGTGTGTGTGTGTGTGTGTGTGTGAGTCTGCGCGCGTATGTTGTGTGTGTGTGTGTGTGTGTGTGTGTGTGTGTGTGTGTGTTTGTTCGCGTACGTTGTGTAGATCGTATATTTGGTTGTTTTTTTTTTCTTCCTCCCGAGTGTGGATAGTATATTTTGGGGTTTGTTTTTTCCTCATCCCTCTGTGTGTGTGTGTGTGTGTGTGTGTGTGAGAGAGTCTGCGCGCGTATGTTGTGTGTGTGTGTGTGTGTGTGTGTGTGTGTGTGTGTGTTTGTATTGGTCTCTGTTTGTCCCTATAAAACTCACTTTATCCCTATCAGATACACTCTACCTACCTACCTACAGTAGCGCGTATTCAGGTCAGCCACTTGCAACACTGTTGCCATTTATCCCCTAGTGTTCAGTACAGTGACGTCACTGACGCTGGAAATTTTGAGACTATAAATATGGACTTGGGGATTTCCACATTTTGTAGCTATACATATATACTAGAATTCATAAACAGGAACGTCACTCAAGCTGAGGCTATAAAAAGATAGTGGGATTTTCCAAAGGAAAAACTCACAAGTTGGAGCTATAAATAGATAGTGGGATTTCATAGGAATTTCAGCTGATTATAGATACATAGGTATTTATCCACGATCGTCACAGAAGTTGATATTGTAAGTAGTTACTAATTTTATCCATTTTAGTCTAAACCATTGTAACTTAATTTTCGGGGATATGTTTATTTTCCTTTAAATTCTGGGACAATTTCGTCATTTTAACGTTACTTTTAGTCACATCCATTTTGTCGTTGAGCATTTCCTTGATTATAGCTATTTATAGCATCATTACAATTATGCAAATTTTTGAACACCCCAGCAAGATTTCAGGTCTTCGTAATGCTTTATATATAAATCCAACGCTTGTACTAGTGTATGTATGTTTCTGTCTCTGTTGTGTTTGACCCTCTACCATCATTGTCCCTAGATAGTCCCACCATGTTCAATTCCCCTTGACGCTATACAGATCCACCATGTTCAATTTCCATATGTTAAATTCCCTTGAGGCTATATCCCCCATCGGTTTCCGTAATGTTAAATTTCCCATTGTCCCTAGACAGTCCCACGATCTATTCCCCATGTTAAATTCCCATTGTCCCTAGACAGACCCACACTATAGTCCCCTGTTCCATTCCCCCTTGTCCCCAGACAAGCCCAAACTCTATTCCTCATGTTAATTTCCCTTGTCCCTAGACAAGCCCAAACTCTATGTTAAATTCCCATTGTCCCTAGAGTGACCCACGATTTTTCTCCATGTTAAATTTCCATTGTCCCTAATCTGACCCAGGGGTCTTTTTAATGCTAAGTCCCATTGTCCCTAATGTGCCCCACTTAACTAATTGCAGTGATATCAGTATCATTGTCAAATTTGCTGAGATCATTCGTTTCTTCGGACATCTACTAAAACAACAGGAACACTTGTTTAACAGTTAGTATTGTTGGTATCAAGAGTTTATTTACGGAAGTGTTTAGAAGTGACTCGAGTGCATAAAAAAAGCACGAGTCATCATTGTTTGTAACTCTGATACAAACATTTTTGTTCTTAACACATTTTGACAAAATCTATGCAAGTCCTGTGTGGCAACTCTACTAAATTCGTCGATGTTCAAATAAATGCAATTAATTTTATCAAACGTACTATTAAGTAGTCACAGTCATTTTTGAGTAAGTAGAGGGTGCGGATTGTCAAATAGATCGTTGAATACCTTTTCCTTGATTGAATATGTTCAGCGCGTATCCAAATACATTTTTTTTTTCTTCATTCTCTTATACTTAGACGATAGTAGTGAATGGGGACACCCTAGGGACTAGGGGACTTCCATGTTAAAAAGGTATATCCACTCTGGGGACTATGTAAAATTTAACATAGGAGAAAAAAATATCCACTCTGGGGACTATGTAATTTAACATGGGAGAAAAAAATATCCATTCTAGGGACACGGGGAATTTAACATGGGAATAGAGTGTGGGTCTATCTAGGGACAAGGGGAAATGGAACAGGGTCGGGACCCTATTTTAATACGGTCCCGACCTGATGGGTCTATGGAAAGGGAACAGGTGAAAACTGAAACAGGGAGGGGTCTCTATTTTTTTAAAAAATAAAAAAATAAAAAAATAAAAAATGGGGTAGGCAATTGAAAGTCTATCTCTTTTCGAGAGACTGGAGTGGCCCTGAAAAGGGCCTTTGGGTTTATGTTAATGTATCCATTAACATAAGGGGCACCGCATTGGTCTTCTTCTTGTCCTTAGGCTGCGTCTCACTGTAGGACCGTAAATAAGGACTCTTTTGAGGCATCCTTGTCTTTCTACGTAGATCCTACATATCCACAGACTGGTGTCTGTCCTATGGACAACTGTCCAGTTGGATCGGATATACATGGGTATGTCCGTCCGGAACATCATCGTTGACACAAGGGTGGAAGAGTGTACGTCGGTTCACATGTTGAGGCGCCGAGAACAGGTGAATCAATGCAGTGAACTGCGCTTATTTATAGGTAGAGGTAGGATTGAAACGGATTGAGTTTGTTGACCAATTCAAACACGCGTTACAAAATTCAGTCAGCCCGCATCCAATCCGAAGAGAGCAGTCTGTGACGTCACGTGGTCTATATAGATTCGCTAGCGCCTGTGTGCAGTCAATATATGCGACAGTTATTCAACATGACGGAAACTCAGAAAACGATCAATTGGGGTGCACCAGCAGTGGAGACCACCCAAGGGAACCCGGACTTACTTTCAGAAGAGGTGAATTGGGATTTTGTGGATTTTCTTACCTCGCAAGAATTTGTTCCGGAACCTTCGTCTCCTTCATTACCGCACGTGGAGAATTTTAGACAGAGACAGAAAGAAGAATTGGAGAAATTTATACAACAGCAAAAGGATGCGGAACAAGCTTTTCTTCTACAGCAACAACAGCAAGAAGAAGAGGTAAGAAAAAAACAACAACAAGAAGCAGCAGCAAAGAAACAAGGGTGTGAAAATCAAACGGTCACGGTATTGTTAGACATTTTAGCGGAGTTAAGAAGTCTGAAACAAATGTATCAGACTTCTTTATTACGACCGAAGAGAATACGACCTTCCCGAGCTAAACACTCCAACCCTGTGACTAAACCTACCGTGCCGCCCTTAGTGATTTCGACCAAATCATCATCATCATCAACAGTACGCAGTCTAGAAGTAGGCCTTGGCCGTGGCAAAGGCTTAAGGCAGTTAAAGTTGATTGCTCAAACTCACCCCTACACCATAAAAGGCCCTTTTCAGGGCCACCCACATTTCTCGAAAAGAGATAGACTTTCAATTGCCAATAACTCAAAAAAAAAAAAAAAAAAACATTTTACCCCTATAGTACGTGTTTATGAGTCTGTGAGTATACGTTCTTATTTTAAAATCAAAACCCAAAGACACTTGCCTTTTTATACCTAATTTATTCTTTTCTAAATATTTACAATCCAATTCACAATTCACAACATAGCACTTTAAAAAGTTCATAGACTTCTTCTGTCTCATTGTTTAGTCTCTCTGTTTTTTAAATTTCTTCACCGTCACATTCTTTTCCTCCTCTTCCTCCTCACTTTCTTCCCTTCTTCTTTTCTTCTCCTGTTTCTTTTTCTTTACCTGGCTGCTTCCTTCCTCTGAAGAATCCCTCTCTTCTTCTGAATAATACCTCTTTTCTTCTGACTCCTCTTGTTTCTTTTTTGGGCAATCTGGAGACCAATGTCCTTTTTCTTGACAATAATAACAGGTATCTTGACTTTTGTCTTTTCTAGCCCCTTTTTTTCTTTTTTGACGGTCTGGACACTCTGAAGACCAATGCCCTTTCTTTTGACAGATATAGCAAGTATCTTGACTTTTATTTCGCAAGGAAGGAGAGTAGTCCGTCGGCTGGTCTGAAGAGAATTTTCTAATGACCCCTCGCAAAGCTCTGATGAAATGTTCGATTCGTGTAGTCTCTTCCATCGTTGTGCTCGGTTTGAGAGTGAAATGAATAGTGAAAGGACAAGACACACACCCTTTTATATACGCTGGTCTGCCATGACTATAAATTAGTCTATGGTGTTTAAACTTTAGTCATTTGACGTTTTGCACTCAAGATGAAACGATCCAATTCATTTGAGAAGAAAGAAGAAGAAAGTAAGAGGCAGAAACGTGATATATCGCCTCGCACCAGGGCTGAAGTCTTGGCACAAATTCATGCCAGTGATTTTGAAGAGGACATGAGTGAACCAGAATCCAAACCCTCTAAACAAAGTTCACCACCCTTAGTCAACCCTGAAAAGTACTATTCCATTCGAGAGACGGAAAAGCGCTCCTCTAGAAAATTTAGAACCACGGCTTACAAATACACGGTGAAGTTTAAAGATTTCAAGGCTGAAGTACCGTTAGAGAAAGCAGAAGGGTTCATCACCGGGGTGTGGGATTCTTTGTTTACCACACTCAAGCGACAATGTCAACCCAAAGAAGACGATCGCTTGAGACTTTCCATACAACACGACGGTTTGAAATCCCCCGTTTGGATCGAGTTTAGCAGCCCTGCAGAATTGACTGCTTCCAAAGTCATGGACAAGATTCAACACGTACAACAATCCAATGACCAGTTTGACATCACCGATGGAAAAGCCACACTGGACATGACCCACGTCTCTCCTCCTCAAGGGACTGGCCGCAAAAAGGTCTTATTGGTGGACGGCCTTCGTAACACCAAAACAAGCCTCGTCCGAATTAACAACCCTCAAGATCAGATGTGTTTAGCCAGGGCTATCGTGGTGGGACGAACCTATGCCAACAAGAACGACACGGCAGAATGGAAAAGAGAATGGGAGAACATCCGAAAATCGAACCGAGCCAAACAACGAAACGAAGCAGAACTTCTGTTACAACAAACAGGCCTGTCCAAAAACTTACCCTGTGGCATTCCTGAGATGCAAAAATTGCAAGATATTCTAGCTCCACGCTAAACATTGAAAGTGCACCCTCAAGAAGTGCGTGGGTCTCTGTTGTTTCGAGGCCAAGATTTTAAGGACGGAAAATACATTCACCTTTATCATCACGATGAACATTTCGATACCATTACCAGTATCACTGGATTCCTGGGATACAAATATTACTGTGAGAAATGTGACCGTGGTTATAATAATCGAGAACAACACAAACATTGTGGATCGAAATGCTCAGGATGTTTGGCCTCTCAACCCTGTCTGGACGAAGGACAAGAACCAGTGCATCGTCCAGCTTGTCAGCGCACGTTTGTCAGCCCTGCCTGTTATCAACAACTTCTGAAGACGCATGGTTCACAGAAGAAATGCGCTTGTCAACTGCTGAGATTGTGCCTCACGTGTGGACAAGGCATACGTACCAATAGTGCCAAGGCACACGTATGTTCAGGAAGAAAAAATGTCACATTTGTCACCACATCGTGGACTTGGAACACCAATGTTACGTGCAAACATACCAACCCCAACCAGAGGAAGATGACGGTCACAAGAAGAAGAAGAAGAAAAGCAATTTCATCTTTTTCGATTTCGAATGCATGCAAGAGACTGGCATTCACATTTCTAATTTCTCCGTGGCTCATCGAGCGTGCGAGAAGTGCATCCAAGAACCTATCTTCAGTTATTGCCCTCACTGCAGCAAAATTCCTAGAGGGCGTGAAAAAATCTTTCGAGGACCAAAGACGCTAGATGATTTTGCCCAATGGGTCTTAGACCCCATCGACAAGACGTGGAGCAAAGAGGACATCGAACGTTACGGAGATTGTCATCGTCATGCCACGGTGATGGCTCACAATTTCTCCGGATACGATGGACAGTTTCTTCTCAGATACTATACGGAACAAGGCACCGAGCGTCCTAAAGTCACTTTGAACGGAGCCAAAATCATTTTCATGCAAGTGGGACAAGTACAGTTTAAAGATTCGATGAGCTACTTGGCCATGCCTTTGAGCCGAATGCCTAAAACATTTGGAATGACAGAAATGGCTAAAGGGTATTTTCCTCACTTTTTCAATACGGAAGCCAATCAACACGCCGTTCTACCCCATTTACCTGAGGCTCACTATTACGACCCCGACAACATGCGTACCGAACAACGAGACGCTTTCTACGCTTGGTACCAGACTCACGCCTCGGACCCTTTCGACTTTCAGGAAGAAATGCTAAAGTATTGTCGTTCCGACGTGGACATTTTACGGCGTTGTTGTGGAAAATTTCGAGAACTGTTCATGGAACACGGAGGGGTCGATCCTTTGAAAGAAGCTTGCACCATTGCCAAAGCGTGTTCCTTAGTGTACCGCCAACGATTCATGCCTGAAAACACCGTGGCTGTCATCAGTCCTCAAACGACCAACTATGTCAAACGTCAATACTCGGTCAAAGCCCTACGCTGGTTACATTACTTGTGCGACAAGGAAGACAAGTGGATTCAGCATGCCAGCAACGGAGGGGGCGAAAAGACCATCGGAACGCATTCGGTCGATGGCTGGGACTTAGAAAACCCCAAGATCGTGTACGAGTTTAACGGTTGCTTATTTCACGGATGCCCCGTCTGTTACCCTGATCGTAGCACTAAAAATCAGTTTTTACAACGAACCATGGAAGACTTGTACCAGGACACTTGTCAGCGACGCCTAAAGTTAGAACAGGAAGGATACCAAGTGGTGGAAATGTGGGAACACGAATACGATCACCGTATGAAAATCGATCCCGAGTTTAAACGCCTCGTGGAAAGCTAGCAGTTCATGGACCCCCTGAACCCGAGGGATAGTTTGTACGGAGGAAGGACCAATGCCACCTGTTTGCTGTACCAAGCCGACGAAGAGAAAGGAGAAGAAATCAAATACTTGGACGTGTGTTCGCTGTATCCCTACGTGTGCAAATATTGTCGATTTCCTGCAGGACACCCGCAATTGTTCACCGAACACATCGACCTGAAAAACATTCGACAATACGAAGGCTTGATCAAGTGCAAAGTTTTGCCTCCCACGAACCTATACCATCCCGTTTTACCTCACCATTGCCAAGGCAAACTGATGTTTCCTTTGTGTCGTACTTGTGCGGAAACGTGCAACCAAGATCAACCTTGTCAGCACACCCAGGACGAACGGGCCTTGACGGGGACGTGGGTCAGCGTAGAACTGTTCAAAGCTTTGGACATGGGATACCAACTGTTAGAAGTGTACGAAATTTGTCACTTTCCCAAGACACAACAATACCACAAGGGTGACCCCACTCAGAAAGGCATTTTCGCAGACTACGTGGATGCCTTTTTGAAACTGAAGCAAGAAGCCAGTGGCTATCCTTCCTGGTGTCACACTCCCGAAGACCAAAAGACATTCAAAGAGAAATACTGGGCACAAGAAGGCATCACTTTAGATCACATCGACAAAAACGAAGGCAGGCGATCGTTTGCCAAAGTGATCTTAAATTGCTTGTGGGGTAAAATGGCACAACGATCGTGTTTACCCAAGACGGAATATTTGACCGAACCTTCCCTCTACTTCCAGATGATTCACGACAAAACCAAATTTATGAAACACGTGGACGTCGTTCGCGAGGATTTGATCTTAGTGAATTACGAAGAAGATCTGGACTTTGTACAAGACGACCCCTTTGGAAATGTCATCATTGCGGCTTACGTGACAGCTCATGCTCGCTTAAAATTGTACGAAGCTTTAGACCTGTTAGGGGAACGTGTCCTGTACCTTGACAGAGACAGTTGCATTTACATCGATCACCCGAGTCAACAGCACCCTGACATCGAAGGAGACCGTTTAGGAGCCTGGACAGACGAGCACCCCGACGACAAGATTCTAAGTTTCGCATTGGTGGTCCTAAAAATTACGGTTACGAATACCGGGACAAACAAGGAGAAGTGCACACGACGTGTAAAGTGAAAGGATTGACTCTGAATTATCGTACCAGTCGAGTGGTGAACTTTGGCGTATTGAAAGAAGCTTTGCAGTCTAGAGAAGATGAACACTTTAAAGTGACCACCTATCAACCGAACAAGATTGTATGTTTACCCACTCACCACATCGTCAGTCGACCCTTAGAAAAAGTCTATCAAATCGTGTACCAGAAGAGAGTGCGACTTCCCAATCATTTCACCTTACCGTATGGACACGTCGGTATTGGTCTGTATATAAAAAGGAACCCTAGGCAAGATCGATAGTTCATTGTGACTACCAAGACCAAGCGAACAAGATGAATACTTTCAGAGAAACACAAAACAAGTTCAGACAGGCACAATTCAAGTTTGGGGCTTCTGAAGTGGAATGCGATTGTGAGCCTTGCGATGGGAACGATGCTGTATGCTGTGACCTTAGCGATGCCGTAAAGCATCATGGGAACTTTGTTCTCACTGCCCCTATCATGGAAAGTGATGCTGTGCGTGTCAAACCTGAAGGATGCGAAAGCGATGCCGCTCGTCCTCTTGGACACTTTACTGGGTTTCGTTTTAAAGGTGAATGTCGACCTTCACGTTTAGCTCCCTATGGATGTCATCCAGCCCTGAGCAAACTCCTGTCCATGTCACCCAACCCTCATCGAAACGAACCTGTGAAAGACGAATATTCCTTCCCTGTGCGTTTGTCGGAATACTGCGACTTTGAAAATCGTCTTCAATCGTTCAAAGGAAAATGGCCTAAGTATCTGGGAGGACCGACCCCCGAAGAATTAGCCAGAGCCAGATTTTTCTACTTGGGCGAAGGGGATAAAGTCAAGTGTTTCAGTTGCGGTGTATCACTTCACCACTGGGAACCAGAAGATTCGGCTTACCTAGAACATGCTCGATGGTCACCGAATTGTCATTACTTACCCTTAGTGGGACCGAGACATTGAAGTAACTTACCATGTCGTTGACGAAGAAGAAGAAACCAGATTGGTTAGGAGTCAAATGTTCGACATCACCGAGACCAGTATTTAAACTTCATTTCAAAAATGATATTGAATCATTACCTAAAAGAACTGCAAGAGAAGATTTACAAGGAAGTTTGGCAGGGACTTGCCAGAGTGAAATCTCAATGGGTGACTGTAGAACATTTGTGCCGAGAAATTCACAAGAGGAAAGTGAAAAAAGTCAACCAGTGTCTTAGATTTCTCTGGGTCAAGTGTGCATTCGTCCTATTATATTACTCTAGACCGTTTACATCAAAAGAGTTCAATGAGATTCTTGGACGCTACCCTGAATGGCAGTGGCCAGAAATTACTGACTATGTGGATTACTTTTGCTCTAGGAGAAGATTGTGAATTGTACGGACTGACCTATTCATGGATACTTTACAAGAGAACATTCGTGCTTTGCCTGTGGAGTTGAGAGAACGCATTTACCGAGAGCTGGTCAAAATACAAGTCAAACGTAAAGAACAATTGCATCCGTTACGTCACCAGATCTTTAACCACTGGTACCTGAATGGTATAAGAGGACTGATTCGTCAGAAATTGTTTCAGTGGTCAGACCTTGTTCATCACTTTCAGTTAGTGAATGAACTAAATGTTCGTAATTCTGGTTACTTCGAGATTCACCTAGAGCAACGTATTGAGGAAGACGAGTTAAAGGATTACCAATATATTTTACGTGGAATCTGCTTAGCGGAAGACGAAACATCTAGACAAACTCTGAAGTGTAGGTTACAGTATGCAAGATTTAGATTCCCTACTGGAGAACGAAAATGTCTAGTTAGAAAGTACCTTTATTGCTTCCGAAATAAAGAGACTATAAAATCAGGAATCCATGCCACGGCTTATGTCACAAGTGATTGAACAGATTCCGTGGAAGGAACTCAATGACCATATTCAAACCGTTGATCATTACCTTCAATTATTACAAGAACTGTATCCATTCAATTTGGGTCGACAAGTGGTGTGTGTCTTAGTGACTTGTTTTCTGGGGTTTCGTTTACCAGCCGATTCCTTGTGGACTCTTTACGAACAGTACTTACCACCCCAATGGCCTTAAATAGTCACGAAAGACTCCTTTTGCTCAAAGCCTTGCGTTTTCATCTGGATACTTCTCGACCTCAACAGGAAAAAAAAGTTTCGTCAACTTTTAGCTACCGAAGACGTGTATGACGATGTGTGTGTAGTTTGTGACTTACATCCCCATTGGACAGATGTCCGTGACTGGAAAAAAGGGGGTTTTGAGGCTTGGACCCAAGAAGAGGCCCAGTATGCACGAGAGTTGTTCAAGGAAAAAAGTTACTTTTCAACCTGTGTTAGTGACAGTGCCAGAAGAACCCGTCACCCAGGACAGGACTGTCGTGGACATGCCTGAAAGACCCTTTCGGGAGGACACTTGTGTGACCTTACCCCCTATAGAACTGGTCAGAACATTACCCAAAACATGTTGTACAGACACTTGTGTTTATTCCACGTTGATGGTTATCATGTGCCTTTTATCGTTGTACTTAAGCCTTTGGCTTTTATGTATTTTTGTCTTTCGTGTTCATGTTTAAAACATTCAATAAACGTGTCCTGAAAAAAGTATATAAACTCTTGTCTTGCTTGTTTTCGTGTCTTAAGTGACATTCCTGACACTATGGCTACTTCTGCTGTCTCTGCTCTCTCTTCCTCTACTGTCAAAGTCATCGACGAACACTTAGATCGTGCCAGTTGGGAGGCTTTGTATCTTCACCATCCCTTTAACATGCTCATTGCTGGACCTAGCGGTCCAGGCAAAACCGAATTCGTCAAACGTTTGATCGAACATAAACATCATTTGATCGATCGACCACCTCAACGCATCGCGTGGTGTTACAAAGAGTGGCAATCGGCGTACAGCCTCTTGCGAGAGAGTCAAGGCGATTCCATCGTGTTTGTGGAAGGCATTCCTAAAGAAGACGACGGCATCGTCTGTGACTCCCGTCAAACCCATTTGGTCATTTTTGTCGACATGTTAGGAGAAGACGAAGAAGAAATTAAACTGTGGTTCACGCGCAAAGGGCATCACCGTAATGCCAGTGTCGTTTACATCACCCAAAATCTGTTTCAACAAAGTAAAGCCCATCGCACCATCATTCTCAATGCACATTACGTGGTCTTGTTGAAAAGCCCTAGAGATAAATCGCAAGTGCAAGTCTTAGCCAAACAGTTAGGGACGCCTTGGCTGACTCAGGCGTACGACGATGCCACTCAAACTCCACACGCCTATTTACTCGTCGATTTGAAACCTACGACCCCCGATGATTTGCGATTTCGTACCCACTTGTTTCACCACTGGTGCCAAGACGGAGGGCCTGTCCTGTACACGTCTCCGTCCTCGACTTAATTTCATTCCACAAAAAAAATCTATAAAAACCGCAGACACTTTTCGTCTGTCTCACACAGTTTGAACATGACGTCCCTGCAGTCGCATCTTCCCGTCAAATTGATTCGAGCCTTGTATGGCATCAGTCGAGAAAAAAATCCACAAACACGAGCTCGTGTCTTAGAAGCTAGTCTCAAAGAAGTCTTACGATGGTTCACGGTGACAGCACGTCAATTACTGCAAGGGATCATTCAGATTCCTCATCAAACCAAATGCTTTTTTGATCGAAACAAAGTCGCTTTGACCCAACTGGCCGATCCCCGCATCGACACTCAAACCAAAAAACAAATCATTTTGAAACCTGGAGGGAGCGGTTCTCTAGGAGGGGTCATCATTCGCTCTCTCTTAAGATGGGATCCTAATGCCCCCAAAGTTCTCCCCAAGAAAAGAGTCAAACGAAGCTCCAAGAAGAAGAAAAAGACCAGGTCCCCAAGGAGACCCGTGTCTCCAAGAACTTCTCCAGTGGCGGGACCCTCCTCTTACCAGACACCACCCCGGAAAAAGAAAAGAAGCACCCCAGAAAAAGAAACAGAGAAAAAGTCCCCAGAAAAAGAAAAGTCCACAGAAGAAAACTAGTCGCAAGAGAGGCACTTCGGCCAGGACGCAACCTTACACTCTCAAACCACGACCTGCCACGGCGGTGACCGCGTCTCCGGTAGCCTCAGGTTCATTCACTTCTCCGTTGATGTCACCAAGAACTGAAGAGTACTTGGAGACGTTGATAACACCAAGAACTTCTCCGTTGATGACCCCAAGAACTTCTCCAGTGGCAGGACCCACCAATTTAGTGGCAGTGGCCGCTGCTCACAAAGTACCTTCTCCCAAAATCAAAGTCCAAGAAAGATCGGGCATGTTACAAAGTTTACTGGATTTGTCCAAGCAAGAACTGGCTCCATTTAGTCCGTTACGTACCCCTGAAGACGTGTCATGCCTGTCCTGAAGTTAATACGACGTAAAGACAATCAGTGGCGACGCGTTCCAGTATAAAAAAGGTGTGTGACCGAGTAAGGGTATCAGTGTTTTGGTGCTCCTGAAGATGTCACCCTCCAGAAAACATTCCTCTTCTAAACAACCCCACGGAAAGAAAAGGAAAGGACTACCTCCACGTTTAGTCAAACATGGGGACAGGTTATCTGTCCTGTCCAAAGCTTCTCCACCCCTACGAAAAAAACTCATTCAATCAGCTTCCAAAGAGGTCATCGATACCGTGTGCGAATGTTGTTTGAACGTCTTGAAAGGCACGATCCCTTTGTCCAAACACCAGAAACAATCCTTAGGCAAACATCGTCACGTTCTTCGCCAAATGGTTCAAAAAGAAATTCCCCTTCGTCAAAAGAAGAAGATGTTGGTCCAACGTGGAGGCATTGTACCCCTCTTGCTAGGCCCATTGCTAAAAGGAGTCTTGGAAACCATGTTGGGAGGACTGGTGGGAGCAAGATAAAAAGGCCCTCTGAAGTCCCAAGATCTCAGAATCGACCCTTGACAACCCCATGGAAGGACGAAAACTAGCTTTAGTGCCTTACAAACGATGGATGGAATACCATCGTTGGCAAGAACAACGCACCCCGCATTTACCTCCTAATCCCCATTTGAGCGAAATGTCCCAGTTACAACACGAATTGCAGTCCTGATGGATCGCCAAGATTTATCCAAAACAGAAAAATCGCAAAAGTACGGTCAACTCTTGCAACGACTGCAACTCTTTCACCAGAAAGCCTCAGACGAAACAGCTCTTCCCACTCTGAAAGATTTTAAGACCTTGATGAAAAGTCCAGCAGCATCACCAGTACCACCAACACCAGTACCAGTGACCAAGACAGAAAAAGGAGAAGAAGACGAAAGGTTTCAAACTCCACCAGAAAAAGTACTCAAGTTAACAACACCACCTACCTCCAGAATTGGATGGATTAAAAAGATGATGACCACCCCTTCTTCATCACAAGAGAAAAAGAAAGTGAAGACAGAAGTGAAGACAGAAGTGAAAGAAGAACCGATATCCCCTGTTACGACATCCTCCCCTGCGACACCTATTGCTGGTCGCACACGCAAAGCATTGCAATCCAAGAAAGTACCGCAAGAGAAAAAGAGTAGCATCTTCCAAGAGTGGGTGCCTTATTAACACACAAATAAAAAATGGAAAAAGTGTTAGCCAGCATTTACTAAGATCCCTCCCATCCTGCAGGTTACGCAGGAGTTCAAAAATTGTATCGTGCTGCCAAAACGCGACTGAAAAGTCTCCGTTTACCTCAAGTGCAACGATGGTTACAAGAACAAGCTACCTACACTTTACACAAACCCATTCGACGCAAGTTTTCCAGAAGTCGTACCCAAGTGGAAGGCATCGATCATCAATGGCAAGCCGATTTAGCCGATGTCTCTCATTTGGCCAGCTACAATCGCGGCTACAAATATTTGTTTTGTGTCATCGACGTCTTTTCCAAATTTGCCTGGGTCGTACCCTTGACTGACTTCCAAATCGAGCAGTGAGTTAGTGCGAGCCCTGCAACGAGTGTTGAAACAAAGTGGTCGTCACCCTCTTCGATGGCAAACGGACAAAGGCACCGAATTTCTGAACCAAGCTTTCCAAAAAGAATTAAAGAAACATGACATTCATTTTTTTACCACCGAGAATCCTGAAACCAAAGCCAGCATCGTGGAACGTTTCAACGCACTTTGAAAGAACGCATGTGGAAATATTTTACGCATCACCACACTCTGAAGTACATCGACATCTTACCGCACCTGGTGCAAGCGTACAACCAATCTTACCATCGAAGCATTGGACGTGCCCCGCAAGAAGTGACTCCCGATAACGAAGTGCTGGTGTTTGAGCGCCTGTTTGGTACGTCCCCGACGAGGACTGTTCCCAAGAAAAGCAGAGTGTTGGCCGTAGTAGATTGGGTACGCATTGGCAAAACCAAACGTTCTTTCGACAAAGGCTACTTACCTAAATGGACGACCGACTTGTTTCGTGTCACTGGACGAGTGCATGGCCGTCATCCTGCCGTCTATAAATTAGAAGACATGAACGGAGAAGTGCTCAAAGGAACGTTTTATTTGCCCGAGTTATAACGTGTCACCAAAAAAGAAGACGACGTGTACGACATCGAAAGCATTCTCGAACGCAGAACCCGTAAAGTGGGTAAACGACGTGTCAAAGAAGTCAAAGTACGTTGGAAAGGATATCCACCCAGTTTTGATTCTTGGATTGACGCTTCGCAAGTCATCGACTATAAAAAGAAGTGACCATCATGCCCTTTGACACAGACGCAGCTACGTCGACCACTCCTTCACCCAGTTCTTCTCTGCAAGATTTACAGAAACAACCCTTGTCGGTGTGGTGTGGAGAACGTGTGCCTAAAACCCAAATCGTCTTTTTCTGCCAAATCTTCGTGGTGTATTGTGTCATCGGTGCAGCCATTGCCAATTTGAGTTTGCAACAAGGAGACAAACAATTGTGGACCATTTTATTGAGCAGTTGCATCGGTTACCTGCTTCCCAATCCCTCCCTGAAATTCTCTTCCAACGAGAACAACGGGAACCTTGTGTCCAGTGCCAGTGTCAGTCACCACTCCAATAACAACAACAACCCTATTTTGGGCGGAGACACGCCTCTGACGTCCAGTAACCCCTCGGACAGCCACAGAACTCTGGAATTATGAGTCACCAAAACCAATGTTACTTAACCTTACCCAGTGACAGTTCCATGGAGGTGTTTCCCAACAACACGTTGTGCTGTTACACGCCCAAATTACCTCAGACCATCCCATTAGATCACGAAGCCCATTGGGAAGTGGGTTTAGTAGAAATCATTCACCCAACCCAAGTCCTCAATGTCCTTCCCAATCAAAATAAATTTGATGTGGAGTTCATGACGAACAATTGCAGCAGTACTTGGATACCTATGGCAAATATGACAAGAAAACCCCTGGCACAAAAAATCAAAAGTACACCACCTATCACTTGTTCGTTCCCCCAGGCTATTATTTTAGTGGTCAACATTTGGTGAGCACCATAACCTCCAGGTTTAATGTCGTGTTTCTGAAAGCTTTGGAAAGTGTCAAAAAAAGTGTCACCATGGAAAACCACAAAGCAGCTCGTCGCTTCTTGATGAAATTTGACGGGAGTAAAATCGTGTCCATTTTATTTTGTCCTGAATTGTTTGACATGTTGGGAGGAGACATGGACATGAGAATGGCCATGATCAAGAAAAACGAATTACCAATCATTTACGACAACGAGTCTTTTAGCAAGTTATTTCGTGCCCCGGTAGAATTGAACCAAGGACTGAATTTGATGTTTGTGTACTCCGATGTGGTGGAGTACAACGTGGTGGGACACACTTCTGTGCCGTTACTGCGTGTCATTCCTTTCAAAGTGGATTCTGCCACGACCGCTGACGAGGAAGGTGGAAACACTTACCACGTCCACCGCGAATTTGTACATCCTCACTATGTGCCTGTCAGTAAGTCTTATTTGGACACGGTCAACATTGCTATAAAAGGAGATCTGGGACAAAGTATTCCATTCACCAAAGGAAAAGTCACGGTGAAACTCCATTTTCAAAAACGGTTCTCTCACGACTCGTAAGTCATGTATCCAGTGTACCGAGGGGTTGCTCGACAGCGAGGACACGGTTTAGGAGATATGTTAAAATCGACCTTTCGTTCGGTGGCTCCGGTGTTGAAACCGATGGTGACACGCGGATTGCACGCCTTGAAAGATGCGGCATTGACGCAAGGCAAAGAATTTCTCCAAAATATCATCATCGACAAACAAAACCCAAAATAAGCCTTCTTGAGGGCAGGCAAAAATGTCTTGCTGCAAACGGGTAAAGACCTTTTGGGCCGACGAGACACACCTATAAATGCCCTGCACGCTACCGAGTCAGGCATTCAGCAAGGACAAGGCAGAAAGAGACGACGAAGAAAACACCCTTTCACCAGACTTCACACTTCTAAAGCTAGAAAGGCAAAGAAAAGAAGAACCGTTCGAGACTTAGATGTTTTCGATTATTGAGAAAGAGAAAAAAATGATGCACCGAGAGTCTTGCGCCTGTTCCAAGTCGGAACTGGATCTGATTGCCATGCCCCCCCCCCACCATGATGACCATGCAAGAATCGCAGTGGGTGGAATTTCATCCCGTCTCCTCATTGACGGATTCCGCTCCCATCGAGTTTGAAATCAAAGGACAACCCGAAGATTACATCGATCTGAATTGCAGTTACCTGTACTTGAAAGTGAAAGTTATCAAAACGGACAACACCAATCCAGGAGGCGATGCTAGAGTAGCTCCTGTCAACAATTTCATGCATTCCTTGTTCAGCGAAGTGGACTTGTACTTGAACAGCAAACTGGTCAGCAGCAGCATGGATACTCACCCATATCGTGCCTACCTGGAAAATCTCTTGACGTACGGAAAAGAAGCCAAGAATACTCATCTGGATGCTTGCGTGGTATGGAAACCTGACACGGCAGGTGTGGCCACGTTTAGCGACACAGTCCTGATAGAAGATGACAATCCTCACAATGTGGGGTTTAACGACCGTCGTAAGAAAATTCTGCAAGCGCGAAGTTTAGAACTGATGGATCGTTTGCATTTGGACATGTGGTTACAAGAAAAGTATTTGCTCAACGGGGTGGATATCCGTCTGAGACTGAATCGTAGCAGTGCCGCTTTCCATTTGATGGCCCATGCCAATGAATACAAAACTATCATTCAAGAAGCCCGACTTTACGTGCGTCGTGTGGAAGTGTTACCTAAAGTGGGAAACGACGTCAGTCAGACGTTGAGCAGAACGACCGCCAAGTATCCGATACGACGCGTAGAAGTGAAAACGTTCACCATTCCCGCTGGACAGCGTTCTATGATCGAAGATCATCTGTTCCAAGGACAGTTACCCAAGCGTTTGATTGTTGGTATCGTCAGGAATTCAGCCTTCAACGGAACCCACGATCAAAATCCTTTTGAGTTTCAACATTACAATGTGTCCAAGATCGAAGTCAGTCGCGACGGCAAGACCTTGTGTACCCGACCCTTTGAGCCCAACTTTGGTGTCGCGAAGAATTATTTGAGATCGTACTTGTCCCTGTACGAAGCCACCGGACAGTTAGGAACCAACACCAGTCACGGTATTTCGTACGACGATTATGTAGGAGGCTATGCTTTGTGGGGTTTTGATTTCACTCCAGACCAGGCAGCGACGAGGGACATTTCCACCCTATAAAATCCGGCCAGATGCGTGTGGAACTTCAGTTTGCAAATCCACCTCTAGATCACACAGTGAACGTCCTCCTGTATGCAGAATTTGACAATACCATAGAAATCAACAGTTTGAGAGAAGTCATTCTAGATTATTAGAAGCCATGGAAGACTGTTGTCCCTCTTTACCTAGTGGAGAAACTTTGAAGATGGAATGTGAGGAGATCGTGGAAGAAGAAGAAGAAGAATCCCAAGACGAAGAAGTTATCATGATGAAGTCAAGATGGCCAGAACAAGAAGCCCATTTAGTCTCCTGTTTTGCTACAGTCCTGGCAGATATAATGAAAGAATTGATCAAGGAAGAGTGCTATGGATGTCACAACGATCATCCCAGTCAAATTCAACACGACAAATGTCTGATGTTGAGTCAAGAAGAACAATTGGACGAATATCTGGACAAAGCTTGGGATCACATCGAGATAGAATTTGTGTTGAACGAGTGGTATAAAGGCTTGGATAAACATTCTTCTCCTCCATTAACGTCTCTGGAGTGACGTCGCATCGAATCTCTCTTTGACCAGAGTAAGAAGTCGGATCTAAACGCCTTTTACTTGTCAGACATTTTCAAGCAAAAAGTCAGGATCGAATTGATCACTTATCATTAGCTGTGAAGAAAAAAAACACACAAATCAATGGATACCTGGGAACTTTATTATCTTTTGAACCACAGCTCGTACACGGCTTCTTGGAATCCTGTCGTCTGTGCTAAAGATGAACTCCCTCATCGCAAACCTCAAGACCATCTAGCTTATGTGATTAACACGGACGACAGTCATCTCCCAGGAACCTACTGGGTAGCCGTCTACTTTCCTCAAGAAGGATGTGTGGAATATTTCGATTCGTACGGATTGCCTCCTCTGGAAGACGATCATCGACTTTATGAGAAGAAATGCTCAGACTACCCGATTCAATAATGTGAAATTACAAGGCACAGATTCCTTGGTGTGTGCACAATATTGTGTGTATTTTCTGCATCATCGCAGCCTGGGTTATTCCTTAGAACATTTAGTGACTCATTTTGATCCTCGTTCTTCTTCTAGAAACGATGTGAAAGTAGATCAATGGTTTTGTGACCATTATGCTTATCTTTTGTCTCAAGCTAGGAAACGTAGTGTCCATCAATGGCCTAATGACTTCCAACAGTGGAAATCACAATTTCATTCACAACGTTGTCAGCCTTGTCCAAAATAATGTGTGAGTTGAAAAAAATGTTTGTGATTAGAAAAAAATGTTTGATGTTATATTGTTGGATTATTGTTAAAAAAATGTTAGAGTTGTTTGTTAGTGTTAAGTGATTTTGAATAAAAAATGTTGTGTTTTGAAGAAAAAATGCCTTTGTGGTTTGTTTGACTATATAAATCTTGATTCATGCTCTTTGACTTCTTACTATCCCTCTCATGACACTCATTGAACGTTCCGGCTCGAAAACCGTAGAGGGATGTTTTCCTTCACGTCCGCGCTTTGACTTTAAAGCCGGGGTAGCCTCCAGTCTAACCATCCATTGTCGACTCATCCTCCTACGAAGATGTGCTCCAAACTAGCTAAGCTAAATGAAGCCTACGTGAATTTGCATAGGGTCAGACACAGCCTGATACCGAAGCCTGAAGAGACAGAGAATGTGAGAATGTTAAAAGTCACTGAAGACCTGATAGAAGAGCTCTTCAGAGAAGAAGTGAACAGGGAAAAAGAAGAATGGACAGAGAAGTACAGACTTCAGAAACAGCAGAGAGAGCAGCAACAGCAGCAACAACAGCAGCAGGAACCCGAACCTGACAGAAGCTTTGTCGATTGTCGTATCGACACCAAAGAGTTCTTCTTCTCTTTCCGAAGAAGCAGACCTATCGTCAGAAAGTCTATCGTCATAGGACGTCGCATTCTTAGAAACTAAAAGATTGCCATAGCAAACAAAAAAAACCCAGCCCTTTTCAGGGCTACCCAATACTCTATAAAAGAAATAAGAATTGATTTGCCAATGTATGTATGTAGAGCAGTGTGAATATAAACACTGACTCTTTTGTGGTGAGAGTGTATGTGTTGGTGTGGATAGTAGATAATGGTTTGTTTTTGCTGTTTGAGGTGTGTGGAGAGTAGATTTGGGGTTTGATTGGATTGCTTTGCGTATGTGGATAGTATATTGAAGTGATTAATGAAAATTTTTAAATTAGTAATGGATAGTAAAAAAGTGAGTGAGTGTTTCTTTTAGGTCCGCGCGTTGTTTGGTCATGATCTAGGTAAGATCAATTTTGTTTTAGGGGGATGTTTTCCTTCACGTCCGCGCTTTTAGTATAAATTGAAAATCGCTCGGCAGTCTAGCTACCTTTGTTGATTGATCAAGAGAATGAACACCAGACTAGCAAAACTGCTTGAACTTCATGTCCATCTGGAATATGCCAGGCGTATAGTGAATGAGCTGGCTGCAGAGGCCATAGTAGAAGAGGGAAGAATGAAAGAGGAGGAGAGAAGAAACAAAGAAGAGGAGGAGAGAAGAAAGAAAGAAGAGGAAGAAAAGGAGAGAGGAAATTTCAGAATCCCAGAGACAGAAGATTGGGATTCTGAAGCCACTTATCCCGCCTCTGCTCTCCCACCAAAAAGAGTGAAAGGAGACTGGAGAAGAAGATCCAGGCCTGGAAGGTGCCATCATTAACCAGGTGTCACTGGAGTTCAAAACACAAACAGCCCTTTTCAGGGCTACTCAATACTCTAGAAAAGAAATAGTAATCGATTTCCCAATGTGTGTATGTAGATTAGTGTGAATATAAATACTGACTCTTTTTTTCTTGTGTGTGTGTGTATGTGTGTGTGTGTTTATTTGTAAACGGTCATGTAGGTTTGTGTGGATAGTAGATTATTGGGTTTCATTATAATGCTTTGCGTGTGTGGATAGTAGATTTGGGGTTTGTTAATTGCTGCTTCACTTATGTGGATAGTAGATCATATGAAATGAGAAAAGTAGGGGATGTTTTCCTTCACGTCCGCACGTTTTAAGTGATCTAGGTAATATAACTTTTGTCTTAGTTAACGTCAAGTTGAAAACTATCTCTGAATTTGCTTGATTTGTTTACTGTTTAAAACCGGCTTGGTGTAAAATTTTAAAAGTTCTACTGAGTGCGGCCACCACCAACACCAATTAATATAGAAAAAAGGAACAGAACAACTTGTGCAAAGAAATAATGCTAAGAAGAGGAAACGATTAACAACCCGCCAAGACGTGAACAAAGGAAGTGCACAGAACAAAGGAACTCTCACAAAGGAACAATAGGAACACGCAGTAAGATAGTAATATAGTAATATATCAGATAAAGGAAATCCAGCCAAGCAGCCCGCCACGCAGCCATTTTGGACCATACCACCTCGTATAATAGCTAAGTACTTTAGTACAAGGTAGGAAAATTACTAAGCCTGCGGGCAATTAAAACTCTGTGCTGTTTACATCTCACTATAATATATTTTACCTTACTTGTACTAAATTCCGTATCTACTCAATTTGCCGCCTATTCTCTTAAACAGTCTCTAAGAACCATACTAGAACCGACTGGATTAAACCCACACATGATAAAAGCACCAAATATCATTGTGTGATTTTCAGTCATAGAGAATAAATAAGACAAATTACACAACTAACCACTACCTTTTTCTCATAATAACAACTCTAGCTGTTAGCACTGTTCCCGAAAACAGGCACTAGGAAACACACTGGTACCAAGCCTGGTCAGAATCTCACAAGTTACAAGCACAAGCTAACCGCTGTGAGATTTTCCGATTCACGGAACAGAATCTCATCTCTCATTGTTTCCTCCTAACCACAACCACTATTAACAACAATAACTAACCTAAACCTTATTCAAAAGCAAAGTAGGAATGTCTCAATCAATCACAAACAAACTTAACTTTAACACTAGAAAACAAATTCTGAGAAACAATAGGCTTGAAAAGGAAATGAAATCACATAAACCACCCACCCCTACGACACCAAACCCGCAAATAATCACGGGGAAATTGGATCTCAGTGCAAACTCCAAGCACCTTGAACTTTGCGAGAAGAAACTCAACTTCTCATCCACTCCTGAAAGGAATGATTTAACAACACCGCATCTAACCACCCCTGAGAGAAATGAACTAATTCAAATATCAGCAGCCGACTTAAGTATCAACTCAACTGTAAGTTTCAAAAACTTACTAGATCCATCGGCAAACAATGAACTGGACGATACAATACCTATAGAAACACCAATATCGCCACTCCAAAAACAAGACCAGCCACCCACCCCCAAATACATGGTCATTGCACAATCCCCGAAAAAAAAAAACATATAGCCATGATAATAGGAAACCCACCGAAAATAGGGCACAACTCATGTAACAAAGGAAAAACTACACCCAAAATGGCGCCCATGGTAACGATAACTCCACCCATTCATATCAGTAACAGCAAACCGAAATATCATAACAGTCAGACCCCAGGACCATCAAAACCCTTAACTGAAGAACAATTACTCAGCAGCCGAAACAAAACACAAGCTAACCCAACCACTAAATCAAAACCTAACGTGTGGGATGGCAAGGGTAAAGGGAAGGGACCCATATTTACCAAGAACAAACCTGCCCCCCAAAATAATTCAAACTCACACCCCCCTCAAAGAACCAAAGAAACAGGCCAAATTTTCATACCACCCCATAGAACACACACTTTATATCAGTAGCAACTCCAATAAACTGATAAACTTAACTGTTAACAGTCTCACACAGGCCCTCCTTAGGGTTCATCAAGGACAATTCAAAATATTTAGGCCAAACACAAGATACATAATAGTACACTGCAGCTCTCGCAGTCAAATGGCCAAATTCCTAGAAATTGAAATTATTAACAACATTAGGGTTAACGTCGAAAGACACAAACAAATAGGGACAAAGAACATAATAACCAAAACACACAATAGCAACCAGACTCTCATGGCAATAAACAATAACACACGAACAAATGACTTAGCCACACACTCCCGCACGAACAACCCCACATTTAAAGCAGTTCTAAAACTCACAGGACAAAATAAAGGGATAAACAATAAAACCCTCACTGCTAAACTCAAAGACAGTGGTACCCCCATAAATAGGAGTAGTAAAGTGGGATACATTAGGGACAATGGGACTTAGCATTAAAAAGACCCCTGGGACACTTTAGGGACAATGGAAATTTAACATGGAGAAAAATCGTGGGTCACTTTAGGGACAATGGGAATTTAACATAGAGTTTGGGTCTGTCTAGGGACAAGGGAAATTAACATGGGAATAGAGTTTGGGTTTGTCTAGGGACAAGGGGAATTGAACATGGGGGAATAAAGTGTGGGTCTATCTAGGGACTAGGGGAATTTAACATATGGAAATTGAACATGGTGGGTCTGTATAGCGTCAAGGGGAATTGAACATGGTGGGATTGTCTAGGGACAATGATGGTAGAGGATAAAACACAACAGAGACAGAAACATACATACACTAGTACAAACGTGAGATTTATATATAAAGCATTACCAAGACCTGAAATCTTGCTGGGGTGTTCAAAAATTTGCATAATTGTAATGATGCTATAAATAGCTATAATCAAGGAAATGCTCAACGACAAAATGGATGTGACTAAAAGTAACGCTAAAATGACGAAATTGTCCCAGAATTTAAAGGAAAATAAACATATCCCCGAAAATTATGTTACAATGGTTTAGACTAAAATGGATAAAATTAGTAACTACTTACAATATCAACTTCTGTGACGATCGTGGATAAATACCTATGTATCTATAATCAGCTGAAATTCCTATGAAATCCCACTATCTATTTATAGCTCCAACTTGTGGGTTTTTCCTTTGGAAAATCCCACTATCTTTTTATAGCCTCAGCCTGAGTGACGTTCCTGTTTATGAATTCTAGTATATATGTATAGCTACAAAATGTGGAAATCCCCAAGTCGATATTTATAGTCTCAAAATTTCCAGCGTCAGTGACGTCACTGTACTGAACACTAGGGGATAAATGGCAACAGTGTTGCAAGTGGCTAACCTGAATACGCGCTACTGTAGGTAGGTAGGTAGAGTGTATCTGATAGGGATAAAGTGAGTTTTATAGGGACAAACAGAGACCAATACACACACACATACACACACACACACACACACACACACACACAGAGGGAAGAGGAAAAATCAAACCCCAAATATACTATCCACACTCGGGAGGAAGAAAAAAAGCAACCAAATATACGATCTACACAACGTACGCGAACACACACACACACACTATAAAATGGATAAAATTAGTAACTACTTACAATATCAACTTCTGTGACGATCGTGGATAAATACCTATGTATCTATAATCAGCTGAAATTCCTATGAAATCCCACTGTCTATTTATAGCTCCAACTTGTGGGTTTTTCCTTTGGAAAATCCCACTATCTTTTTATAGCCTCAGCTTGAGTGACGTTCCTGTTTATGAATTCTAGTATATATGTATAGCTACAAAATGTGGAAATCCCCAAGTCCATATTTATAGTCTCAAAATTTCAGCGTCAGTGACGTCACTGTACTGAATACTAGGGGATAAATGGCAAAAGTGTTGCAAGTGGCTGACCTGAATACGCGCTACTGTAGGTAGGTAGGTAGAGTGTATCTGATAGGGATAAAGTGAGTTTTATAGGGATAAACAGAGACCAACACACACACACACACACACACACACACACACACACACACACACACACACAGAGTGAAGAGGAAAAAACAAACCCCAAATATACTATCCACACTCGGGAGGAAGAAAAAAAGCAACCAAATATACGACCTACACAACGTACGCGAACACACACACACACACACAGACTATAAAATGGATAAAATTAGTAACTACTTACACTATCAACTTCTGTGACGATCGTGGATAAATACCTATGTATCTATAATCAGCTGAAATTCCTATGAAATCCCACTATCTATTTATAGTTCCAACTTGTGGGTTTTTCCTTTGGAAAATCCCACTATCTTTTTATAGCCTCAGCTTGAGTGACGTTCCTGTTTATGAATTCTAGTATATATGTATAGCTACAAAATGTGGAAATCCCCAAGTCCATATTTATAGTCTCAAAATTTCCAGCGTCAGTGACGTCACTGTACTGAACACTAGGGGATAAATGGCAACAGTGTTGCAAGTGGCTGACCTGAATACGCGCTACTGTAGGTAGGTAGGTAGAGTGTATCTGATAGGGATAAAGTGAGTTTTATAGGGACAAACAGAGACCAATACACACACACACACACAACATAAGCGCGCAGACACACTCACACACACACACACACACACGCACACACACACACACACACACAGAGGGAAGAGGAAAAAACAAACCCCAAATATACTATCCACACTCGGGAGGTAGAAAAAAAAACCAACCAAATATACGATCTACACAACGTACGCGAACACACACACACACACACACACACACACACACACACACACACACACACACACACACACACACACAGAGTGAAGAGGAAAACACAAACCCCAAATATACTATCAACACAGAGGGGAGATAATACAAACCCCAAATAAACTATCCACACAAACGTACGCGAACGCATACAAACCCCAAATATACTATCCACACAAGGTCGCTAACGCATACAAACCCCAAATATACTATCCACACTCGGGAGGAAGAAAAAAAAAACAACCAAATATACGATCTACACAACGTACGCTAACACACACACACACACACACACACACACACACACGCGCGCGCGCGCACACCACAGAGGGAAGAAGAATAAAACCATTATACACTATCCACACGGATTGAAGAAATAACCCTTTATATATACAATCAACAGAGAGTGTAGAAAATAACCCATTATATTCCATCAACACAGAGTGAAGAAGAAAAAGATTTTTGAAAGCACCTAAGCCCTCACCTGCAATGACCAACTCTGCCAAACACCTACATCCCACCCCACCCCACTCCCAACACTACAAAACCCATTTAACCCGTTATTTTATGGCATCAGTGTGTGCTTTAGGAAACATCAAGACACAAAAATGATGGATGAATAGACTGACTATTGTTTACGAACTTGCATGCCTAAAGAGCGTGCGTGAAGGAAAACATCCTTCCATTTCAATTCTAACTAAAACATGATCCAGAGGGATAGAGAGAGGTGAAAGAGCACAATTTCATAAAGTGTGAGTAAAAACAAAACACGCCATCCTTATTATACAATGTCAAGACCAAGAGACACTTACGTTTTCTTTCTGGTCTATTCTCTTTTAGAAGGTACTATGAAATTTCACATCAGGGCCAACGCATCGGCTCACATTGTCAATTTTTCCATTTCCATGTCTTTACTGGCACAAGTTCTTCATCATCTTCAATTTCTTCTTCTTCTTCTTCTGAATCCCTCTTCTCTGTTTCGTCTTGTTTTTTGTTTCTTCTCTTTTCTCGTAGGGCACTCTGAATTCCAGTGTCCTTTCCCCTGACAACGATATTAGGTATCTTGACTTTTGTCTCTCTTTCTTAGACGAAGCAGGTATTTTGGAGACAAATACCCATTTACCTTTGCAGATATAGCAAACTTCATTAGCACACACTTTCGTATGACTCTCATCAAATCAACGACCAAAAGAGTAAGTTTTGTTGCCACTTTCGCCTGTGAATTATGCTTTCGTATGACTTTTAGCAAATATTTGACCAGCAGGTCGATCTGTGCTGACTCTTCCATCTTCGTGATCGTTTGAGAGCGGAATGAATACTCTGACGCTAAGACACTCTCCTTATATACAGGGACCTGCTGCGTATGAAACCTATTCAAATGTAATTTTGCAATAAGATGAAACGATTTCATTGAGGAAGTAAAAGGCAATGATGTACCGTATCGCCTTACACAAAACCTGAAGTGTTAGCTCAGATCCGTGTCAGCAATTTCGAAGACGACATAACTGAGCTTTCATCAATGCTCTCCAATTATGCCACAAAACCACGAGTCCTGATTCACGCCAAAAGAAATTTCGTTCGGTCCATTAAAAATAGTATCACATCTGAGAAACGCAAAAACGAACTTCCAGAAAACTGAGAACGACGGCTTACACCTACAACGTAAATGTATGAGTTCAAGTAGTGCGTAAAACTTAGTCAAATAAAATTTTTATAGTCAAGACGAAACGATCTCTTTTCGAACAAGAAAGCAGACACCAAGCGACAATGGCAATCCGTGTCACACAACACTTTTCAAAATGTATATTATCAGAGGTTTGTTCTAGCGATCTGCACGGTTAAATTAAATGTTGATGTATTTTGCAATAAGACGGACACAATTTCCATGGGATCGTCCATGGTACGATTGTTCGTGCATTAGTTTAATTTTTAAAAATATTTTTTATATAAATCGCCTATAGGATAGACCCAGTAAAGCATGGCCATTCTCGTCACTGTCTGAATAGCTACTCAAGTCAATTCGAAGTGAACGCGGTAAGAAAATAAGTATAGCCAATGAAATGGCTTACAACGGGTGATGCATTGTTTTGTTCGAGGACTGTGTGGCATAATAATCCCTATGTTCTTGCGTTGTTACCATTACAGTGCAGACAGACTGAAATGTGAACTTACAAGCCCTCTTTGTCTGTGTTGTACCATTTCTTCTTACCACATCAAAATACTGAGCGTCACAGTATTGGTTCGCGTTTTCAAGCTGACCATTTTTTTTATATCTCACTTAAACATTTTAACATAAACATTCACACTCACATCTTTAGAGTCAGAACAGATGTGTTACAGTATTGAGGGGCATGTTATCTTTTTTTTTTCAAACTAATAAATTTGGGGTTTGTATGAAGTAAAGAACCGAAAGTACAGTGAAACTCAAGGATGATGACCCAATCTGTCTGTCTATTGATGCGTGTATTTACTTAAGAAGAAATATGACCTCTAAAACACAAAGAGATACGGCAAGCATGATTAGAATGAACATAACGATGTTTTCCTTCACGCCCGTGTAATTTAGAGCTTCAATCGTCTTTGAAGACAAACTTGGTCTCCTTTTGTAGGGCTTGAAATAATAAAAAACCTGAAAAAATCTTAAGCACTTTGCTATAGATAATTTCATCAACAGACTAAACAACATAAATACCGTTACAACACTAGAAAGCCTTAAATCTTCTATCAAAAAGAAATGCATCAAAAAATTAAAAATTAACGATAACTAACCAATGAAACCGAATTTAACAAAGGCAGTGACATGTGAAGAAATGGCTCTCACTTTGGAAAGGTAGGCGAATGTACTCTGTCATGCACCATCAACTTAAAAAAATTATAAACAGAGAGAAACCTGAATTCAAAATTCAGTTGTTTTTTCTTCAAAATTGTTTCGTTTCTTTTTTCTTTTTTGGAACAAATCTAAGCACTAATATAGAGTGAAAAAGGGAAAATGCACATACAAGTTTTGATATTTCTGAAAAAATGAGGGGATATTCCTAACGTTCATAACCACCTATATATGCTTGGACTTGTCTGTGATTTATCCACAAAACAAGATGTACATATTTCTGGTCAAGCTGCAAGTGTGTGCATGTTTTTGAAAATGGTAAAAATTGGATATACAATTTTCTCGTGACACTTATAAAGTGAAGAGTCTGTGCAAGTGTCAAAAGCCAAAGTCATATAAGTTTTGTATTTTGTACGGCTTGTAAAGGTTTCCACTTTAGAAAATGTGAAGTATCACAAGTTATTATCACAAACAGAAGTGGAACATAGGGGCTTGCAAGAAAGAAAATAACCCAGACAGTTGGTGTCATCAAGAGTGCTAGAGACGGTACCCGATCTTGCTTGCTTGCTTACTTGAATTAAAGTGATTTTCGCTCTAATGGAGCATATATCACTGGTTTAATAACGCACCGCGTGATTTTTAATTACTCCTGGGGAAGGAAAGAGAGCCTCATCCCCCAGGCTTTTATGTACTCACAGACTACTTTTAAATTTAGCCACTCAGGTGTAGGACTAACTAGTCCTTAACAACCTGACTGAAAGGCTTTAAACATGAGTGGGAATAGTCTCACCACACACTCATTTTTCTGTCCGAGCGTGGTAAAGGAGGGAAAAGGTGCTCAGCAAGACAGCCATGGGTGTTAAGTACTCAACAAAACGCTAGCCCGTACTTATTTCAAATCAAGTCGTGTCACCAAAAAAGACGACGTGTACGACATCAAAGGCATTGTCAAACGCAGAATGCCTCAATGCTAACTGGCTAGGTCTGCATTTCTTGCTCCCGCTGCTGTTGCGTATATTTCTTCCCTCCACACCGAGTTCTGGGCCTAATTCTTTTAATTTCGTTGTACCCGAACTTAATTATCCATATTATCACCAACAAAAAAAAAAACCAAAAAAAAAAAAAAAACCGCACAAACCTAAAAGAAACACTCACTCACTTTTTTACAGAACATTACTATTTTTAAAATTTTGATAAGCGACGGAAACGAAGGACTTAGAGTCGCACTTTCTAACCAAGATAAAGAAATCATGTGCTGATAGACTCACTTCTGTACTTTTTCTTCTAACTGACTAACATATCATAGGCAATGGAATGTTATTTCTTGTCGAGAGTATGGGGTAGCCCTGAAATTTTTTTTTTGGAACTTGAAGCTATGGCGGTCGCTTAGGTGATAAGATGGCGACCTCCTCTGACGACAGGCTTTCTCACAGGATAAGGTCTGCTTCTTCGGAAAAGAGAAGAACTCTTTGGTGTCGATACGACAATCGACAAAGCCTCTGTCAGGTTCATGCTGCTGCTGTTGCTGCTCTCTCTGCTGTTTATGAAGTCTGTACTTCTCCATCCATTCTTCTTTCTCCTTCTTGAATTCCTGCTTGAAGAGCTCTTATTTCAGGTCTTCAGTGACTTTCAACATTATGATATTGTCTATCTCTTCAGGTCTCGGTATCAGACTTGTCATGACCCTATGCAAATTCACATAGGCTTCGTTCAACTTGGCTAATCTTGAGCACATCTTCGTAGGAAGATAAGTTAACAATGGATGGGCAGACTGGAGACTGCCCCGCTTTTATTCTCAAAGCGCGGACGTGAAGGAAAACATTGCTACACGGTTTTCGAGCCGGAACGTTCAAATAGTGTTATGGGAGGGAAAGAGAGAAGTCAAAGAGCATGAATCAACATTCCTATAGCCAAACAAACCACAAAGGCATTTTTTCTTCACAACACAACATTTTTTTATTCATACTAACAAACAACTCTAACATTTTTTTAACAATAATCCAACACTATAACATCAAACATTTTTTTCAAATACCAAACATTTTTTTCAATTCACACTCTACTTTAAACAGGGCTGACAACGTTGTGAATGAAATTGTGATTTCCACTGTTGGAAGTCATTAGGCCATTGATGGACACTACGTTTCCTAGTTAGAGACAAAAGATAAGCATACTGGTCACAAAACCATCGATCTACTTTCACATCGTTTCTAGAAGAATGACGAGGATCAAAATGAGTCACTAAATGTTCTAAAGAATAGCCCAGGCTGCAATGATGCAGAAAATACACACAGTACTGTCCACACAACAAGGAAGATGTGCCTTGTTATTTCACACTATTGAATCGTGTGGTCTGAGCATTTCTTCTCATAAAGTCAATGATATCGTCTTCCAAAGGGGGCAGTCCATAGGAATCAAAATATTCCACACATCCTTCTTGAGGAAAGTAGACGGCTACCCAGTGGGTTCCTGGGAGATGACTGTCGTCCGTGTTGATCACATAAGCTTGATGGTTTTGAGGTGTGCAATGAGGGAGTTCATCTTTAGCACAGACGACAGGATTCCAAGAAGAAATGTACGAACTGTGGTTCAAAAGGTAATAAAGTTCTCAGGTATTCATTTTTTGTTTTTTTTCTTAAGTCATCAATTCGATCCTGACTTTCTGCTTGAAAATGTCTGACAAGTAACCTTTTTCTTCGCCTTGTCTCCCAACTCTGATCCAACAGAGCTTCGATGCGATGGATCTCTTGAGTTGTTAATGGAGCACAATAATGTTCACGCAAGCCTTTATACCACTGTTGTAACACGTCTTCTTCCGAGATGAGACTCCAAGCTTTGTCCAGATATTCGTCCAATTTTTCTTCTTGACTCAGCATCAGGCATTTATCGTGTTGAATTTCACTGGGATGATCGTTATGACATCCATAGCAATCTTTCTTGATCAATTCCTTAATTTTTTTTCTGTCAAGACTATAGCATAACAGGAAACTAAATGTGTTTCTTGTTCTGGCCATCTAGACTTCATCATGATGACTTCTTCGTCTTTGTCTTGGGGTTCTCCTTCCTCAGGATCTTCACATTCCATGTCCAAAGAATCCCTACTATATAAACATTGATAAAAGTCTTCCATGACTTCTAATAGTCTGGAATGACTTCTCTCAAACTGTTGGTTTATATCGTATTGTCCAATTCAGCATACAGGATGACGTTCACCGTATTATCTGCGCGTAGATTTTCTGCAAACTGAAATTCCACACGCATCTGGCCGGATTTTATAGGGTGAAAATGTCCCTCTTCGCTGTCTTGACTTACAATTCGTTAGAGAACCGTTTTCGAAAATGGAGTTTCACTGTAACTTTCCCTTTGGAGAATGGAATACTTTGTCCCAGATCTCCTCTTATAGCAATGTTGACAGTGTCTAAATACGACTTACTGACGGGTAAATAGTGAGGATGTACAAATTCACGGTGTACGTGATAGGTGTTTGCACCTTCCTGGTCATTGTTTGTGGTACGATCCACTTTGAAAGGAATGACACGCAGTAACGGCACAGACGTGTGTCCCACCACGTTGTACTCCACCACATCGGAATACACAAAGATCAAATTAAGTCCTTGGTTCAGTTCTACCGGGTTTCCAAAAGCTCTGTAAAAATCCATATTACTTTTGATCTTGGGGCTCATATTGTTTGCGACCATTTCTGCATGTCCACCCAAAATTTCAAATAAACTACCACTGAACCTGAGGGACAATGTGTCCGTATCTTGAAATTTGATCACGAGACGATGAGCCACTTTATGGTACTCAATCTTCACACTTTTTTTGGCTCTGTTCAGTGCTTTGCCAAAGGCTAAGTTGAACCTGTCCGCAATAGTGTCCACCAAATGTTCACCACTAAAATAATAACCTGAAGGAATTTTCAAGGTGTAGATAATAAAGGCTGGATTGCTGGCTGGTCTTGTGTTCCCTAAAAACCCGATTTTGTTAATTTCTTCCTCCAATTGGGCATTCAGGATTTCCACCTCGAAAGTGTTTTGCTTTTCGGTGATGTTTTTGATTTGTGTTGGGTGAATGATTTCCACTAAAGCCACTTCCCAATGGGCTTCGTGATCTAACTGGATGGTCTGAGGTAATTTGACCGTGTAACAGCACAACGTGTTGTTGGGAAACACCTCCATGGAACTGTCACTGGGTAAGGTTAAGTAAAATTGGTTGCTATTGCTCATAATTCCAGAGTTTTGTGGCTCTCCGAGGCGATACTGGAAGTTAGAGGAGTGTCTCCGCCCAAAATGGGGTTGTTGTTGTTGTTGTGGTTGTTGTTGTTGGAGTGGTGGCTGGCACTGGCACTGGACACTAGGTTCCCGTGGTTCCCGTTCGAGGAGAATTTCAGGGAGGGATTAGGAAGCAGTTAACCGATGTAACTGCTCAATACAATGGTCCACAATTGTTTGTCTCCTTGTTGCAAACTCAAATTGGCGATGGCTGCCCCGATGACACAATACACCACGAAGATTTGGCAGAAAAAGACGATTTGCGTTTTAGGCACACGTTCTCTATACCTCACCCACAAGGGTTGTTTTTGTAAATCTTGCAGAGAAGAATTGGGTGAAGGAGTGATCGCAGTAGCTTAATCTGTGTGAAAGGGAATGATGGTCACTTCTTTTTATAGTCGATGACGTGCGAAGCGTCGATCCAAGAATGATAACTGGTCGGATATCCTTTCCAACGTACTTTGACTTCTTTGACACGTCGTTTGCCCACTTTACGGCTTCTGCGTTTGACAATGCCTTTGATGTCGTACACGTCGTCTTTTTTGGTGACACGACTTGATTTGAAATAAGTACGGGCTAGCGTTTTGTTGAGTACTTAACACCCATGGCTGTCTTGCTGAGCACCTTTTCCCTCCTTTACCACGCTCGGACAGAAAAATGAGTGTGTGGTGAGACTATTCCCACTCATGTTTAAAGCCTTTCAGTCAGGTTGTTAAGGACTAGTTAGTCCTACACCTGAGTGGCTAAATTTAAAAGTAGTCTGTGAGTACATAAAAGCCTGGGGGATGAGGCTCTCTTTCCTTCCCCAGGAGTAATTAAAAATCACGCGGTGCGTTATTAAACCAGTGATATATGCTCCATTAGAGCGAAAATCACTTTAATTCAAGTAAGCAAGCAAGCAAGATCGGGTACCGTCTCTAGCACTCTTGATGACACCAACTGTCTGGGTTATTTTCTTTCTTGCAAGCCCCTATGTTCCACTTCTGTTTGTGATAATAACTTGTGATACTTCACATTTTCTAAAGTGGAAACCTTTACAAGCCGTACAAAATACAAAACTTATATGACTTTGGCTTTTGACACTTGCACAGACTCTTCACTTTATAAGTGTCACGAGAAAATTGTATATCCAATTTTTACCATTTTCAAAAACATGCACACACTTGCAGCTTGACCAGAAATATGTACATCTTGTTTTGTGGATAAATCACAGACAAGTCCAAGCATATATAGGTGGTTATGAACGTTAGGAATATCCCCTCATTTTTTCAGAAATATCAAAACTTGTATGTGCATTTTCCCTTTTTCACTCTATATTAGTGCTTAGATTTGTTCCAAAAAAGAAAAAAGAAACGAAACAATTTTGAAGAAAAAACAACTGAATTTTGAATTCAGGTTTCTCTCTGTTTATAATTTTTTTAAGTTGATGGTGCATGACAGAGTACATTCGCCTACCTTTCCAAAGTGAGAGCCATTTCTTCACATGTCACTGCCTTTGTTAAATTCGGTTTCATTGGTTAGTTATCGTTAATTTTTAATTTTTTGATGCATTTCTTTTTGATAGAAGATTTAAGGCTTTCTAGTGTTGTAACGGTATTTATGTTGTTTAGTCTGTTGATGAAATTATCTATAGCAAAGTGCTTAAGATTTTTTCAGGTTTTTTTATTATTTCAAGCCCTACAAAAGGAGACCAAGTTTGTCTTCAAAGACGATTGAAGCTCTAAATTACACGGGCGTGAAGGAAAACATCGTTATGTTCATTCTAATCATGCTTGCCGTATCTCTTTGTGTTTTAGAGGTCATATTTCTTCTTAAGTAAATACACGCATCAATAGACAGACAGATTGGGTCATCATCCTTGAGTTTCACTGTACTTTCGGTTCTTTACTTCATACAAACCCCAAATTTATTAGTTTGAAAAAAAAAAAAGATAACATGCCCCTCAATACTGTAACACATCTGTTCTGACTCTAAAGATGTGAGTGTGAGTGTTTATGTTAAAATGTTTAAGTGAGATATAAAAAAATGGTCAGCTTGAAAACGCGAACCAATACTGTGACGCTCAGTATTTTGATGTGGTAAGAAGAAATGGTACAACACAGACAAAGAGGGCTTGTAAGTTCACATTTCAGTCTGTCTGCACTGTAATGGTAACAACGCAAGAACATAGGGATTATTATGCCACACAGTCCTCGAACAAAACAATGCATCACCCGTTGTAAGCCATTTCATTGGCTATACTTATTTTCTTACCGCGTTCACTTCGAATTGACTTGAGTAGCTATTCAGACAGTGACGAGAATGGCCATGCTTTACTGGGTCTATCCTATAGGCGATTTATATAAAAAATATTTTTAAAAATTAAACTAATGCACGAACAATCGTACCATGGACGATCCCATGGAAATTGTGTCCGTCTTATTGCAAAATACATCAACATTTAATTTAACCGTGCAGATCGCTAGAACAAACCTCTGATAATATACATTTTGAAAAGTGTTGTGTGACACGGATTGCCATTATCGCTTGGTGTCTGCTTTCTTGTTCGAAAAGAGATCGTTTCGTCTTGACTATAAAAATTTAATTTGACTAAGTTTTACGCACTACTTGAACTCATACATTTACGTTGTAGGTGTAAGCCGTCGTTCTCAGTTTTCTGGAAGTTCGTTTTTGCGTTTCTCAGATGTGATACTATTTTTAATGGACCGAACGAAATTTCTTTTGGCGTGAATCAGGACTCGTGGTTTTGTGTCATAATTGGAGAGCATTGATGAAAGCTCAGTTATGTCGTCTTCGAAATTGCTGACACGGATCTGAGCTAACACTTCAGGTTTTGTGTAAGGCGATACGGTACATCATTGCCTTTTACTTCCTCAATGAAATCGTTTCATCTTATTGCAAAATTACATTTGAATAGGTTTCATACGCAGCAGGTCCCTGTATATAAGGAGAGTGTCTTAGCGTCAGAGTATTCATTCCGCTCTCAAACGATCACGAAGATGGAAGAGTCAGCACAGATCGACCTGCTGGTCAAATATTTGCTAAAAGTCATACGAAAGCATAATTCACAGGCGAAAGTGGCAACAAAACTTACTCTTTTGGTCGTTGATTTGATGAGAGTCATACGAAAGTGTGTGCTAATGAAGTTTGCTATATCTGCAAAGGTAAATGGGTATTTGTCTCCAAAATACCTGCTTCGTCTAAGAAAGAGAGACAAAAGTCAAGATACCTAATATCGTTGTCAGGGGAAAGGACACTGGAATTCAGAGTGCCCTACGAGAAAAGAGAAGAAACAAAAAACAAGACGAAACAGAGAAGAGGGATTCAGAAGAAGAAGAAGAAGAAATTGAAGATGATGAAGAACTTGTGCCAGTAAAGACATGGAAATGGAAAAATTGACAATGTGAGCCGATGCGTTGGCCCTGATGTGAAATTTCATAGTACCTTCTAAAAGAGAATAGACCAGAAAGAAAACGTAAGTGTCTCTTGGTCTTGACATTGTATAATAAGGATGGCGTGTTTTGTTTTTACTCACACTTTATGAAATTGTGCTCTTTCACCTCTCTCTATCCCTCTGGATCATGTTTTAGTTAGAATTGAAATGGAAGGATGTTTTCCTTCACGCACGCTCTTTAGGCATGCAAGTTCGTAAACAATAGTCAGTCTATTCATCCATCATTTTTGTGTCTTGATGTTTCCTAAAGCACACACTGATGCCATAAAATAACGGGTTAAATGGGTTTTGTAGTGTTGGGAGTGGGGTGGGGTGGGGTGTAGGTGTTTGGCAGAGTTGGTCATTGCAGGTGAGGGCTTAGGTGCTTTCAAAAAACTTTTTCTTCTTCACTCTGTGTTGATGGAATATAATGGGTTATTTTCTACACTCTCTGTTGATTGTATATATAAAGGGTTATTTCTTCAATCCGTGTGGATAGTGTATAATGGTTTTATTCTTCTTCCCTCTGTGGTGTGCGCGCGCGCCCGCGTGTGTGTGTGTGTGTGTGTGTTAGCGTACGTTGTGTAGATCGTATATTTGGTTGTTTTTTTTTTCTTCCTCCCGAGTGTGGATAGTATATTTGGGGTTTGTATGCGTTAGCGACCTTGTATGGATAGTATATTTGGGGTTTGTATGCGTTTGCGTACGTTTGTGTGGATAGTTTATTTGGGGTTTGTATTATCTCCCCTCTGTGTTGATAGTATATTTGGGGTTTGTGTTTTCCTCTTCACTCTGTGTGTGTGTGTGTGTGTGTGTGTGTGTGTGTGTGTGTTCGCGTACGTTGTGTAGATCGTATATTTGGTTGGTTTTTTTTTCTACCTCCCGAGTGTGGATAGTATATTTGGGGTTTGTTTTTTCCTCTTCCCTCTGTGTGTGTGTGTGTGTGTGCGTGTGTGTGTGTGTGTGTGAGTGTGTCTGCGCGCTTATGTTGTGTGTGTGTGTGTGTGTGTGTGTATTGGTCTCTGTTTGTCCCTATAAAACTCACTTTATCCCTATCAGATACACTCTACCTACCTACCTACAGTAGCGCGTATTCAGGTCAGCCACTTGCAACACTGTTGCCATTTATCCCCTAGTGTTCAGTACAGTGACGTCACTGACGCTGGAAATTTTGAGACTATAAATATCGACTTGGGGATTTCCACATTTTGTAGCTATACATATATACTAGACTTCATAAACAGGAACGTCGCTCAGGCTGAGGCTATAAAAAGATAGTGGGATTTTCCAAAGGAAAAACCCACAAGTTGGAGCTATAAATAGATAGTGGGATTTCATAGGAATTTCAGCTGATTATAGATACATAGGTATTTATCCACGATCGTCACAGAAGTTGATATTGTAAGTAGTTACTAATTTTATCCATTTTAGTCTAAACCATTGTAACATAATTTTCGGGGATATGTTTATTTTCCTTTAAATTCTGGGACAATTTCGTCATTTTAGCGTTACTTTTAGTCACATCCATTTTGTCGTTGAGCATTTCCTTGATTATAGCTATTTATAGCATCATTACAATTATGCAAATTTTTGAACACCCCAGCAAGATTTCAGGTCTTGGTAATGCTTTATATATAAATCTCACGCTTGTACTAGTGTAGGTATGTTTCTGTCTCTGTTGTGTTTGATCCTCTACCATCATTGTCCCTAGACAATCCCACCATGTTCAATTCCCCTTGACGCTATACAGACCCACCATGTTCAATTTCCATATGTTAAATTCCCCTAGTCCCTAGATAGACCCACACTTTATTCCCCCATGTTCAATTCCCCTTGTCCCTAGACAAGCCCAAACTCTATTCCCATGTTAATTTCCCTTGTCCCTAGACAGACCCAAACTCTATGTTAAATTCCCATTGTCCCTAAAGTGACGCACGATTTTTCTCCATGTTAAATTTCCATTGTCCCTAAAGTGTCCCAGGGGTCTTTTTAATGCTAAGTCCCATTGTCCCTAATGTATCCCACTTTACTACTAATAGGGCGTATAAACTCAAAAATCATTTAGGACAGGAAACCAATACAGCGATACTAGAATCAAATTCTCCACTCTCAACCATGATAAGATTAGATCACTCTGGGGCACGCCACCGCCTTGAGACCTACATAAACAAACCCAGGTTCTGCAGCAACTGCCAACACTGGGGACATTTCTCTAACAGATGTAGATATACCCAACTATGCTACAAATGCGGGGGAAACCACAAAGTTGTATGTCGTAGAGCCACACCCAAATGTACCAACTGCAGGGGCCCCCACCTACCTAAATCCCACGAATGCCCCAACACTGTCAAGGAATATCAAACCATAGATATCATTAACAACAAGCAAATCCCGTATCATGCGGCGAAAAAACTAACCCCCAGTAATAAAAATCACCACATCATGACCCCAAACAAACCAGCAACTGAAGCAATCACAGCCCAAACACCCAACCAACCAAGGTCAAAGAAGGTCAAACAAGATCAAACAAGATTAAATAAACAAGATACATTCTTAATCAAATCCCACAAAGACTCACAACTCCACCCCGAGGAATCAGATAACACTAACACCAAAAACAAATCACTGTCAAACCCGACAATAGAAAAGTTACTCATAGAGATCAAAGCCGAACTTATCAACAACCACCACTCCATCGTGGATAAAATAACACAGATAATAAGCATAATAAGCAAAATCGAATCAAATTTGAAGTTAACAAACCTGAACATTATATGGCAATGGAATGCTAGAGGGTTAATAAGTAATATCAGTGAACTCAAAGCCAAATTACAAAGCTTAGAACACAAACCAGATATTATATGCATTCAAGAAACAAAAATAACAAGTAGAACCAAATAAATACCAAAACTCCCAGGATACGTCCCAGGTCACTTCAAAAATCGAACCACGGGACAAGGAGGTGGGGGTTTAGCCATCTATATAGCAGATAACATCCCGAATGTAACAACAATAACCATAACACCAACCCCAGGTAGCAACGAAGGATTCGAAATTCAGTCCCTCATAATTCATACAGGCAAGGGTCAAATACAAATATTCAATTTTTATGACCCGGGGGAACATCAGGCACAGCTAACTTAATTACTTACAAACAAATAAATGATCACAAACGAGTAAATCAGATCGTCATCTGTGGAGATTTCAATGCCCATAACGAGCTATGGGGGGTGGGGGGGGGGGCGGTGTGACGGACAAAAGAGGCAAATTGATTGAAGAATGGACCGCAGAATCTAACTTAGCCATTTTAAATGACGGTACAAAAACACGCCTAAACCCAGAAAACGGTCTCATGTCCGCCATCTACCTCACCATTTGCTCGCCATCAATAACCCAGGTGGCGGACTGGAGAGTGGATCAAACTGACCCCTTGGCAGTGACCACTTTCCAGTAATAGTCACCCTGCAGATGACGGTCCAATACAATTCGCTAAAAAGAACCCATAGATGGATATATTCAAAAGCAGATTGGACCACATTTAATGAAACACTAAGCAAAATAGACACCAAAAACTTAGAAAATGATAATATTAATAAATATTACGAAGACCTGATTGATACCATACTAAAGGCAGCCACCACTAACATACCCAAAACTAGTGGTAACCCAAATAAACAAGCAGTCCCATGGTGGAATGATGAATGCAAACAAGCCATCACTGAGAAGAAAAAAGAACTCAATAAATTCAAACGCACTAAAAACTCTATTGATTTCACTATATATAAACAAAAGGAGAAAAACCTTAAAAACATAATTAAACAGGCAAAGGAATCAACTTGGCATAATTACTGCACGAATATCAATATCACAACTAGTACCAGACAAGTCTGGGATAAGATTAGATCAATTAGAGGAAAGACAACTAACACCACCCCAAAAATAGCTGGAGCCATTACTAATAAAGAAAAAGCTGACCGACTAGCTCAGCATTTCTCAGATATGAGTAGCAACACCAACCACACCCCAGCATTTCAATTACATAGGGACAAAGTAGAAAGAACCCATAGTAATCTCTTTAAAGACCTCGGTCCCAAAGTCTCGAACCTAAATAAAAACATTACAACTTACGAATGGGACCTAGCATTGAAAACCAAAAACGAAACTAGCCCAGGGGAAGATCAAATAGGATATACAAAAATATCTAAATTACTAAACAAAATATGGACCTCAGGCAAACTACCCGATAAAAGCGGTAATAATAAGTGACTCGCTAAGCGTCATAAACTCAATACTTAATAACAACACCAAATCAAGAGAAAACTATCTTAGGCAAACCAATTTATTGTTAAAAATATTGAACAATAATAACTTACAAGTAGAATATTTGTGGATACCATCCCATATTAACATGCCAGGTAACGATATGGCAGATATAACAGCTAAACAAAAACTAAACGAAACCACTCACATCAACCTAGATTATAGCATATGCGAACTCAATAGCATATCTAAAACCCTCATTGATAATAAATGGCAGGAATTATGGAACACAAGCACTCAAGGCAGGAAACTAAAAACCATCATTAAAGAAGTATGTAGAAATAGGAAACCACCCAAAACAAAAGGCAGTGAACAAAAATTCATAAATAGAATACTCACGGGCAAAACCAAGCTGGCTAACAGCTTCGGACAGTACATAGGGCCACAACCACATAACCCTAACTGCTACCACTGCAGGGTCCCAGAAGACATAGAGCATACTTTTAACAACTGCCATACACTTGAAAAAGAAAGGGCTAAGTTTAAAGTTAAACAGCATAATATTGGATCCCCTGCAACATACCCAGAATTCTTGATGAACACAAACCCCAATATTAATCTAACATTCAAAAATATCATAAGTTTTATACACGAATCCAATCTAATAAAAAAAATCTAAGAAAGTAAATCAAAGACCAGTTAAAAATATTACAAATCACTGTTTGGGAATTATGACGGCCTGCTAGGTCTCGTAGGTTCACAAACTGACACAGCCGTTCATAACCCGAATAATAAAAACCAATTAAGGCCACAAAAAATTAAAATAGGAAGTAATTAAAACAGGACTCCATTATAACATACAAACAACCATAAAACAAGTTTTCATTCCAAACCAATAAGATAAGGAATCAAAATAAATAAAGAATTCATGAAGAAAAGAAAAGAAAAAGAAAAAAAAATACTCCTAACCGTAACCTTGTCTCTTAAACAACATCTGGCTGAACTTTTAAATCAAGCTTCCACAGCTATTTCTACTAAGATATTCAGCCAAATCCAGGCAATGTTGGCAGACGACCCTGAAGGATTTGAAACTTCCACGCTGGCAGCGGCCCTAGAAGTATCATCATCCAGCGGCGATGAAGCTGATGAACCTGCACCACCTAAACAGAGTGGAAAAAAGGAAGGCTCTGTCTACCGGAATATGGGACTGGGAAAGGCAATTGATGATATCAAAAAAGCGGGCCACTTCGTCAATGCCACAAGACCAGGTGTCCTAATGTGACGTCATCGCTGCCGACCAATATTAGCGGGAGTCACATACTGCTTGGTTTGACACCTGGGGCATTTCAATCCAACTAAGAAACACGAGTGTGTGGTGTAACTATTCCCACTCATGTTTATTAGCCTTTCAGTCAGGTTGTTAAGGACTAGTTAGTCCTACACCTGAGTGGCTAATTAAAAAGTACTCTTTGAGTACATAAAAGCCTGGGGGATGAGGCTCCTTTTCCTTCCTCCAGGAGTAATTAAAAATCACGCAGTGCGTGAATAAACAAGTGGAAAATGTTCAAAAGAACGAAAACCACTATAATCCAACTAACTAACTAACATTTGTCTTAGGGGGATGTTTTCCATCACGTCCGCGCTTTTCGTATAAGAACCCACAGTATTCGTCGTTCAAACCATTCTACAGAGAATAAAAAAGAAGATGGCTTCAAACCAACTTGATAAAATGAAAACATTTAGGACGTCCTGGACAATTTGGGTATGATGGAGCAAATGTTAGTGAGGCTAAACGAGGATCACTATTCTTATAGTCCCCATCGAGTGAAGATGGAGATCAACAATTTAAGAAAAGTAAAGGACATGATCAGTGCTCTGATGAAAGAAATAAAGGAGGAGAAGGAGGATGAAGAGGAAAGGATAAGGATGAGAGAATGGAACGAAAAAATTGAAAAAGAAGAAGAAAATGAGAAGAGGAAGAAAGAAGAGGAGGAGAAGCAGAAAGAAGAGAAAAAGAAGAAAAAGGAGGAAGAAAAGAAAGAAAAGAAGAGAAAAAGTGTAGGACAGAAAATAAGAAGCTGGTGGAGAAATAAGAGAAATTATAAGAAGAAGAAAACCAAAGGCCCTTTTCAGGGCCACTCCAATCTCTCGAAAAGAGATAGACTTTCAATTGCCTAGCCCATTTTAATTTTTTATTTTTTTTTCATTTTTAAAAAAAATAGAGACCCCTCCCTGTTTCAGTTTTCACCTGTTCCCTTTCCATAGACCCATCAGGTCGGGACCATATTAAAATAGGGTCCCGACCCTGTTCCATTCCCCTTGTCCCTAGATAGACCCACACTCTATTCCCATGTTAAATTCCCCTTGTCCCTAGAATAGATATTTTTTTCTCCCATGTTAAATTACATAGTCCCCAGAGTGGATATTTTTTTCTCCTATGTTAAATTTTACATAGTCCCCAGAGTGGATATACCTTTTTAACATGGAAATCCTATGTCCCTAGGGTGTCCCCATTCACTACTGACGATCCAACGCTTGGAACTGAATAACATGGGAAGTATTGCCGTAGTTTAACATCAGTTCTCATCTCTGACAGTTATAAGGCAAAACTGTTTCAATATTGGTAGCAAAAATATTCGTTTTGAAATCCTAACCTTAGATCGCTGTTGAACTCTGATAGTTATATTGTTAAATTATATTAACATGGCTACTGGAACAATCCGCAATATTTTTTTTACTCTTTTTTTTTTTTGTTTGTTTCTTCTCCATCTTTGAAAAGTAAGAAATTATCTACCAAATGAAATAACATTAAAGACTTGTTTAAGCTTTGTCAGTCAATGTTTCCAACATCAATTTATTATGCACCCTTGATTTTGTGTGTAAGTGCATCAGATGAATATGCATTTTTTCTTTCCACACTTGCATACATCTAACTCTTGTATCAGCAATGTGTTAGTGGACAAGCATCCGCTGCATGTACAAAGAACAAATTCTTATAAAATGATAGACGTTGAAAATAACACTCAGTGACGTTTCAACAACCAATGAAATACCCGCACTTTTAATATTGAATGTTATTCCAGAAACATTGTAATGAAAAAAACATGGAAGAAATCAATCGTTTAAAGTATCCCGAAACTAGCGTGTCCGTTGCTATTAGTGATAACACATCAACTTGTCATTGCGACGTCAGGGAAGTTCTTGTGACGTAACAACCACGCGCTTGATGGCAGTTTAAGCTATTATATACATGTACATTTAATGTTTTTTTTCTTTCTTTCTTGTTTTTTTTTTTCTTTTCTTTATAGCATGCGATGGAAAAGGCCGAGACGTTCCGATTGGGTTCTTTCGTAAAGTAAAAGAATCGGCCTAATAGTACTTCTCTCCTGTACTTTGAATAGCAAAGCTAAGACTTGGATTTTAACAATGCTTTCAGATAAACAAAAATGCCCAGGTGACAGTCAGGTTAGTGTCCGTTCACCATTGTCGCTGGACATCTATTCCAAGGACAGTTACCTAAACGTTTAATTGTTGGCGTCGTCAGCAACGAATCCCTCAACGGAGCCGTCACTCCCAATCCTTTCGAGTTTAAGCACTACAGAGTGTCCAAGATCGAAGTCAATCGCGATGGCAAAACAATGTATACCAGACCCTTTGAACCTAAGTTTGCCGAGAAGAATTACTTGAAATCGTACTTGTCCTTGTACGAAGCAACGGGACAGTTAGGGACCAACACTAGTCATGGTATTTCGTGCGATGATTATACATGATTATACAGGAGGCTATACCTTGTGGGCCTTTGATTTCACTCTTGACCAAGGCAGCGACGAGGGACACTTACACCCTATAAAATCTGGCCAACTTAGTGGGGAACTTCAGTTTGCAGAAGCTCTTATCGAGATGGTGAACGTCATCTTGTATGCCGAATTCGACAACACTCTAGAATTCAACAGTTTGAGAGAAGTTATTTTAGACTATTAGAAGTTAGGAAAGACTCTTATCCCTCTTTGAAGGGTAGAGAATCTTTGGAAATTGAATCGGAGGATATCTTGGAAGCAGAACCAAAAGACAAAGACGAAGAGGTGATGGTGATGTCCAGAGGGCCAGAACAAGAACAACATTTAGTCTCCTGTTTTGCCAAACACCTGGAGGAAAAAAATTACAAGACTGACCAAGAAAGATTGCTATGGATGTCAAAATGATTGTCCTAGTAAAATTTAACAGTATAAATATCTGATGATGAGTAAAGAAGAACAAATGGACGAGTATCTGGATGTCGCTTGGGGCCTCATCTCGCAAGAACCAGTGTTATGATCATTCCTCCCCTTCACTGACTGCTCTAGAGATCCGTCGCATCGAAACTCTCTTGGCACAGAGGTCGGCGACGAAGCGAAGAGACGATTACTTGACAGAGATTTTCAAGCAAAAATCAGGATTGAATTGATGACTTATTATTTACTGTGAAAGAAGAAAATGGATACATGGGAACTCTATTACCTTTTGAAAAACAATTCGCATACCACGTCTTTAAATCTAGTCGTGTGCGCTAAAGAGGAACTTCCTCATTGCAAACCTAAAGACCATCAAGCTTTTGCCATCAACACGGACGACAGTCATCTCGCAGGAACCCACTGGGTAGCCGTCTATTTTCCCCACGATACCTGTGTGGAGTATTTAGATTCATATGGATGACCGCCTTTGGAAGACGACATCATCTACTTAATGATAATGCCCAGACGACACGATACAATAATGTGAAATCACAAGGCACATATTCCATGGACTGTAGACAATATTGGGTGTATTTTCTTCATCAACGCAGTCATGGATATCCCTTAGAACATTCATTGACTTATTTGGATCGTGACTATGCTAGAAACGGTGAAAATGTAGATCGATTGTTTTGTGACCATTATGGATATCTCTTGTCATTAGCTCGGAAACGTAGTGTAAATCAATGGCCAAATGACCTCCATCAGTGAAAGTCTAACTTGACTTCACAACGTTGTCAACCTTGTCAACATTTGTTATTTGAAAAAAATGTGTTGCTCTTATTTATTTGTTGATGGTTTGCTGGTTGAATAAAAATTTTATAGAAAATTTTTGCTTGTGGTTTGTTTTAAAAAATTGGTATCACTATATATGCTTTTTGACTCCTCTCTATCCCTCTACATGAGATGAGCTATAGCGTTCCTACCAAAAAATCGTAGGGATGTTTTCTATCGCGTCCGCGCTTGAGAAATATAAAAATGCGGTGTGGTCTCCAATCTGACAGCACTTAGACTATGTACGGGGACCCTACCTAACATCTCACTCGAGGAGCTACAAATACTGACGGGAGATCTACGGCTGCACTTCAGACGAGAAGAGTACATATTGAGATTTGCTACCAGAAACTCAATATATCTAGACACCAACCCAACCAAAATGATGATTAAAAAGTGCAACATTCCGTTCAGGCAAAAACGAGCTCTAAACCACCCAGCAGGTAAGAAAATACACACACTCTGTGATGAAATTCAACTATCCGGAATTCAAGCAGAACAATGCAAAATCAAAGATCCTACCCCTTGGAAAAACTGCACGCTCAAAATAAACCTGTCTGCCCGGAACGTAGGATCCAAACTACAAAACCCACCAAAAATACTAACAGAAATCCAGAAAATCATCGAAGAAACTTACTCAGGATTTCTTAAAATCTACACAGACGGATCTAAATCGAAAGAACTAAACAGGATAGTGGTGCCGCAACAACAAGTGGAATTCGGTGCAAGACTCGTGGATTTCTGCTCCATTTACACAGCAGAATTCTGGGCAATAAATGAAGCCCTCAAATGGATTAAGACCCAAAACCACAGCCAGTACGTCATTATAACAGACTCTCTAAGCGTACTCAAATCCTTAGAGACTGGCACATCAAAAAGTAGAGCAAATATGCTAGAAGACACTATGTTATCCATCAGGTAAATCGAGGATAAACAACAAACCATCGAATTCCTATGGGTACATTCTCACGTCATTCTGGTTGGCAACGATAAAGTTGACCGAAGAGCGAAATACAATCTCCTGAACAATGTAACAGAAACACTTAATTACAGTGTGTACGAGATATATAGCCAGATAAGAAGCAAAATGAACAAGAAATGGCAGCAGCTCTGGGACAACACCAACAAGGGCAGACATTTATACCAACTGAAAAAAGAGGCCACAAGGGTAATCAAGACACCTAAAATCCTGGAAATCGTGGACATCCGAATTATCAATAGGATCAAAACAGGAAAAACGTTACTCCGAAACAGCTTTCGGAAACATCTCAGGAAGGAATTGAACCAAACTACTAATTGTCCACATTGCCTTGCTGCAGAAACACTAGACCACGTATTCAACACCTGTCCCAGATACCGTAATCAACGAGTCGGTTTCCAAGATTGCCAAAAGAAAATGAATTCCCCTACAACATACCCTGAATTTTTGGACAAGGTACGCTACAAAAACATCGATACCACATACATGAACATAATAAGGTACCTCAAACAAATTAACAAACATGGCAACATATAAATCCAACCACAAGTAATAATAATAATAATAATTAATAGAAGGGCTAATAGTAATAATAATATAATAACGATTAATAGAAGGGCTAAAGCAGTAAGGTAAGACTGCTAGCTGAAGCGCACGCCCATGGTTGTTGTTGTGTGTGGGTTTTTTAAAAATATTTCTTTTATTTTTTTCCCCCTCATGTAGGCATGCAGCTAACACAATACTAACCATCATGCTCTGAGAAAAACAACACATATATTCTCATAACTATGTATACAAATTATAAAGGTGGCAAACCCCCGCCATCAGGCCCAGATACACACGACAACAAGAGTGGTAAGATACAAATAAACACAAAATATTCTTAGGCCACAACCATCTTAAGGTGACTTAAGCCAAGTCAAAAGGACACACACACACACACACACACACACACACACACACACACACACACTGCAGTACTAAATAAACAACAACAACAACACAGTCCCCAATTATTAACACGACATGTAAATCCAACACTTATACTCAGAACAAACATACTAATTTATACAACAAAAAGGGGCACAATATACCTTCTAAATTCAATATAGCTATTAAACAAAGAATCGTGGCGATAAAAGACCAGTCGCAAAATCAAGATCTAAGGCAATGGAAATCGAGTCGAAACAGAACAGCAAACTCTAGCAAAACAGCAAAACACTACAACAGCACGAAGAAGAAAGAAAGATGGTATCACAGAATGAAGAAGGAGTAAAGAAGAAAACGGACATCGACTTTCAAATTGCCAATTTATATGAGGTACTTCCTTCGGCTATTGAAGACCTCTTTCGATACAAGCTCTATACTCACAACCCTAACTCGATCCTTTGTATACCACCAACAAAATGAAAACCGAAAGTAAACACAGCGTGACCCAAACATGTATAGGGTGCCTGACACCCAGCTGATTGTCAACATTTCGGAAAATCAAAAGTACACCATGTACACCAAATTCCAACTTTAATTAAAAATAGTAATGAAACTACATAACTCAAAGGATTAGGAAAATTACACGAGTGACTTACACACCATTGGAATAGATTTCTGTCCACTTGTACAGCTGGACTTGAGTCCCGCGGGCCCCTTGTCTCCTTTCCTCGGCCGGACATGTTCATGAATTAAAAAGTGCGACATTCGCACATAAAAGCGGGACTGTAGTGGCTCTATTCCTACATTCCCGATCAATTGAAAATCTCGACCTTCGAGATTTAACCAGTCGCGAAAGCACTAGTTGCGTAGGCGACTTAAATCCTTTAATTGATTGATTGATCCAGTCTGACCATCCATTGATGACTCGCCAACTCGTGTAAATGTCTTCAAGACTAGCTAACCTGAACGAAACACATGTCCATTTGCATCATGTCAGGAAAACCCTGATGCTAAAGCCTGAAGAGATTGAAAATGTCAGGTTGCTGAAAGTGGCACATGACCTGATAGAAGAGGTCTTTAGAGAAGAAATAAAAAGGAGCAAGAAGAATGGACCGAGAAGTACAGACTTCAGAAGCATCAGCAGCAACAACAACAAAAACAACAGCAGGAGCCAGACAGAGGCTTTGTCGACTGTAGACTAGACACTAAGGAGTTCTCCTTCTCCTTCAGAAGAAGCAGGCCGTATCCCGTGGGAAAGCCTACAGCCAGACAGAGACGATATCTCAGACGTTAATAGAGATTGCTTAAAACTCTTAACCAACAATTTCAGGGTTTCCCCAAAATTCTTCAAAGTACATAGTACTATATTGCCAAAACATTTGTCTGTATTTGTGTGTTGGTCTGTAAGTGTGTTTGTAAGTGATTGGATCGAGGTGTGCCTACAAATATTTTGTTTCCCTGGCTTGTAATATAGCGTGCGTGAGCGTGTGTGTGTGTGTGTGTGTGTGTGTGTGAGAGAGAGAGAGAGAGAGAGAGAGAGAGAGTGTGTATGTATGTGTAAGTGATGCGATAGAAGTGTGCCTATAAACATTTCATTTTCCTGGCTAGTATGATAGTTTTTGTGTGTGTGTTTGTTGTAGAGTTGTATGTCTGGATGGTAATAAAGTGTGTTTGTAGGTAAAAAGTGAATGTGAGTGTTTCTTTTAGGTCTGCGCGTTTCATGTTTTGATGGTGGTGTGGGTATTGTTAGTTTTTTGTAAGGGGGTGTTTTCCTTCATGCCCGTGCTTCTGGGATATAAATCGTAATCTGGCTAACCATCGTTGACGTATCAAGATTAAAGAAAATAAGTAGAATTGCCAAACTGTTGAAACTCCAAATGCACCTGGAGTATGCCCGGCGTCTTTTGGATGAGCTGGCCATGGAGGCTATTGCGGAGGAAGCCAGGATTGAAGAGGAGTAGAAAAAGAAGAGAGAAGATGAGAAGAAAACAATTTTGCCTCACCTCATCCTGAGACAAAGGAGTGAAGTGAAGCCCATGGTGAGGACGTCGCTACCTCAACGTCAGCCACAACCAATGCCACTACCGAGAGTCGCTGTCCCCCATATAGAGAAATGGGAGAAGGAGTTGGAGAGACAGCGACAAGAATGGGAGCCGCAGAGTCAGCGACAACATCCACAGGTACACCGCAGAGTTGTGAGCTTTCATGGCCCTCAAACAGAAGATTGGAATTACGAGGCCACTCAAGCTGCCTCCGTACTCCCAAGAACAACAGTCAAATGGGAGCAAGACTGGAGTAGGAGATGTGTGTGGGAGGCTCGGCCTGGAAGGTGTCATCACTGACAGGTGCATTTGTAGTTTTAAGAAACACCCTTCTTGGGGCTAAACAGATCGCTAGAAAAGAGAGACTGATCAAGTTGCCAAAATATTAGTGTTTATTGGTAATGTGTGTGTGTGTGTGTGTGTGTGTGTGTGTGTGTGTGTGTGTGTGTCTTTTTACCGTAACAATAATCCCTATGTTCAATTTCCCTTGTTACTATACAGTCCCATCCATGTTAAAATGTATTTTGTCGCTATAGTGCCGTGACCCTATCTGTAATGCTCATTCCCATTGTCCCTATAAATATTGTCCCTACTCTTTTATTTCGACTGGTCGTTCTTCGATGTTAGTTTCACTTGCTGCTGTAAATTCGAAATATTAGCCTTGTTAGTACTCACATGTATATTTGATGAAACTTATTATTCTGCCCTATCTGTTGTACATTCTGGGGTATATAATCTTATGCAGCCTCTACAACTGGAGTCGATCCCTTGTTCCTCCTAATCCACTGTTGCAGATCTTGTGGCAAGGCTTTCAAAACAAAATCCACACGGAGACAGATAATTGGGTCACGATCATCCAAGAAACGCTTTATGGGTTGTTCAGTCCTGGCCATCAGACCAAGATACGTCTCGCTACTTCCTTTCTTCATGCTCACAAACGCAGTGAAATGTTCATGCGGTCTCTTTCTAAAGCCGTCAATCAGTCCTTTCCTAAGTTCCAGGTAATTGCCACAAGCTTGAGTTGCAACTTATCTAGCCTCACCTGTCAAAAGTGTTCTTAGCTACAATAATTTCAACTCGTCAGACCACTTAGCCTGCTCTGCAATTGAAACTCTGCTAGTAAAGTCATAATATCTTCTCCCCCTTCATGGTCATATGACTGAAACTTTACCTTAAATGGCATTGATGTTTCTTTTCCGTCGCTTGAATTGACGTTTTACTTTTTCGAACTCAATTTCCAAACGCTTCATTTCTAATCTTAATTTTTCTCTAATTCCAGTTCTGGACGCTACAATTCCCACCCAAGTTCCTTCTGTCTTAACTCCAATTCTTTTTCAGTCTTCTTAGAGCTAGGTTTTCGCTTTGTTTCCTTGGTTGGTTGCATGTGGTAAAAGCTAAGTTCCTCTTCATACTCCGGAGTCTCAGTATCTGTAAATTCCATTAAATTCTGTACTTCCGCGTTTCTTCGAGGTCGTCCTGAAGTACGGTAAACGCTGCTCCCTCAACTTCAACGTCACCAGCAACCGCCATACTGAAAAACTATATGCACGTACTCTAAGTTATATCACTGTATTCACAACCACTGGACAAGCTTTTCTTTTCCACGAATTTCTGGGCTTTTACGTGTACACTCGTTACAGTGATACCCACTTTGCACTTATCAGTCAACAACTGTACGATATACACACAATACAACCAGTCACTGCAAATATCACATACAGATTTTCGCTGAATCTATCGCTTCCAGAACTGTCGAATACAATTGCATGGCACTGAACAATTCCAAAATAATTCACACAGATTTATTGAAATCCATACAGCTGCCACCAGAATGTCACATCAGGGTTCAAAGGACACACAAAAACCAAGTAAGGGTCCTAAGTAAAATAAAGGTAAAATCTTCACAAGAACCAGAACCAGTGTTGCTTACAACACCAAGCCCAGCTACATGACTGCCTGCTGTCCCACTCTGATCCTGTTTTAGTATGGGTTAATTAATTTGGCATTTGTGCCTTATTTCAGGGCATGAACTGGTACAGACCCAGTTAGCCATGGGAATGTAAACAAAGAACCGTACCTGTTAATAGTCTCTGGTATCAAATATCGATAATGCTGGGATTAACGTTCTGGCCAACTGTCACTTCTAACAGCTAGAATCTGACACAGACGCTGTGAGTAAAAGCATACTGATAACAATAATATTAATTGCTTTACCCCATCTTTCCCGCATAGTTATTATATTTTGTAAGTAGTATCATTGTGAAAGTGATGTAAGAGTCGAGTACTGAGATATGGCAGTTGATTAACGTATCTTTTCTTGTTTCTGTATAACTTTGAAAGGTTAATCAGCATCGTTTATTCTAAGTAGTGTTTTCAACGAAGTAGGTCTTATTGTTTTTGTTTGACTTATATACAACATTACGACATTATCTCAAGTAAAATCGAGATTGTGTTACCATAAATGTAGTTTTGAATGGAAATAAGCAGCAGAGGGGGCGAACAGACAGACTTTGGAAGCGTCCAAAAACTGAAATAAGGCTTCTTTCGAGCTGAATATTTGCTTGAGGACTCCGGTTAATTAGAAAACTCGCGAGATTACAAAAAAAAAAAAAAAAAAAAGAACCAACTTGAGGTCATGCCCCCTCTGCTGCTATTAATTTATCCAAATATTTTATCAAGTCCAATACGATATCTTGTTCTAGGATCGCGCAAATTTATTGTTATAAACCCGTGCGGAGTAGCTTGCGCTCGTGAAAAGAAATTTCTGAATTTAATTATATCCATGTCACCGCTGCACCAGGTTTGATGAATATTTCGCAACGTATGTGTATCAACTCCATTAAACACAACTAAAATATTACAGTTATCTCTGATCACTTTTTGGCATTTGTGTGTATCGTTGAGTAACATAAATGACATCGGTGTTTTTATGCCTACCTCGAGAAAAAATTCTAGCTGGATTTGATTGTTTGTCCAGCATCACATCATCGTATACAACTAAATTATTAATAAATCCGTCTATGGAATCAACTGATGCTGCTTCATCAATATCGATTATAAACTCGATAACATCGTTATCCGCGTTTTCATTAAAATCCTTAAGTACATTATAACATCGTTGATCATCAACTGACGGGGCTACAAAATACAATTTATCCCACTTTAACCATCTCATTATAAGATTGAGTAACAACTGTGTCTTTCCACTTCCAGATGGTCCTATTATTATCATTCTAATTGAATTTGGTAACGCAGGATGGTGCTTGACAGGTTCTGGTTTTCTTGTCGCTGAGAAATCAATTATATCCATGCTGTATAAAATATCCATGGATTTATATTGTGTGAAGTGCAGGATGCGTACCTCGACGGATACACTAACAACTATTACCACAAAAAATAACAGATCAGCGGTTACGGGTAAGTGTACGCGGTGTGGTACAAGGAAGTTTAAATTTATTCCCGGTGATAATTCAGGGACAAAGTCAGCGTTAAAAAAACAAAAGCAACACGGGGGTGATATTGCAGCAAAATTAACAAAATTAACGGGAACTCCGTGGGCTAAATACGCAGGAGAAAAACACCTACCAGTATGTAATTATTGCGGTCCTGGTACTCGACTCGATATCAGGCTTGATAATCAGGATCAACCAAAACCAGGCGAGGAACCAATAAATGCTATTGATAAAGCATGCCATGCTCATGTTGTTGCATATAAAAGCAATGATCTACAACATAGGCATATTGCAGATGTGAAATTAATTCATGCGCTGAATTCTATAAAAAATAAAAATATCAAAGAAAAATTAGCTAATTGGTTAGTAAGATCCGCGATGAAAGGTAAATTAGCGCTTGGGGCTGGTAATATATAAATGGAATCGATTTATTATTCACCAATTGGATACTGGAAGGGTAAAGCAGCAATTAGTAAACTTGCTGATGCAGCAGCGGTTAAACATTCTACTGCTAAAGCGTGGTTATCCAAACAGGCAATATGGCAAATTTATCTACCGCGTCCTAAGCAAATTCGATTTGCACATTTCAGTGTCAGTGTTCCTAATGAAGTTCATCAAGCTGATATTCTGTTTTTACCACATAATACTGTGCGTAAAAAAGCTTACAAATACGCGCTAACTGTTGTTGATGTTGCAAGTAGATACAAAGATGCAGAACCGTTAACGACTAAAACAGCTGCTGAAGTTGATTCTGCGTTTAAACGAATTTATCAACGAGGTGATCTGCGATGGCCACAGCTGCTACAAGTTGATCCTGGCAAGGAATTTCTTGGTCCAGTATCATCCTTAATGAAGCAACATAATACCAAAATACGACGAGGACATACTGCAATTCATCGTGATCAGGCAATTGTTGAACGATTTAATCGAACACATGCCGAGCGGTTATTTGGATATCAATACGCGAAGGAATTGATTCAGGATACGAGATCTCGTGAATGGGTGGCAAGATTACCAAATGTGATAACTGGATTAAATAATGAGATTACTCGAACAACCAACATGAAACCTATTAATGCAATTGCAAGCGCGCACATACCTACACAACAACGTGATTTTTCAGCACAACCATTATTGGGTAATATCACTGTTAGGTATTTATACGAGCCCGGTGAACTTGAAGGTGGTAAAAAAAGAGCGAATGATCCTATTTGGAGTATTACGACGCACAAGATATCCACCTTGACAAGATCCTCAGGTAGACCCGCAATCTACAGACTGGATTCAACTTCTCCTCAACGTGGATTTGTACGTGAACAATTACAGATATTTCCCGATAACACACAATTACCACCCAAATCACTTAACTAGCTCCGTTACGTCGGTTACATTCAAGACAGGTCAACATGATATTTTCTCGTGTCTGACCAAGATTGTTATTTTTTCTATCTACGGTAAATTGTCTTGGATCATTTTTTAGATACCGCCATAACATTATACAATTACAACTTGCACAATGATTATTCTGTTGTTGTTTCAGCGCATTAATAAAATCAACATCAAGATCAAAATCGCGTTTTTTTTATCACACTGTTTATAACCAGATAATTTTTTTCTTATTATATCACTTTGACATTCGTCAAGGCCTCGACGATAGAAGTCATCACTAATCACTGGCGAGTCCATGATGATTCGTCTCAACTGAGATATTTTTCTGACCCTAGATACAGCGAGATAAACTACGTTCGACCATTCGATACGATCATCAACGATCCAAACAACTGTATCAGTAATAGTTAATCCCTGAGATGAATGAATTGTCATCGCGTATCCAAGCGTCCACGGGGATTTATCAGCACGTAGAGCATCTTCAACAACATCAACATCAACTGCAACAATATCATTGAATACAAGATTCTGTTTCCTTGACTCGGTCTGTCCTGGTATATCAACGTCAATATTTTGCCGTCGTGTATCTGTTGGTCGATAACATAACGGAACTGGCAACGTTGGAAACTTTTCTCGTTGTAACTGAAACAACTCCCGCTGAAGTGTATCACGAACTATCTTTCTACTTGCAACTATAAAATCGTTTGGTCTCCACGCGCGCAAAAAGTCTTTCATGGGTGTTTCTGAAATTATCTCGCGCATTACTTCACATTGAATTTTATTCGGTTGTAGTCTGATTAATTTTTTAAATTCCTTCAACGTTGCATCAAGTGCTCTATGATCATCAGATACTTCTTCGAAGTAGTCAACGAAATTTTTCAGCCATCCATGTTGAGATGGTCCAGCTATTAGTGGTGGTTGACCGTGATCGACGCACATTATCACGGCAGTATTTCTTGTTAACAACCAATCAAGAAATGTTTTTAGTGTTTCTAGCGGTACAGTGCATATTTCATCCCATAATATAATCCTTGGAATGTATTTCTCGCCCATCCTTAAAGATGTCCATGCATCACCCTTCCATCGGAAAAAGCTATGATAAGTACATGATTGTACTCCTCGTTGTGTTAGCACAATCATATCTGAATTCTGAAATAGTTCGATAGCTCGAGTGGTTTTACCAGAACCGCCAGATCCGTTTAGATAAACCGTTTTGTGTCTAGTTATTGGATCGTATATCAATGGTAACAACGAAGTTGTCGACAAATGATATTTTTTACAGTAAATATCTTTAACCGCAACATCAGCGGATTCGGAATAATCGAGCATATATTCCTTTTTTATTCTCCAGAACCCCACGATGCATAAGTGCCTATGTTTAATTTTTCTAACAGTATTGAATGTTTTTTACTTATATAAAACGAATCAGTAACAACTCTGACAGCGAGTGTAGAAACCTTATTTATCATCGACAATAGGTTTATTGAAACATACGCGAGCATCGATGATCTTAAATGAGTATACTGCGGTGACTCACCGTCCATGTAGCTCACAATTGTACCTAGTTTATTTCCATTTGACAAGAAAACTGTTTCTCGACTTATAAACGTGTTCTTGTTCGTTGTATCAGCGATTATAAAATCTAACTCAGCATCGTCCATGATCTATCTTGTACAATGTCGTCTGTGATCAAATGCTCCTCCTTGGGTAAATTTGCCGATTATTTTTCTACCAAGATCCTTTGAATCGGTTTCATCCGAATGTGGTAACCAAACCTCGGTTTGTTTTCGATATGATATAATTTCTTCGCTGATCGTCAGCGATATTAATATCACACAATCAAGCATATACCGTAATAACACTATTGGTGTCCACATTTTTTCTGAAAAATGTTTTCCAAACCAAACATAACAAATTGGATGAAGTCCTTTAGACATTTCGAATGACTCGATACGAGCGAATCCAGTTAGGTCAAAATCCGGTAATGGTCCATTTATCGATACTCGAGTCATTTCGTGCGTCGGATGACCAAATTTTTAAAAGTATACAGAACAATCTCCGTATCCTAGAAAACTTCCGGGATAACATGCAGCCATATCAACTGAAATAACATCTCTGTGATTGTATTTAGTATTCCATAGTCCGCCGTGTCAATATTCGACACAACTGGATACTATGTCATCAAGAAAATCAAACCTAGTTGGTTTCCACGAATTTTTCTTTCTAGCAAAATGAGCCGCAACTGACGGAACAGTAAAAGAACTGCTCAATAATTCGTCAGTGTCATCAGTATATTGCAGTGCAAGATTTTTCATTTTCTCGTGAAAAGGATTTGTTCGATAAATAACGCCATTTGGTCTCACAAACTGATCAAATTGATTTTTTTCTTCCACGCAAGACTGAAATAACCATACTGATACAGGATCGTTTTAACTTATTTCGTTAATAAAATCAAACATACCTCCATCAGAATTATCTCCGGGATAACATTTAACAGTTCGATCTCGTGGAAATATTGTTACTGCGTTAGTCCACGCGTGTGCGTTATGATCAATAATTTCGATCGAAGCTCCTTTTGATCTATATTTTGGTTCATACAAAATCTCTCCTGTTATCGTCGCTACAGTTATTGGAAATTTTAATTTTTTTCCTAACTCAGCGACATCTTTGATAGACGCACCGGTATCTTTAATCATTTCTCCCCAGGTGTTTTTTATTTTACGTCTTTTATCCGTTAGACCGTTTCCACGAGTCGAAATGGTAAAATGTTCTGTTACTCGTTCCGCTACACAATTTATTTTTGAAAATTTCATCGGCGTTAGTTTATCAACGCTGGGTTTTTCATTCATCACATAGATTCCATAAATAACCGCGGTCACAGGATATGCTCGTTCATAATACGGTTTGTCAATACCTGTCAATAGACCTGGATTGGAATCTCTACTTAGTAAGACAGTTTTTTATTACCGTGGACAGGATCATATTTGTCACGGATAATCCAATCATCTGTTTCTGTCAACACGACAAATTTTATTCTGAAAAGATATTTGCGATTATCAAGATGGTTAATGATAATTGCTGCTCGTTTGTCGTTCATCATAGCGTTAATGATATTTTTGTTGCGTATAATCTTGAACGTTGACCAGACATGAGATGCACCATCTGTGTGAAATTCTTTCTTGGCGTCGTGAATTTTATTAATCAAACCTTTGTTTTTCGGATCAGCTAGATCTTGCATCGGTAGGTTAGGAGATATTCTGTCGAGATTAAATTTACTTGTTTTCCAAGGCTTTATTCGGGATAATCTATCGAATTCATTCATATTATATTTCAAACAAATACTTAAATTAAAATATTATATATACAATGTCTCAATGCAAATGGCTCATGGTTGGTTCATCGACTCGTTGTAATAAATCCTGTAAAAAGGAATTTTGTGGACAACACATGCAAAACGTTCACCGTGGAAGCTTAGGACCAATACCATGTCTGCGATGTGGTGCTGGAGTGCGAGGAAAAACACAGTTGTGTGCGTGTTGTGGTGGTAAACGATACAGAGAGCTTAAAAGATATTATGACAAAAAAAAAAAAAAAATAACGTCAATAGCAACGCTATAAAATCCGTGGAGGATTATCTAAGTTTTCAGACAAATTATGATTTAAACAAATAATATTGTATAATGGAGCAAAATATGAACCATGTGTTTATAAAGCATCCTACAATAACAGACTACGAATCAAATATTGATGGTATGATAAGACACTGTCAGAAAAAAGTATCAGTTGGTTGTATTAATAATCATGGTTATCTATTGTTTTCTGCTGGAAAGAAAACTTATCTCTGTCATCGTTTCACATACGAGTGTCACAAGGAGTTGATCAAAGACGGTCTTGTGATCGATCACATTAACGGCGTGAAAATTGACAATAGTTTATCCAATCTTCGAGCTGTTACACAGAGCGAGAATAATGCACGTGGTAATACTGGGAGATGTAAAACAATTGTAAGGAGGGCGGTAAAATCTACAAACATAGAAACTGGCGAAGAAATTATATTTCAATCGATGAACATGGCTGCGAGATATTTTGATATTAATCCGCCTTCAGTACAATTTGTCGCGGAAAATATATATAAATCCACTTTTTCCAAGAAATATAAGCAGAAAATCACCTTCCAGTATTGTTAATGAGATAAACTATCATCATTACCTCGAATTATATTTAATAACCATTTTTGACCATTTATCCTTTTTTTGTCAGAAAGCCTCATCGTTACACTCCTGAATTTTTAATTATGCGAAAGGGAGATTACTTTTGTAATATATAGTTTTCTTCGTAAATTTCCGATTTTTATGGTCGTAATTGGTCTACGTCGTAATTAATTAATACCAAAGAAAGATATTTATGGTTTCTAACTTACAAAATAGAAAAATAAACGTATTTCCCATCACGAGTTATTTTTAAACCTGTTATGAGAAATCGAGGAAAAACACGCTGTTTTTAATGCAGATATTTACAATCTGTTATAATACAGAAATATTTAAACCGACCTGTAGGTGGTGGTGCCGTGGTAATACAAAACACGCTGTTAGTGCAAGATCTTGACAGAAACCGCTGTTTTTAATGCACAAGTATTCATAACCACTGTTTATAATACAGAAATTTACAATCTATTCATAACCACTGTTTATAATACAGAAATTTACAATCTATTCATAACCACTGTTTATAATACAGAAATTTACAATCTATTCATAACCACTGTTTATAATACAGAAATTTACAATCTATTCATAGCCACTGTTTATAATACAGAAATTTACAATCTATTCATAACCACTGTTTATAATACAGAAATTTACAATCTATTCATAACCACTGTTTATAATACAGAAATGCACAGGTATTCATAACCACTGTTTATAATACAGAAATTTACAAGTATTCATAACCACTGTTTATAATGCAGAAATTTACAATCTATTCATAACCACTTTTTATAATGCAGAAATTTACAATCTATTCATAACCACTGTTTATAATACAGAAATTTACAATCTATTTCAGAACACGCTGTTTTAATACAGAAATTTACAATCTATTTCAGAAATACAGAAATTTACAATCTATTCAGAAATACAGAAATTTACAATCTATTCAGAAATGCTGTAGCTATATAATAACCTTTGAAACATATAGTGTTAGATGAATTCGATAGCTCGGTTGGTAATGCATCTGGCCGTGATGCTCGACGCCGCATGATCGAATCCCATGACTGACAACCGTCGGTGGTTACGCATATTAGCGATTTTTATAATGAATTGGGGCGCCGCCAGCCCCCTACGCTCAACAGAACCTTCCAACCACATATCACCGGTGGTTGATACATGTTTTGTATCACCCACGGGCTGATATTTTTGGGGTGTGTGTTTTCTGTTGAGCGTAGAAAATGGCCTCATTTCATTTCATTCATTCATTCATTCATTCATTCATTCATTCATTCATTTATCCATTCATTTCATTTCATCTCATTTCATTTCATTACATATATTTCATTTCATTACATATATTTCATTTCATATTTAATGAACCTGCTAAAAGACTCGAATAGAGGTTCATTCATTGAATATATGTTTGTGCCGTTCTTAATTAAGATTGTCATTCATTCATTGCATACTTACTGAACCTGCTAAAAGACTCGAATAGAGGTTCATTCATAATATATGTTTGTGCCGTCCTCCCTCTTGGGCCTCTAGACCGTTGTTTGACGGATTAGGGGCTCTCGTAGAGGGTAGTATTTCATGTGCCCGTTGAACTTGGTAGAATGCGATGGCAAGCTACGAGTTCTGGGTTGTACTGTCCTTACCCCTTCCTGAACTTGCTAAAAGACTCGAATAGATGTTCATAGGGGAAATATTTTTTTTAATATATATATATACTAAATAATGAACTACGAAAATATTAATGATGTAATTGTTACTATTAAAAAATTGCAAAAAGATGAAATTAATTATCCGATGAACTAAATCCTGAAAAAATAGTTTCTGATTTTGAAATTTTACAAGAACGTAAAAACCAAGGAATACACACACTATCATCTGAATACAAGTTCATGAAACGGATTCAGGCGGCGATGTTCCAGTCGCTAGCTACTGTAGAAGATAATCAGGTGAAGGAATTCGTTCCTCTCTCTGCCGCAGTAGAAAAAATTAGATTGGAGTTATCCCACGAGTACGAGGAAAAGAAAACAATTAGTGCTCGCATAAGACTATTAAGAAAAATTATGTTAGCGAGTAACGTAGTACAAAATAATTCTGGTGAAAATGAAAATGACTGGCCTGACCACGTGTAGATCTTTGATCAGAAATATTATTCTGAGATTATATTTATTCTGAAATATTATATATTTTTTCTGAGATTATATTTATTCTGAAATATTTTATTTTTCCTGAAATTGATGGGCTAGTTGGTACTTAGAATGATGCAAACCAATCAATTTCGTAATTTTGATGGGCTAGTTGGTACTCAGAACTATGTAAAATGATCAAACTTTCAGAAAAAAATAAAATATTTTAACATTTGTTATTTTTAGTCAAATTTGTCAAGGAAAATTTGTCAAATTACAGTTTTTCGTCAGGTCAAACCTCAAGCGGTTTTCTAATTGATTTATCGATAAATCGTTAAAAATCAGTAAACTTAGCTCAAAAAATGAGATTTTTCATGCGATTTTTCTTAATTTTTCTGGTAATTTTCGAAAAAAATGAGGATTTTAACGATTTATCGATAAATCAATTAGAGAACCGCTTAAGGTTTGACCTAACGAAAAACTGTAATTTGACAAATTTTCCTTAAAAAATCGACTAAAAATAACAAATGTTGGAATATTAAGATCAAAGATCTATGATAAAATAAAATAAAATATTTCTGAATAATAATAAAATATTTTTTGGTAGTATTTTTTGCAAAACCAATCGATTTTGTTAATTTTGAGTACCTAAATACCCATCAGAATTAACAAATTAATTGATTTGTATGAAAAATAAAATATTTCTGAATAAAAACATATTTCAGAATAATAATAGGATATTTGTTTTTGCAAAGCTGATCAATTTGAGTACCAAACACACAATCTGATCGAATTCATAAAAATAAAATATTTCAGAATAATAATAAAATATTTCTTTTCTGAATGAATTGTTTCAGATTATAATAACTAATTGATTTGTATACTTTACCCCATCAGAATCAACAATCTGATAAATTTACACGATTATCACCATATCAGACACACAAACTGATTATTTTGTATAATTTTAAGTACCAATCACCATATCAGTAATAAAAAATATTTTATTTATTCTGAAATATTTTATTTATTTTGAAATATTTTATTTATTTTAAAATATTATCTTTTTTAAGTTGATCGAATTTAATACAGGAGTGTGCATAATTTAGAATATGATCTCTGTTACAAATGATCGCGACAATATGTTCTCGACGGAGCTCATCTAACTGTTCTTGTGTTAATAAGAAATCCTCGTTTCCGTATTCATCAATAACTAAATTAACGTTAAATTGCTCTGTGTTTGTAGGTTGTAAAAACGCTGTTCTGATGGCGTTTTCAAGTACATCTTTGTCATGTATAAAAACCCTCACGTGCTGGCACATTATATAATATTTACCTGATTAATTCATGGATCTTTAAGATTTCACATATAGATTTATTACAAGCTCTTCTCCACGTAGGTCAATTAATCGTCCTATGTGGTCTGTGAGTTTGAAATTTATTCGTGACAAATGCTGATTATGTGTGCGTAGATAAACAGGATTGGTTGGTACTTGCACGATCAAATCCCCAGGGGGAACTTGTGGTGTGAACGTGTATAAAATGTATCCTTGTTGAGCCTGATTTGATTTTCCAAGATCTATTTGAAAACTGCCTTCCATTACGTCACAAACTAGATTAACCGCGATTGTCGATGTTATATTAACGATTCCCGGAGATACGTTTCTGCCGTCGCCGTGTGGATCATTATTATATCTAAGAACAGTTGCTGGTTGGGCTATTTTTCTCCACGCATCGATTATTTTAGGAAAATGTTCATCAATGACATCACTGACAGATTTTCTTAATCTATCTGGATTATAATCAGGGAACTTAAACGTTACAATGTCAGCTTCGGGTATTTTGTATTTGGTTGCGAGAAACCTTCTATTATCGCCCGATGATTCAAAAACCAGGTTTATGATCCTGTTATGAAAATATTCAATGGTATCAGCTATATGATTTAAAATTTATATTCGTTTAATAATTTCTTCACGCGAAGATGTCAAATCAGACAAATATTCATAAAAAAGAATACGTAAATTAGCTAGTTGTTCTTCGTGATCTGAATTTATGATATGAATGACATTATTGATATTTATATCGTAAAACGAATTATACAGGTTATTACCGTTATCAGCGTTGTATAAAAGCCAATAGTATTCACCGGTTTTCTTGACACGAAATTGATCCTGTTTATACCATACTCGTTTTTCTATGTTCCACCAAAAATTCGTATAATTCATTTTAATATTATGATGAAAACTTTTTGTCGATGTAAAATCAGCCCGAGTTGGTTCTGGTATCTGTGCAGGTATTGGTGGTGATATTTCAGGCCAACCTAGTACGGATCTTATCGTGGACTGATAAATATCAACGACGTAATCAGGCGAGTTTATTTCGATTGCAGAAGATAGCGTCGGCTCATGAACATTAATTGATATTTTTGATTCTTTTCCGGTTACTGATTTTATTCTACGAGTAAATTCATCATTGATTTGTTTCGATCTCATAACTGCCAGTTGGTATTCCAACAACAACCCAGTCAGGTGTTCCATCGGGTTTGTTTTTATTAGCAGATACATGTGAATTATTTGCTGGTGTACCATTAAATGATCTTGATCTGCTGTTTGGCCAACTATGGTATACTTGTAATTGCGCTAGTGCAATTTCATTCGCGCGAATTGCAGTTGGAAAATTGATGTTAAATTCAGGATTAATCGAGCTTACCGAGATCATCGTGGTCTTGTGCGGGGTTGTGTTCGTCACGATCTGCTGGAGTAATTCCGTCATTATTAATACTCGGACCTTTAATACCAGCGCAGTTGTATATTTTAGTCATCATTGAAAACTCAAAATCGGATATAATTCCATCACTGAGACTCGCTGATAACAACGAGGATAACCTCGTGTATGCGACAGTTGCTATGTGTAATTTTATCATGTAATCGGATAATTTTTCATTCGTGCAAGTACATATTTTTTTGCAATGATATTAAGCACACCTGCAATCGTTGCTGCAACTGAAATACAAATAGTCACAGCTACTGGTGCCATCATTGTTACCGCGGATAATATTATTCCAGCTCCAGCAACAACAGCGGATACTGAATATAAACAGCAACGTCAATGATAACTAATCGTCGTTGATACTTTTTTATTTTTACTGTATATTGTTCAACTCGATCTTTCAACGCTGTCTGCCATTCACGCGCTTGATTGTACCTAAATTTTTGAACATCGATTGATAATTTACCGTCAACGGTGCTATAGTTGACGTCGACGTATTTTTTTGTAGCTGCGTCTTCGTCGGATGTTGGATCTCTTAAAACTACTATCTTATTTCCGTTCATGCTGAGTTCACCTGTCATTGTGTCACCGGTATTTTTCACGCGATTAGCAACACTTGCTATAATTTGATCTCTGATGGTTATAAACGATATACTTGAATCCCTGATTCTGCCGCTGTCAGTAAACACGGTATATTATCCGTAACTGCACCAAGTACTCGTCGAATTATATCATTCCATTTGATATTGCTCGTTTTTAATTTTCCGTATCGATCCTGAAAAATAAGAACCTCATCTGGGTCAACTCCAGCCAGGTTCATAATATCAGCGAGGTCATCCTTAGTCGCGTACTTTGACAGATCAATGTCATCGGACTTTTTCTTAACGCGTGAAGAAGATCTTCCGTAAATATCAACCATTATAATCTAAGATCTGTTTAAAACGAAGCGGTTGCTTATATAATCATGCACGACTTTATGTGGCGGTTTGGATGATTTTGATATAGCGTTAAGTACATTAATTACTTCACGGCCGCATATTGGCAGATCTGTCATTGTTTGTGTGGGTAGCGTTGAATACCAAACTTGCGCGTGAAGTGGTGCAACATACTTGATAAATTCAACAGGTGGAGCTAACCCGTATGAATCAAAATAAACGATTCCACGTGGATCAACCGCGTATGACACCCAGTGAGTACCAGGTCCTGAATTCGAGTCGAGATTAATAATACCTGTTTCGAGTTTGTTTGGTTGTTTTGATAATTGATCTCGCATAAAAACACCTCTGAAGTTTTTTATTTTTAATCGTTTAGCAGCATCAAGTAAATCAAAATTTGATGCTGGACCATCTAACGAAGTGATCCTGGGAGCCTCAGACCTCTTCCCCAACGAGATCCTGGCAATCTTAAGCCGCGTCCCTTTTTTGTATCCATTTCCTGTTGCTTTCTTTACAGCCATTCCAGCAGCTGTTCTAACAGCACCTAGCGCGGCCGCTTTTGCTACGGCTGGAGCGGCAGCAGCTATTAACGCTGGAATAGCCGCGAGAAGTGAAAAAATACCACCGGTTTTAATTGAGTCTTTAACCGCACCCGCAGAGAGATTGAGTTTGACGCCTGTTTTTGATTGTTTAGCGCCGCTGAAATGTTTAAGCTGGCGCTCTGATAATGATAGTTTATTTTGACCACCCGTGATCTGATCTCGCTTTAGTGATATTTTCATTCCGCAGTTTTTTGCTGAATTTGATTGAAGGTTTTTAATCTGACCAGGAGTCAGACTGACACTAACGTGATGATATGGCATTTTATGATAAATACTTGCCACGCTCCAAATAATGATTAAAGATTTTCCACTGGTGCATCAACGACTCTCATTCGACCACTACCCCCTTCAAGTAATATGGCTTTATCGCTGAGTATAACTGCGATTGTTCTGTAATTAACATCACCTGTATTTAACATTGCTTTAAGATGTATATCAACGACAGATTGTTTTGATAGATCAAGATGCTCCAGTGAAAAATAATAAATCGGATAAAATTTTCTGAAATCATATTGTGATATTTGCAACCCAGTATCTACATTTTGATCATGTCCCATGAATGACATCAAATGAAGATATGCACGTCCTATATGATTTTGTGCATAATTTAGTTGTATATTTTCTGTTGGTTCTTGTTGTCCGTTTATCCGTAAGGAAATATTTGTGAGACCTAGTTGGTCAAATATCATATGAGAGTGAACTTGTGAGCCTAAACGACCGTAGTTCTGAAACGCAATAAAAATATGCCGTGGTGCAGAAACACCTTGTTGTGATGCTATATGCCATGTAAACTGACCGTTAACGTTGGCTTGCATAGTATCTGTGCTTGTTGTTAACCATGACAACAAGGATTTACCACCTGTGTCCATGAAAGAAATCAATTTTTGTTCTTCTGCGATCGTTGGAGTCATTACCGGCATCCACAGTGAAAGTTTCGATAATACTACTTTACCAGCATCACCCATAGGTCTCCACAGAGCATCGTTATCATCACCCTTTCTTACAAGAACAACCGTGTGTCTAGCTCCAAAAATAACCTTTTTAACATTCCTACAAAATTCAAGAATATGCGATAGTGGAATTGTACATGAAAAACTTATATTGTCTCCTAACAACATACTTCTACGCGTTGTAAATCCCAAGTTGAAATTTTCATTAGCACCATGAACCACTGGCCACACAGCAGCATCAGCGGTATTGGTATCGTTTCTTGGTCGTCTTATATTATACGGATCACTTTCAGGGTTATCAGAATTATCTTTCATAAACATCATTGTGGGACCTGCTGATCTTGTATAATGATCAGAATATCTTGCCAACCCTATTATTGTTGTAGCAACGTCGACATCTTTCTCAATCGATTCAACATTTTTTCCATCAATCATATACGTGGCGCTATCAAATAATGCCATGATCCCGTTGTTGACAAAACCAATTTTTACTGCATTTAAGTAATTAGTATCATCTGTTTTTACAATTGTACCTTCTACCTCAATAAATGCCTCAGCGGGAGAAAATATCTACTTGTGTCATGAACTTGTAGTTCAATTCTTCCTCCACGTTGATCTGGTGTTCGTGCGTCATAGGAATAAAACTGATAATCACGTACCGATTCGTCTTTAAGGACAGGTGCTTCCATGTCAAATGCTGTGTCGGATACACGCTTGAACATTTTATTGTAATTATTTTCGTCTAACACGTTGATTACCGCGTTCGGAAAATTCCACCTCTGGAAGTTCCACTTCCGGATATTAAACTTAAAATATTATTTCCCGATTCACCGAGTCCTTGATCTGCTAACGCTGATAGCTTTTGATTTGCAGCTTGATTTATTATTTCACTGACATCTGCGGGCATAATTTCAGTACTTGGCAATTTTACTGGTTGTCGTTTTCGTCTTATTAATCGTGCTAATCTATCTTTGATCGCCGAGAACACCTTACCAGCAACATTGACAACTGCACCAGGAGCTTTTTCACGAACAATATCAATAGCTTTCATCGATAATTGTTTTGTAATAGGCGCTGCTTTTGGAGCTAACCTTGTTAATAATCCCTGAATCACATCACCAAGTCCATCTCCGTAAATAACTCTATAGATTGGTAATCGTGAGTTTACCGCTCTGACCGATACGGATTTGAGATGATTATTGTGTACGATCATCTTATTTTATTTACCATTTATCTAATCGCGGTGACTAATCATCAACGAGCTCATCAATAAGTTCTCGGTAAACGCCAATATCCATGATACCACCTTGAAATAATTGCCGACAAATATCAGCTGCTTCATTGGTTATTTCTGGTGAGTTATTTCCGGCACGTTTTCCCCCTATGAGAACTTCTAACCGTGACACATCATTGAGGATATTATTAGGACAAACAAAATTATTTTCTTTTGATGCAGTCAGAAAACCACTTCCTACAGCGCCAGGAGGATCATCGCCAGGATCTCTTTCTTCACCCAGTGAACGTAATTCCTCCTGCTGTTTCAATTCTTCCTTTGGTTTTTGCTTCATTTTTTTTTTCTATTCTTTGCTTCATTTTTCTTACCACCTCTTTTATTTTCTCTCCAGGTGATTTCAACATAATCTCTTTCTGCGGTGAAGAAGACTGTTGTTGTTCTATTTGTTGCAGAGGTGGAGGAAGTTGATATGAAGGTTCCTGCTGGGAGAGTTGTTGTTCTTGTTCTAGTTGTCCAGTCTCTCTCTATAAAGTCTTTTTACTTCTCTACTAAGACTTTCGTATTCTGGACCTCTAGCCTGTTTTTTGTTGTAATATACGCGATATATCCATCTAATAAAATTATCATCACTTACTTTTTCATGACGGGTTTTTAAAATACCAGATTTATTAAATATGCCAAATAATATTGCTTCGGGTAGTTTTTCTCTTTCAATATTTCTAATATCTTCAACAACCCCTTCGTTAAATTTTGCAATCAATTCTGCGTTTACTTCTACTGGTTCGGGTTCAGATGCAAGTATTTTTCTCGCGTCGGCGACTTCAGTACGAAGTTTTCCAATATTTTCAAGTATTTCTTCACCGACAGGTGGAGGTTGAGCTGCAGCTATGTCAGTTGGAAGGTCTCGTAAAATCCTTTTTGTTTTTTTAGTTCTCGTTGCTATTTTTTCAGTCTGCGCTGCAGTTTGTTCTAATACTGGAAAAATACCCTTTTTCCTCTTCTCATCTTCCTCCGCAATATCTCCCCATATAGTTTTTTCAACAGCCGCTGAAGCTTTTTCAGTAGCTGTAGTGACGGGTTTAAATAGTTTTTTAGTGTCCTCTTCGTACTCAACATGTGATTGTTGCTGCGCTTGTAGTTTTTTTTTCTGAATGAATCTCTAACAGGAAGAAACTTTTTGATTGCTTCTAATCGTTCTCGAGCTATCCTTGCAGTATGAGATTCCGGATATACCATTTTATTATAACATAATGATTTAATTATAGCAGCAGAGGGGGCATGACCTCAAGTTGGTTCATTTTTTTTTTGTTGTAATTTCGCGAGTTTTCTAATTAACCGGAGTCCTCAAGCAAATATTCAGCTCGAAAGAAGCCTTATTTCGTTTTTTGGACGCTCCCAAAGTCGGTCTGTTCGCCCCCTCTGCTGCTAAATATGATACTTGAAATTGACGTGAGCGTCACATTTACATTTAAGATGAAACTTACTAACATTTCACATGGTCCGAATTGGCCAGCAATATAGTCCGAATCAGCTCGTAAAATGGTCCAAATCAGCCTGGTTCTAATCAACCATGGTCCGAATAAACCTGCAAACATCTTCGTTATATTAAAATTTATGAAGAATGACAGTTGATAATTTTTTTTAAAAAAAAGAAAATAAATTTAAAAAATGAAGGATTAAAGATATATAATTTTAGAACTTTTAGCCAAAAATATTTCCGTATTCAGGTTCCGTTCGTCGACTTTAATCCGCCATGAGAAATTGGGTTTCATAGTAGTACTCACCAAAATGGAAGCAGGCGTTTTGCACCAAAAAGTTTCGGATGTAATATACATCCGTGAATTTTTGCAGAGCTGGGATGCAAGTGTTCACTATGACTGCAGAAGAGAAGCAAAAGACAGCGCAGATATAGATACGTTCGCCGAGCTGATGGAATTGGATAAAGAAACTGTGAAGGAATTGGACAAAGTGTGTAGGTTAGTGTTATATATTTTCGAGGATCCTGTATGTTTGGAATGTGTTTTCGCGGGATGCTTGGGGTTTGGACTTAAAGAGTTACAAACAATTTTTAAATTAATTATCTAAATCCACCAAAGTAATAGGTCCATAAATTTATATAACTAGTTGTGTCCTTTTTGCACCAACATAAACAAATGGTTTGAGTTTTATGACTGGGATTGTTAGCATAAACCAGTGATTTTGTTTCATTTAAAAGATAACTGTAGCTGAGTTTGCACACATGTAATGCTATAACAAAAATGCATTAATTTTATTTAAAATTTCAGAATTTTTTCTTATGATTTGTTTTCTAAACAGTGCCAGCATAATTCTAGTGCAGTTATTAATTTTCATGTCAAAACTGGTACCATACCCCAAAAAAAATTTTATATTATTTTTTATTGTTAGGCACATATTAACTAGATTTGGTACACTAATAAAGATAATTAAGCTTTTTATTACATGCTATATTTTTAACATTTGGACAGAAATAGATTTTCTATAATTTTTTATACATTATAATTACAGCAACTGTTTAACATTTCTTATTAGTTTTGGGCAAATGAGTTTATGATATTGAAAGATAATCAGTTGGAGTTTGCTTCTTACAGATTTTTAGTGAATCTCAATTTGTTATGAATCTGAGAAGTGGTGGGCTGGTGTTTTATTTCTAGATATACTGGAGAAGAAAAACTATATTAGTGACTAGATTTTCTTATTTATTTATTTATTTATCTATTTATTTATTTCATCACTTCATTCATATTGGTTGTTGTCTTACTATTTATCTGTCATCCAGTTTGTTTGATTTGGTGTTACCATTTTTATGAGTTAAAGGTTTCTTTGCCCTCGACTATTGTTTTATTGATTTGTGGTCTGTACATTTGTTTTGGTGTTAAAGCCCTCTTCAGATGTCCTTGCCCTTGACCTGATTGTGTCTCCCCTCAGCTGTGCCATATAACCTGTCATGAAAGAAAATTCTACAAACCCTCTAACAGTATGTCTCTACTCTTTTTTGAAGCTTACAGGCATTAACATTAAAGACATTGATATTTAACATAAGTAGAACATGAAACAGATCTTGGAAGGACCATGTGATGTTTATCATTGATAGCTACTTGGACCTACACTGCAATATGATGAGTCAAGTTCACCAAACTTTACAGAGGTGGAGAGGTTAGAGCTGAAAATATGTATTTAGTTGACAGACTGATTAGGAATATATGACCTCCCAATGCAATGCTACATATGGTAGTATTTAACATAAGTAGAACATGAAACAAGACCATGTAAAGTTTAATATTGATATTATCATTGATAGCTACTTGGAACTACACTGCAATATGATGAGTGAAGTTCACCATATTTTACAGAGGTGGAGAGGTTAGAGCTGCCCAAGAGCCAGTCACTGCCAAATAATCATGTCAAGCGACCAATCAGAAGGCAGCTAACATACATTGTTGAAAACAGCCGAAGATGCAGAGAATACCGCAGATGTATACAATGCAACAAATAGTTAAACTTTATGAGAAAATATGCATGAAAATCACTTGAAGTAGACTTAAAGTTAGATTTAAAACATACTAAGTGTATATTGATGACTTAAAATGAATAGCAAAGTGGAAAAGTGTGTTATTGGTGGAAGTGGAAATGTATCTACACTTGACACATATCTTCATGACCATGTTTATTCTGCTAAAATAAAGATTATAACATTGAGTACTATAGGAATAAGTCTTGAGCTTTGTTATAAAATAGCAAACTGTCAGCACACAATTACACCATTTACAAGATTATCCTATGAAATATGAGCCAGGTAAAGACATGCAAATTCTTACAACGATGCCTCCAGGATCATATGACTGAAGTTAAAGCAGATATTGTTCTTTATGTACATTACAAAACTGCTTAAACATGAGAATTAAAAATTGCAAGCTAGTGAATTCATGGTGATCTGCTGATGATACTGAACTGCAAAGACAATGGAATCCAACAATGATGAAAAACAGACAAATGATTTAAAAAGATTCTCAAGATGCTGGGAAAAGATGCCAAGATAGGATCAGGATAGACTCATGACAAATGCTTGGAAGTTGAGCTGCATATTTTTCCCATAGCAATCATTCCATGGGAATAGTTACATTAAGACATCAGCATGTATTCCATGGCAACTGTGGTAAATGTGAAAATATATGACAGTCCATATTTTGAAGGGGTGCTTGAGTGTAGAAAATACAAACAATACTTGTGTGAAATTAAGTTTGGTAACATAGAATTTCCTGTACAAGTTACTGACACTAGTACATTTGAGTAACTTAATCCTGGCATTGCAATCAGTTTATTTGATTGGAATGAAAGTCTGCAGCTGATTTGACAATTGATAAAAACATGCAGGCAGTTTAATATTGATTTGTAATAGTCCACTGACTAAAGTTGCTGTACCATTATTTGTGGGTAAAAAATTTCTCATGAATAGTATACCAGCATAGTAAGTATAAAAGTAGGAGATTTCCATGCAGATGAAGTATCCATCAGCTACATGATGAGTGTAACATTTACTTTGGTGGAATCCATCAATTGCCATATCTACGCAGACTTCAAGTACATTTTAGTGCATCCTCCTGAGGTTTTTACAAATGAATGCAATTTTTTAAAACAATTCCAATGCAGGATTTGTTACACTGCAGTTTGATGCATTGGAGAAACAAAGCCAACAATGTTGCGATGCAATCTCCCCAAACAAGGTAGATGTTCTTAAATCGCTTGAAGTTACATTGAAATGGATTCAGCAGCAGCTCTCCATCCCCATCGACATGATTATGACTAACAATGACACCTGCAGTCTTTTCACGACTGCATATTGTTGGATCTGTGATGGAACGTTTAGCTGCATCGATACCAAAGTACATGATCACTATCACACTACTGGCATGTATAGAGGAACAGCACACATCACATGCAAATCTACAGTTGGAAATTTACCCAGGTAAAACAAAAGTCCCAGTGGTGCTTCACAGTATGCATGAGGATAGTGTCACCTGATTATGCAAGTAGTCACTGCAGCATCAAAGGTGCCACTAATTGTAATCCCCCTAAATTTTATTTAGGATACAGTTCATTGACTCTTCAGTTTCTAAATTCAAGCCTGGACAAATTAGTGAGCAACCTTGCAGTGAATGGAAACAATCATTTTACAATCACCAGTTAATCTGGTATTGCTACTGCTGACAAGATGATAACTAAAGGAATATACCCATATGAGTAAATGAGTAGATGGAGAAAAGTTTACTGAAACTCAGTTACCACTGATTGAGGCATTCTCCTTGTGGTTGTTTCATGATGGTATTTCTGCCATGACTGTGAACACGCAAAGTCCATATTCAGATGCAATATGGGTGTTTATCATGATCTGCATTTAAGAACATGTGCTTCTGCTTGCCAATGTTCTTGATATGTTTATGATGCAGTCATGCATGTTAATCATGTGAAATACTTTTTATCACCAGAAATGATTTATGTTGCATTATTGTATAAAACAATGGTTGAGCTTGAATTACTCTCTGACATTGATCTGCAGCTGTTTGTTGAAAGAGGAATTAGCTGTGGAATTTTGATAAGAAGCTACTGATGTTTGCTAACAATCCAGATGTGGGTGGATATGATACTGCACCCATCAAAAGTTATCTTTACACAAACAACTTTTATGTATGGGCAATGATGCAGCCCATGCCTATTGGCAGGTGTCAGTGGATCAATCCCACAGGTGTTGACATTTAATGGTACGACAGTGATGCAGCCCATGCCTATTGGCAAGTGTCAGTGGATCAATCCCACAGTTGTTGACATTTAATGGTATGACAGTTACAGATATGTTGGGTACTTTTATGAAGTTGACCCAGAGTAAAACTCATACTGATTTTCAGTTATCACTTGAAATGCTGTCTGTACCGCAAGATTGGATGCCCCTGTATTGTTGCAGGATTATAAATGATACTAGCCACAAGTACACAGAGTATACTAAGCTAGTACCAAACCTGCATTGCAAGCTCAACTGTCTAGTTCACATATGAAATCTCAAGCTGTATCTGCAGCTTGGCATGAGTATATGCAATATTCATAGAGTATTACAGTTTTGCCTGAATGCAAAAATAGCCTCGTATAACAATCAGATGAATTATAACTGTGTACTGCAGCAAACAACAAGTTTGGAAAGGACTTATTCAGACTTATGAGCATTGCTTTGTTTAGCAAGACTATGGAGAATCCTTGAAAATGGATCCAAGTAGACATTGAATTACAGTGTTTCCCTTTATGCACATTTGTGCGTCAGGGACGCACGCTGGAGAAAATTGATGCAGAAATTTTGTTTCCGTGCGTTTTTTTGAAGCAAAGGATTTTCATAATGTGATCAGGATTTATTTAATACTCAATGCATTGGACAAGGGATGGCATCGTATATACTTCGAGCATAGGCATTGACTGGTTCCCCCGATTTGTTTGTTCCTTGCCTTGCGCTCCTCTATTCGTATAGCAGAGTGCAACGCAGGGAACATTCAAAACAGTGAACCAGACTAGCATAGGCAATATTATGACGGAGTAGCTTCCCCTAATCTCGTGACCTCTCACGCGATTTCCATCGAACTCAGCAAGCTGTCATCTAGATGTTTAATCTCAATGCTTGTTGCACTAGAAAGTGATCTCCAGATTAAAATGACGTGCACTAAAAATCATTAGTGAAGAAAGTGAAAGAAGCAGAACACAAAAGAGTAACTGTGGATCTAACTTTAATAAAAAATGGAGAAAATAATACCCTTGACTGGAATACGGTATTCGTACATTAGGATTACCGGTGTGACTTATGATCACGTGATTGCGAAGACTGTAAAAGTGAATAATTCTTTCATGACAGGGTTTTAGAATTTTAACAAATCTGCCCTCGTTCACCACAAGATTTCTGGAGAACACATTATAACCCAAGACATTCTTTCACAACAAAGAAATCAGTAAACTTGCATAGACAAATGCGTTATTTGGATTACAAAGTCAGCGGGTCATTGCAGATTTTGTTGGTTTTTAACTTTGCTGTAATAAAAGATAGATCTTAAAGTTCAAGTTTAACTTATTAGAAAGAAGATGAATCATTATCCTCCTTGATATTTGGATAAATATGTTCTAGGATGAAGTACAATGAAACCGATGATAGTACACATTTTATGAAAGGCAGTAATTTGACTGCCATTTTGTTTAAAAGATTTATTTGGTTTTTTGTATTGGCTTGTATGTACTGTGTTGGGCTATAATATTGCTTCATAATGATTATAAGGAGACTTAAAAGTACGACTTTAAAACAAAAATGAACTAACAAAATTATTCTTTGAATGGACAATGCATTTGTTTGTTAATTGTGCATGTTGGTTTATTTGTATGTTTAGAGAGAGAGAGAGAGAGTATGTTGTGCAAGTTGCAATATTCTATTTCAGGCTGAAAAAGTACAAGTCATAAAAAAATTTGTCAGTACATTTTTGACCCCCATATTTTTTATTTGACCCCCAGTTCTGACACCAAGGGTTTTTTTGTACCCTCAATTTTACACCCCTGGGGGATACACTGTCATTGAATTATCAAACAAGTTTTGAAGGCTTATTGCTAGGGGTGAAACGATTCGTCGATATATCGATGCATCAATACTTTTGCTGTAATGATATCAATGCAAGAGATGAAGAATCAATATCAAACAATACTTACTTACCGTAAGTTATTTTAGCCTTGAACAGCCATGGATAATTATTATCAGTTTGTCTTGCTATTCTTTAAATATAGATTTCATCTGCAGTCCTAGGCACTCATTTTTATTACTAAAAATAGAAAAGACCATTGTGAATAGTCGCTCGTCGTCTGCAAAATAACTTGGTCATGTTTCGTAATCTGACCCTCCCCCCCCACCATTCCATGCTAATTTTCTTAACCCAGCAGCATGTTCAGCATATAGGATACAATCTAAACGTGTTCCACGTGTATAATGAGGACTTTATTCATAATTTATTAACCACTTTTACGCGAAGTTTCCACATTGAATTTCATCTTATCTGCTTATATTGATTTATGTCGATTTGTAAGCTACGCTACAGTGTGTCACATGGTGAAATAGGTTACATTGAAATCTCATTGGTGGTTATTGCTTGTTCCGGTCCAGGTTAATTAATAACTACCAATGGTGGCACTCACCAGATAATATGTACTTTTGAGAGAGTGACGTATGTAAGGTGAAGTAGTTCCTATTTAAAAGATGCACAGAGGAGAGAATGTTTGCATACCTCTATGCTACATTAATGTAATGTGGATGATATTTCTTTTGGATATTGTTTGGAAATTTTACATGATTTAAGCACACTGCTAACTAAAATGACTGCTCCCTTGTGTTAAAAAATCAGTCTGAATTAGTCTAAAGTACACTATACATAGCAGCTATTAAAATAGGGAAAATGAATTTTGCCAGACAAGACAATACCAGCTTCTGAAAGTGCAATGAATGAATTACCAAATATGTAAAATGTAAAAAAAGTTATCAGCTCTTTTTTATACAATTTACCTCTGAAGTTCAGGAAGTGAAAATGACCAAGTAGAGCTAGTACTTTTTTGAAAGGTGCACATTTGAAGTAAGGCCAAGCTGTATACTCTATAACCCATAGTACACCCATCAATCATACACCAAAATAAAGGGAATTAAAGGTTCTTTGCATTATACCTAAGATATACAAGGTCTTTTTTAAATAGCCAGTATAACCAGTGAGGAAAGCCAGGGACATTCTTTTTCTTTAAAATCCTAACCCTATGCAAAATGCGAAACTGTATAGCGCCACCTTAAAGAAAATATAAAAATGTTTGCAATTATTTTTTTTTATTTTCATATAATTATGTATGATGTTCTGAATAAAATGGCACATTCATATTGATGTTAAGCATGAAAATAAGCTAATTATGATCATTTTTCTCTTGCTTACATAATTTGCCATGAGGTATGTTTGTGTGAGTAGTGACCTTAATTATGGGGAAATTAGAAGTCTTAGAATATAGGAATAGAGTCAACTTAAATTTAAAACTGTTGCAATAAGTGACAGAAATATATGGTGAAAATGTTTCTTTTCATTTATTTGCAATGAAATAAAAAAATAAATGAAGAGAAAGTGAATTCACTTCTTCCATATTAAACAATAGGCAAATATTTTACACTTTGACCTTTGACCTTTATGAACCTGATCAGTTACCTCCCTTTTCTAATTGTAAAATTCATTGTTGATATCTCAGAAATAATTCTGGCTAGTTTCATGTTCCTGTCATTCAGCATAACATTGGTTGCTATGTTTACAAAATGTAATGTGCATTCTTAAAATAGCTCACTTTTATCATGGGGGGGGGAGGCTGGACTTGTTACAGACTCTGACACTCATAAATACTGTTCTGTAGGGGAAAAGGCAGGAGAATTATTCAAAAGGATTGTTTTGATGCTTGCGACTTAAATGTTTCAGCCATATAAACATAATTAAATCATACAAAAATAATACCTATATCTTCTTTATGGTGGCGCTCACCAGATAATATGTACTTTTGAGAGAGTGACATATGTAAGGTGAAGTAGTTCCTATTTAAAAGATGCACAGAGGAGAGAATGTTTGCATACCTCTATGCTACATTAATGTAATGTGGATGATATTTCTTTTGGATATTGTACTTTTGGAAATTTTACATGATTTAAGCACACTGCTAACTAAAATGACTGCTCCCTTGTGTTAAAAGATCAGTCTAAATTAGTCTAAAGTACACTATACATAGCAGCTATTAAAATAGGGAAAATGAATTTTGCCAGACAAGACAATACCAGCTTCTGAAAGTGCAATGAATGAATTACCAAATATATAAAATGTAAAAAAAGTTATCAGCTCTTTTTTATACAATTTACCTCTGAAGTTCAGGAAGTGAAAATGACCAAGTAGAGTTAGCACTTTTTTGAAAGGTGCACATTTGAAGTAAGGCCAAGCTGTATACTCTATAACCCATAGTACATCCATCAATCATACACCAAAATAAAGGGAATTAAAGGTTCTTTGCATTATACCTAAGATATACAAGGTCTTTTTTAAATAGCCAGTATAACCAGTGAGGAAAGCCGGGGACATTCTTTTTCTTTAAAATCCTAACCTATGCAAAATGTGAAACTGTATAGCGCCACCAATCAGGAATTAGTGTAGCCTATTCAAGTGTGACAAACAGGAAGTACTAGGAAAGCAACAAATTTTGCACAAAGTCAGTAATATGTAATACTTAAACAAAGATGCTGTCAGGGTGTACAATTGCGCGAATCATGAAAAATTTGTACAAATTTGCACACTTGGAGAACAGTGATACGTGAGAACTCCATCTAATTAGCTGAAAGTCCCACATATGAAAAAGTGCTCTGCAAAGTATACAATTTTTATTGAACTGTTCTTGTTGCGAGAACTGTTCTTGTTGTGACATCTGTTTTTTTGGTATGCTACTGTTTACACTTCTGGGTTCTTCAAGCATGACATGACTGGTTGTTAAACTAAATTTGATGGCACATTGTGCCCTGGACTAAGCATTATGGCGTAGTTTGAGCCTTCCATGAAAGATGTTTTACAAATGTGTGTTTAAAATATGGGCTACCTAGTAAACCCAAAATGTCTAATTCCTGGCGTGGTTCATTATGTTTTTGTTCGCCAAATACTGGCTGGTGATAGTGCTATGCCAACAATTTTTAAAGGTATGAAGTATATAATGATTCTTGGAGCTGGGAAATTGTTAAGGAGATACCAGTGAGTGATTCTGAGCCCAAAAATAGTGTTAAATACAAGTGATCTGTACTGTTCAATAGACAAAAATAGACAGCATGACAGTCAATCTTACTCTCAGCAGTATTTTGAAATTAAATTTAGAAAGGGCTGAACATATTTAAAATACAGACAATTTAAAAGGAGAGTGCAGATTTCATTTTTTTATCAATCAGTTTAGCCATATGGATCATGTGCTACAAAACCATATATCCATATCAGGGTTAAGATTTAAAAAAAGGTGAAATTAAGAAGTTAAGATATTTATTTGAATACCTTTGTCTGCACAAGCAGACTATGGCAATGGTGGACTAAGAAATCTTTCATGGCACTCAGTAAACCACTGATTCAAGAAAGTAAGTTTATGTTAGTATTAAATCCTATTTTGGAGCAGATGTATCCAAAAGATAGTATCTAAAAGCTCTGGAAAGTTGTAAATAACAGCCACAAAGATCAGTTCCCCAACATCTTCAAGCTGACAAAACTAGCTATGCATATGCACATCAAAAGGAAGCAAAGAAAAATATTCATACACAGATAAAGAACTGAATATGCTCAGAAGTAATTAACAGATTAATACTTATACAACTAGAGGTGACATCTTTTCAAGATTTTAATTTCAGTAGAGCTCTAAAAATTGGAGCAGGAAGAAAGAGAGACTGTTATTGAAAAGTTAGATAAATACTGAACTATGACTGTTTCCTCCTCCTCATCTTCCTCATTATTTCCTATGTCCCCTTCTTTCAGTGACAAAGGGTGATGTCCCCCTCAAGATAAAATCCTGGCAGCATCCCTCTTTAAATTGTAAAAAAAAATTGTGTTCTTGTCATTTATGACATTTGCGTATAAATATATGATAACTATATCTCTATCTATAATCTGCATACTGGAAATACAACCAGTATGTCAACATATATAAAGGGGCACCACCTACCTTCCTAAGATGGAAAGACTCTCAAGTTCATATGCGTATTGATATGTATCTTATCACAGGCTGTGTATTGTGAATTGTATTGATATGCAGCACAGGTGTATTGTTTAACCCCTACTTATTGCTGACCCTGCATTTTAGTCACAGATCTTCTAATGTGGGCTCATTGCTGTAAACAGTAAAAAGAATTGAAACTGAAGCTGAAAAAACCTATTTATGTTGGCATGTTTGTGTTGGACTTATCTAAAATGCTGTTCAGGTTTTATTATGAAATCAAACCTCATTATGGTGTCGACATTAAGATGCAATGCACAGATGCAGATTCAATGTTGATGCATGTCACAGTCTGATGACATACATGTGGACATGGGTGAGACATGGTATATGAATTTGACACTGGTGAGTATAGGAAACATCATCCATTGTTTAATGATGAACATTAAAGGGTTATTGATAAGTTCAACGGTGAATGCTCAGGTAAATTTATTGGGACTACACCACAAAATGTACTCCGTTGTGGTTGGTGGCTTCAAAACATTGAGGCAAAAACTTTTCCACATGTGATTATGCAAAAAGCTCTTTGACACAATATGTATATGGAATGTCTGCAGCAATGATGTGAATTTGCATGCTCAGCAAGTCTGATCCAGGCACTGAAACTTCAGTATCATTGCACTGAACTAAGTTTGTCCCCACTTGACAGCAAACAGTGGATATTTCCAGATGGCAACACTAGTTATAAAGGCACTACACAATTGGACAACAGAGTTGCCTGAAATGAACCCTGGCATTATTCTGAATCTATGAGAATGACTTGCAATTCCTCTTGCATGAACTTGGTATTAATGTCTTTTAAGACGTGCTTTTTCAACATTGTATCCAGGTTGACAACCTTGACACTTGTGTGGCTTCAAAGAGAAAGAATGGAGAACATGAAGATGGAACTTATCTCCCTTCAGTTATGGCCATTGTTACTAATATTAAAGAGAACCTATCATAGAACAACTTTCTTATCCAAATTGCCTTACCGTATCAGACCTAATATGATAGTCTGTGTCCTGGTGTGAACACTCATTGCAAAGATGCCAATGCACCATGTAGTCTTGCTAAAGTTGTCAAATTAAAACATAGTGAAACAATAAGTCAGATACCACCAGTTTCTACCAAGTGTCTGGGAATTATCTTTAAATGGGTGTCTTTCAACCCAAGGCACTAGCCTTATTAATACATTTTCATCATAGACTAATGTATGCAGGATGAGCTATATCATGCCCACTTTGACTTCTTGTTTCAACTTTTGTTACTGTCTAATACAGTTGCTTAGTCTGTCACCTTGGCCATTTCTGCTGTGTATTACAGCTGCCTGGTCTGTCACCTTGGCCAATACTACTGTATAATTCAACTTATTCTTTTTGGATGGATATAATATTACAACCAATTTAATACTTGTGCACAGTATGGACAAAATATCAGATGGACATCAATAGATGTTGTACTCAAAGGTACAAATGCAGATATAAACAGAATGGAGGATTTAATCGTGGTATCAAAATATTAATAAAACTGCTAGTTAGAAAGACGTAGTGATTTCCTGTGTATGTATGTAAACACACATAATGTTCATGTCAAGAGTTACAAAGTTTTTATTTTAAAATTTTCCATTACAGGATTGGTAATAGAAATATGTCGATCATACCATCCCATTCTTTCAGTATCTCTCGCTTTGTGCTGTTTTCAAAGTTTTTATCCTGTGTAAATTACGTCCTTCATTGTTTTTACTTAGTTCATGAGCACTTTGACTTTGTAAAGGATAAACCCCACCCGTGGCATCTTATTACGTCCAGGCCCTTCTCCCCATCCTAATGTCTTGAGTATTATTTGAGAACAACCTTGATTAGTTATGTAGACATAATATCTAGCATGAAAAATGTTCATAGATCACATTTCCCTCTGCAGTCTGGATCACCTCAAGAGTACACAAGAGCCAATTGACAGATGGAAGATTTTAGAAGAAATACCTGAAGATTTGAACTTAATGTGTGTCAGGTGAGTCAGAGACATTAATCTGTGTTATTTTTAGTTTACCTTTCAATAAGACCAGGTGAGTTTATGGCATGGTCATGTATCATCTGTCACCTGTCAAAACTTTATATTTTCAACTTCTTCACAAAAACCTTTGCACTGATTTCAACCAAACTGAAGTGAAAGTGTGAACTTTAGTGTGAAGGCCTTTAAAAAGTGTGAACTGAAGTGTGAAGGCCTTTAAAAAGTGTGAACTTTAGTGTGAAGGACTTTAAAAAATGTAAACTTTAGTGTGAAGGCCTTTAAAAAGTGTGAACTTTAGTGTGAAGGCCTTTAAAATTTCTACAAAACTGATGCTGATCCACTGTTACCAAGAAGAAGAAAAAAAACCTAACAACTTCTTAAAAACTGCTCAGCGTAATTTGAAAAAAGCATCTTGCATGAAAAACATTTAAACCTGAACAAATGATGCAGTCAAATATATCGGCTGCTACTGAAGGTAGAAAAACCTTTTAATGGCTTCATCTCAAAGGTTACTGAACAGAATTTGACTGAAAAACATTGGAATTATTTCTTTTCACAAACCATTTACTAGAATTTGACTATATTTAGGTGAAAGCATGTGGTGGTAAATACCTTTTTGTTTTATACAACTGATGCAGATCTGCCATCAAATATGGCTGCTGTTACTAAAAATTATCAAAGGAACATTTTAACAAATTCTTCTCAGGCAGTGTCAAAACAATTTGACCAAAGTTGATACTTTGACAGAATGGTTCCTGACATGAAGACTTTTCAAGTTTGTACACATGATGCCACTTTACCATAAAATTTGAGCACACTACAAAATAAATCTACTTAAAACAGTACTTAAAATGACGTCTTTTACAAAAACTGCTTAACAGAATTTGACCAGATGGAAAGAATAAGGGCATGAAATCCTTTTTGATTTGTACACATGATGCAGATTGGTTAAATACAGACAAACCATTAAATTTTCAAACCAGTCTGCAGAAATTTTGAAAATTAAATATAGTATCTTGGCTTAAGATCTTTCTGGTTTGCACAAATGATGTAGATCTGCAGTCCACTATGGCTACAATCATAAAAAAATATCCAATAAACCATTAACTATTACAAAGCATCATATTGCCACAGATTTGTTGACTAACTGTCCATGGAGGATGGTTTCAACTATGTGAGTAATATCAAACCTACTTGGGTCTGTAGTTTAAAAATAGTTCAGTTGTAAAAGAGTTGATGAAACAAAAATATGCAGTGTTTTTTCTTAAGATGCAGCAGGTGGCAGACATTGCCATCTGATGCAACTTTGGGCAAGATAAGGAATTTAACTGTGATGCATTTTTGATCATTTACCTCATATTTGGAGGAAATCACACAGAAACCTAACTTAGCCATTACCTCGATAAAGAAGACCTCAGTTTCCAAAGGACAGCTATTAGGCATCCCTTATATTAAGTTTACTTAATTTTTCAAAACTGAACAGAAAACATCTGTTGACAAAATGTTATCTTCCCTTTAATGACATTTATAGACTGGTTTCTTTGTAGACTTTATAGACTGGTTTCCTTGTAGACTTTATAGACTGATTTCATTGTTTATAGATTAGTTTCACTGCATTCTTCATAACTTAGTAACCACTGGACCAGTTTCAACCAATTTAGCAGAGAGTATGCTGGCATGAAAAGCTTTAGTGCATATACAAATGCTGATATGTCACCAGATAAAGCCTTCATTACTAAGAAACAGAAAAGCCTTTAAACAACCTATTCTCTATATCCACTGAACAGAATTTTGTGACAGAAATCATCCTGGCACAAAAGGCTTTCAAAATGTATACAGATGGTATTGATTCACTATCAGATATTGATGTCATTTCACTAGTATTCCAGTTGTATAATATGCAGTTAAATTACACTGGTACTCCAGTTGTATAATATGCAGTTAAATTACACTAGTACTCCAGTTGTATAATATGCAGCTAAATTACACTGGTACTGCAGTTGTATAATATGCAGTTAAATTTACTAGGACTCCAGTTGTATAATATGAAGTTAAATTACATCAGGACTCCAGTTGTATAATATGCAGTTAAATTAGTATAATATGCAGTTAAATTACACTGGTACTCCAGTTGTATCATATGCAGTTAAATTACACTAGCACTTTAGTTGTATCATATGCAGTTATATTACATTAGTATTCCATTTGTATAATATGCAGTTAAATTACACTGGTACTCCAGTTGTATAATATGCAGTTAAATTACACTGGTACTCCAGTTGTATAATATGCAGCTAAATTACACTGGTACTCCAGTTGTATAATATGCAGCTAAATTACACTGGTACTCCAGTTGTATAATATGCAGCTAAATTACACTGGTACTCCAGTTGTATAATATGCAGTTAAATTACACTGGTACTCCAGTTGTATAATATGCAGTTAAATTACACTGGTACTCCAGTTGTATAATATGCAGCTAAATTACACTGGTACTCCAGTTGTATAATATGCAGTTAAATTACACTAGTACTCCAGTTGTATAATATGCAGCTAAATTACACTAGGACTCCAGTTGTATAATATGAAGTTAAATTACATCAGGACTCCAGTTGTATAATATGCAGTTAAATTACATCAGGACTCCAGTTGTATAATATGCAGTTAAATTAGTATAATATGCAGTTAAATTACACTAGTACTCCAGTTGTATCATATGCAGTTAAATTACACTAGCACTTTAGTTGTATCATATGCAGTTATATTACATTAGTATTCCATTTGTATAATATGCAGTTAAATTATGAAAGAAGGAAATCAGCAAATATTCAGATATAAACCAAGCTGTTGAACATCAGGACTTCCTTTTTTAAAGAAGAAGCTTACTTCGGGATAAATATAATTTATATTAGATTTGAAGCTGGTTATAGTTTAATTTTAAACTATGGTTGACAGTGTTGCCTGGTACTGACATGCTTTCAGTTTGCACATGTACACACTTGCACATGTACGTATGCAAGACATGTACAAACTTGCACATGTACATATGCTACACATGTACAAACTTGCACATGTACATATGCAACATGTGTAGAAATTAAGTTGAAAAATAAAATAAAAAAATGTATAAGACATTCAAAATGCAGCATCTGAAATTTGGCAAGGTACTAAAGATAGGCTACAAAAGGACAGTCATACATATGTGTGTCATGATACAATTGGAGTTCAGTGTAATTTAACTGCATATTATACAACTGGAGTACTAGTGTAGTTAAACTGCTTATTATATAACAGGAGTACTAGTATTCAAGCCTTGGTGCTATCTCAACATGCTCAAGGGACTGACAAGCTGTATGCTTTAATTTATCGCTAATTGGGAGCCAAAATTGGCCCTTATTGAGCCCTGTCCTTTGCATGAAAGCACGCTGACATGAAGGTCATAAATATGGCTAGCATAACTTTGAAAATCTTGCTGACCAAATTTGACTGGAAGAACTCGAGCATAAAGTTACTGGAAATGAATAAAAAAAGGACTTTAAATGACTTCTAAAAACTGGTCTTTCAGAATTTGATCAAATTTGACAGAAACCACTTTGACATTAAGGGCTTCATATCTGACTATTCACCATCAGATATAACTGCAATTACTAAAAACAGAAAAACCTTTGAGCAATTTTCAAAAACTGCTTAACACAGTTTTACCAAATTTGACAGGATGAATCTTCTCTGGAAGGCATGACAAATTAATGCCAGTGATGCCAATTTGCCATCAGATATGACAACATTTATTTACTTACTACAGGAAAATGTTTCTCAGCTGAATATGACCAGCTTTGACAAAAGGGCATCCTGTCACAAGGTTTTTCAGCATTAAGCAAATAATACTTACGTGCAATGAGATATGGATGTAGAGACCCCCGCCAAAAAAAAACAACAGAAAGCTTTAAACAGTTCCAGTATGCATTGTAAGGAATTTTTACAGATTTCTTGGTCAGCTGCTTTTGCACTAGGTTGTTAGGCAGATATCATTCAGGTGAGCAGTATCAGGTCCACTTGGACCTCTTGTTTTTTTTTCTCAGTTAAATTGATTTATTATTGTAGCTTTAGTAGAATTGTAATATCAGTAAATTTTAAAGCTAATTGTTTCATGCTGCTTTCAATTACATTTTGTGAAGCCTGAGATGTGGGGCTTATGTAGTGTTGGTAGTTAATGCAGCTGTTTAACTCCAATGCTGGCTGTATTTAAATTCCATGTGTTAGTTGTCTATCGTCCTTATACAGTTTCTTTAAATGCCAATATTAAGCTTATCACCTTGTCTGCTGTCATATAGTGACAATGCTAAATGAGTAATACTTTTATTAACACATTAACCCCTGGTGTCAAGTTTATGTGGCAGGAGGTAGTAGCCTACTGCCAAGTTCTGTAGTGTCAAGGTCATGTATGATACACTAAAGTGGGTGGTATTATAAAAAGCTAGACAGATATAGCTCTACAATGATACCAAATAATCTGGAATTTCTAGTTGCACTACAGTATACAGAGGGACAAACTACTGCCGAGCTCTATAGCATCAAGGTAATGCATGATAACACTAATGTGGTGATATTATAGAAAGGTAGACAGATGTAGCTCTACCATGATACCATATAATCTGGAATTTCTAGTTGCACTACAATATACAGAGGGAAAAACCTCATTGTTTGGACCCGATTTTTTTCCACCCAAAATTCGCCCGTGGTCGGATTAAGATTTTGTGTCTGGATTTTAGACTTTCTGGTCTCAGATGTGAGGTAGGCTGGTATGAACTGCAAACAGACAGATGAACCTTTGTAAAAAGTAGGATAAGATGGGCATTTGGAATAAAGAGTGGTCTTGATACAAAAATAATGGGTCCGTTAAACAAAAAAAACAAAAAAAACTCCAACTTTTACCTTTCTGCTCATGCGCAAGCCAAATAGCCATTGAAAAACAATATTTCTAACACAACTAGGCATTATGTTATTAGAAGATGACCTGGAAGTCGATGTATTCAGAAATAGCTTTCAGAATGTGTTTCCTACTCAAATTTCAGGCAAAAACAACAAAAACCTCAAGGGGTTAATGTGTTACCTTCGTTGCAGAAGTCTATTTACAGTCAAGCTACAATTTGCCATCCATCTTGAATGAACTTTGAATGTATAAGACAAATGTTTGTCATCATAATTATTAACATAATTGTGACCATAGCAAATCAGTTTTAGATGTTAAAGTAGATTATAACATAATATGATTTTTTTAATTGCAGGTTTCAGAAGAGGGAAATGGAAAAAAGGAAAGATCCTGCATATAACCTGATAGTTCAGAAAAAAATTCGCCAAAAAATGTCCACCAGGGTATGAATTAGAAAGCATGCAAGGGAGACAATTTTTCCCATTATCTGAATTTGTTACCTCTATGAATATCTGCTATGTTCACTGGCTCTGATCTGCTTAGAAAGTGCTTCCTCTATCTTTAGATCTACTATCTTTCGTCTGAAATTAGTTTGCCATCTTTGTCTTTCAGGGATAAGGCCTTGTTTTGTTTCATAGTATCGGCTTTGGTGCCTGAGGTCTTCATGTCCAGCTTACCCGCTACTTCCTCTGCTTTTGTTGCAAGTTCTTCATTGAAGTGTCACATCACTTTTTGTTCTGGTTTTCACTTCCTTGTCCTTTCAGTTGTGGGGACTAGTGTTATGTATATTTAATCTGTATTGTTTGTTGGCTTTTATCCATGATTTTATGTTATATATATATATCTTTATTTTGTACTTGACCTTTGTCCAAAATCAAGTTAATGGTGTACCTGACAATGACATTTATTTTGTAAACAACATAATACATAGTTAATATTTCAGAATGGTTGTGAATTAAGTATTCATATCATTATTAATTGTTAACATGTTTACCTCAGTTTGAGTTAAAGATACATTCTGACCTTAGAAACTTCCAGAAAGGAAATTTCCTGTTAAGTTGACAGAACATTTCCAGAAAATTGTAATTGCAACCTAAGTCAAATAGAGAGGTATATAACATTGTTTACGTTAGAATGATTCATTCTTGCCTTAACATCCGAAGTGGAAAGAGTCTTATTGTTGTGTTTTTAATTTGGATGGATTTATTCAAATTATTATTCACTGGAATTACAAAGTATTCAATAATATTCTTGGACTAGGACATTAATTTGGAATTATAGTGATTTCAGACAAAGACATATTGGATTATATTATTGTGATTGATCAGAAGAATATTAACACATCACCACATTGCAGGCCATTGGCACATTAGCATGTTCAAGATTACAGGCACATAACACATTGGAAATTATTAGGAACTCCACTGGAATTCAGTTGGAACTTCACACATTGGGACTTGTGAGAGAACTTTTTAGGACTATTTTGGATTTAATTCACAATACTGTAAATTCTTTTTAAATTTTCACTTTGTATTCTTGGGAAATAAAACATTTGTTGAATTTTACAAAACTTTTGGTTTTCACTTTTTTCTCTTACTTAGTTTAAGACCATAGAGTTGTAATACTTGTAATCGAGAATGCATTTCTTTATCTGTTAACTCATTTCAACCACCCACCAAATTGACTGAGATAAGCACTCTTCTTTCTGTGTCTTCTCACAGCCAAGGACAGTTTCTTCTGTTTCCTGTATTGCTTGTTGGAGGCTTGTGTAGTCATTTCAGTTACCTTTTGTAATATATTGTACTTATTATTGAGGGTTATTTGGGAATTTCTTTTTTGTCTTTTTTGGATCAGTTAGTCTTGCAACATCAAAATAATTTCATCTTTTCTTCCCATGGTTGGCTCTCCTCAACTTTAGGCCATGCTCAGCTATTACAGGGCTGTCCTCAATCCCTACTTTAGCATGTCATTTTGGTTTTCACATTCAGTAAGGAACGTCTCATTTGCCATTCATAAGGATGTTGATCTATCTGGCTTTTTCTCTTGCCATCAGGAGATTTCCATGTCAGTTTGTGTATCAGGTTTTGCTGAAAGAGGGTTCCACCAATAAATAAGTCATTACTGTCACAAAGATTGACAGTTTTTTATTCATTGTGCTTGTGCCATCTTTACCCATGATTCTTTCTCTGTCCGTGTAGTCACTTCCAACACGTGCATTTAAGTCTCCTATAACAGGCAGAAAATCATGCATTGATGCTGCTTCAGCTGCTGCCTATGTTATAAAATTCCTTATCCGTCCCATCTTGTATCTCTTCAGCTGTTACTGTTTATTTTTTTACTTACAAAAAATTACTTGACATGCAATGAAGTTATTTGAATGATGTTAGTTAATCTGGAGTATAAGATGAATCCAGGACTTGTAAAAATATATGGGCTGGCAAATACGATACATGTTTATTTACAACATGTTTTTCATGGAATTGCACACAGTGTAATCTGGACTTGGTATTCAGAAATAGCCAGATTGAATGTAATTCAACCACAGTCATTGCAGATTTGTCTGTTAATCCAAATTAAGCAGACCAGGCCTCCACAAAAAAAAGAAGTGTGCTGACTTATTTTCTGAATTTACAGTGTTAGAATTTAGGTCTATTTTAGTATTATTTGCTTAAGTTAAATATTGTGCTGGAAACCAACATGGTTACACCTACTAGTTATGTTGTGAATTTATTATTTTCATGGATATCGGTATTCATGGTTGAATGAAAAATGCTGAAATTAGTGTATTTTAAAAATCATAGTTCATAGAATCTTTAGTTTGAAGTGTGCATCAACCACTTAAAGCATATGTCACAAAAAATGTAGTGAGCTCGCATAAAAAAATTAAAGACATGTATACATTTTTTTTGGTGATTACCAGATGAATATGCCAACCCTGAATCAGGCTAGTCGGAAAATTCCTCCACAGTTCCAGGTGACATATCCAGAAGTTATCCTGACAGTACATATACACAAACCCATGCAGGCCACCAAGGACAAAAGACCTACAGTAAGTTTCTACTCACCTCCCCTCTACTCAAAACCTTTTAACTGGGCCTTATGTGAACAAAATTGAAGCCATGGTGGCAGTAAGAGATAATCTGTGTAGATGGATAGGGCTGCATGGACTGTCTCCAATGAATACATTTAGCTACATAATTTTCCAATCTGAAAACAGTTTTAAGGATTAATTTTTTCCTTTAAGTCATTCTGGCCGTAAAAAGTAAAACAGCTTTGTTAAAATCATAAGAAAATAATAATAAAGCTCATAATATCTTTGTAGTTATGAGTTTTTAATATTCATATAAATGTATGAATTTAAGGCATGGTGACAAGAAATTAAAACATGGCAACAAAATTAGGACATGTTGGTAAAATTGAGGCCTGTGGCAAGTACCTGTCTGGCAGATGAACCTTCCTTATCCAGTTGCTAGTGTTGCTGGCAAATTTTGCACACTTTTCCCAGAAGTAAAATCACAAAGAATTACTTGTGTGCCAGAATGAAAACAGTTCAGTAAATAAAAAGTCTCATCAAATTCACATCATCAGTTAAAGATGGTAAATTAGAATTGATAACGATTGAGAAAAAAAAACCAAATATGTCTGAGTGAGTGTCTTGCACTCTTGCACCTTCTGATTGGTCAGCCAAATGGAACTGGGTGCCTGTTCGGAAGGTGCAGAATGCATCTTGGACATTAAATAATTAAGTAAATTACTGTCCTACTTTACTGATGTTTGTAGATGTTGTAAATAGTTACATTTGCATTAAAGTTTAAAAATCAGTATTTGTTCCTGGAAATCAGTATTGTTTTTCATAAGCAGTCAGTATTTTTGTATTCCAGGGTCGGCAGCTAGATATAAGGCTGCCACTGAGTTAGAGGTAACTGTATATATAAGGCTGCCACTGAGTTAGAGGTAACTATATATATAAGGCTGCCACTGAGTTAGAGGTAACTATATATATAAGGCTGCCACTGAGTTAGAGGTAACTATTTTCCAAAGATACATAAGCTAGACGATTATGTGGCAGTAAATATGTCGAACATGACACCACTGAGATTCAATCACATTGAAACACGACACCGTTGAGATTCAATCACATTGAAACATGACACCATTGAGATTCAATCACATTGAAACATGACACCACTGAGATTCATGGGCACATTGGATTGATAATTATCCATTGTTTGAGTCACTAAAGGAAAGATGTTTTGCACTTTTTGCAAATAATATCCTAATCTGGCACTGACTGGTAATTCACCTGGTGTTTGTCAGTGGAAATGACAAATTCAGGACAAAACCAATCATGTCTCATTACCTCTCTGGACCTGATTAGGCCTGTGCTGCACAGTACATAATGACACTAGCCAGAAAGTCCATAAGTTAGAATTGCTGGTGCTCCAGTAGGAAAGGACATTTTAAAACAATATATGAATGAATTGAAAAAAATGTTGGCTCTTTTTATTGCAGCCTGCACCCTACCCCATAATGGAAAACCAATGACTGACGTGAAAATGCTGTGTGTACTATTAAATAACAGCATTACACTTGGTGTTAATTGTATGAACAGACTAAGTCTTTTGTTTAGTCAATTGTTCAGTTCTTAAGAAAAGAAGCTGGAGAAAGTCAGAATTCAAATAAATTGCTTTCCATTCTTGCTGATGCAAGTTCTGATGCAGCTACAGTATAAGAGGTATAGTGTATAAATGATACCTTGACAATTGAGGACTAAAAAATTAAGCCCTTGGAGAAAACAAATAGTTATATGTTATTTATTTTGTTCTTTCAATCGATTTAAGTACGTATATCTTCTTGAATCAAGGAAAGTTATTGAAACTTTGGGGACAAGTCAAAGATAGATGGGACAGTGAAATTTTGCAATCATTAGTCGTGGAAAAGTTGATGAAAAAAGAAGTTGATCATCTCAGTGAATGATCTCACTTTAATTAGTGTTTTGATGACATATTTCAGGAACAAAGCAAATTCTTCTAACAAATGCTTCATATGTTTATTTTTTGGGGTTTCAAGTTTTGGAGTATATTTTCTAATTATTACCAGTTTAGCTTTGTTTTCTCTGCCATAGCTGTGGAATACAGTTCTTTTAATTATAATTCTTTTCTAATAAACAAGATAATCTTTCCATTGTTATTAGTTTACAAAGTTATTATCAGAATACAGTAGTCCCCCCTTGTATGCCCCCCGCCCCCGACCAGCGGCCACCCGCTTCTTACAGCCAGAATCTCTTGTCACCAACGAGTTTGTATTCAAAAGTACCCCTCAAGACCAGCCACCCCTCTAACATAACCAGATGCCAGCATATTAGTGCAAAAATGTAAACCTGTTCCCCTTACGAGCGGCCACTTTTTTTTCTCTCAGATGTATCCAGAACCAATAATTAATTCAGATCGTGATGTAAGGTAAGTAATCAGATTATCTCTGTCATTGATACATGTCTCCCAAAGTCAAGTTTCCATTACTGAAAGAAGTGCTGACTAAAGTACATGTAACAGTAAGATTAATATCATTGTCTATAAAAGCCGATGTTTACAGGAAATTGGCTTAACAATGTTATGATAGAGTTTTGGGCTTCACACATCTGTTGAGTTCTTCTCTTTGATGATTACAACCAGACCTAATTGTCAGGATCATAACAGGGTCAGCAAAGGCTAAAAATAGATTTTGTGCATTAACACACACACACAGAAATTGACCTTGAACGAAACAGGGTACCAGGCAAAGACCAAACAATCACATGACAATGCATTGTTGCTTCCTTTACAAAGAAGGCATTTCATCCACTCTACAGAAGTTTTGTCTGCATAATTAAATCACATACAGTTAGCAATATCCAAATAAATCATTACCAAACATTAACATGTCATCATGTAAATGGAGACGTATTATTTTAGAAGAAAGTCGGTTATTCGACTCGACGACATTGGTAGAAGTGGGGAGGAGGGACTTGCTGAACAATTTTATGTAGAAAAGACTCAAAACAATTTTATATTGAAAAGACTTGAATAAACAACGTCGTAACTGATAAGGTGGTTATTCAGCAGCAGTGGGAAAATGGAGCAAATGGAAAAAATTCTGTATTAGAATGGTTTTGTAATGTGCATGACAACAATACCTGCTGGCATATCATGCTTATGCCAAGAATAAGAGCTTACGATATATATATATCTTAAGTTTAACTAAGTCTATTATTATAACAAGAAGAACCTTTTGATAATTAATGTTACTTTTAAATGAAGATATTAAATGAAGATATTAAGTGCTTTGAAGTATGTAGCTTTCTTACTATGTACATTACATATACTTCTCACAAAAAATTTAGTCCCCCTCTGGAAAGGCCACCTGTCTTATAAGGCCACTTTCCTGGCGCAGACAGGGTGGCCATATAAGAGGGGGACCACTGCATCTACATGTAACTTATTGACAGCAGAGTGTGATAAATAAAAATATTTGAAGCCCATCACTTTTCTTCTTAATATATCAGCGTAAAACACATTTTCTGGCTTCGACAAGAATACATAAATTTTATCTCCATCCGGTTTTGTGAGGTAATTTACTTTTTGGGAAACATAATGAGGGCAAGATGAAAGGTTAAGTTTCTAAGTCTACTCTAAGTATAAGTTTTATAGAGAATTATGCTTCCTTGGATTGGAAAGTTCAATTCATGATCACATACAAAACTTCATAAATATCTTTTATCTAATTTGTGTCTGTATTACTATCTGATGGGTAAGCATACAAATAAAAAAATAAGACCCTGGATATAAAATCTTATATAATGTACAAAAATGTAAATCGGCAAAGTGGATACTTCTGTGTTACTGTTAACATTGTGATAAAACATTCTCAAATTGGCTTTACACTGACAGTTTTAAATTGACTTTCAAGTTTATTTAGCAAAATGTTAAATTGTCAGAACCACCAGGTTTTAACTGGAAGTGTCATGTTGCAACTGCAGTGTCTTCATTTATCGCGGGGGTGGGGGGCATGGTAGTGTTGCAACTGCAGTGTCTTCATTTGCCTCTGGGGGGGAGGCATGGTAGTGTTACAACTGCATTGTCTTCATTTGCCTCTGGGGGTGGGAGTTATAGTTGTGCAGTTGGCAGAGTTTGCTACTAGCACATGCCACCATGGATTAGCTTTCTCAGGGGGACCTTTGCAAAGACCTTTAGGCTCCCTTTTCCTGAGCTTGATAAAGCCAGACATGTGCTTAAAGTTTAATGATTAAATTACATACATCTATTAATGATAATGTTTGCTGCTTCATGGTTCACATGATGTAAAGTCTTTTAAGTTGTGTTGCATAACTTTGTATTAACAAAAATCAGTAACTATGTGTGTGTGTTTTAGATTTTTAATGTTGCTTTAACAATTTCTCAGTCGTATCACTACAATAACTGCATTGTGTCAGTTTATAGTGATATCCAGCACTGGGGCATCATGAAACAGAAATGTAGCATGATGTCCCTCCCAGTCACAGTATCAGGTCGACCAATCCTAACATTTAACTTCTTAATGCTGAGTGCCAAGCGAGGCAGCTGTTATTACCATTTTTATAAGTCTTTGGTATGACTCGACTGGAGTTCGAACCCATGACCTTCCACATCCGAGGCAGATGCTCTAGCCTCTAGGCCTCCAGAGTGGTCTAAATCAGTAACTTGATGTGTATATGTATCTAATAAAAGGCTTTAGAATTATCAGTCATTAATTAACACTGAACAGTTTCTCAAATAAACTTGTATACATGACTTCACAGTACAAGTTCCTTCAGCAATAATTGTTTATCAGACAGTGGGTCTACTCTTAAATGCAATATACTTCCTCCGATAAACTAGAGGAGATTGATCATACTTACATACTTTTAATCTTTATTTCAGCTGTCAAATGAGCACTCATTCCTGGTACTAGGTCAGGAGAAGTTGACGGAGCTCAGAGACTACATTCGTTGCGTGAATGATCTGGCCATACCTGGGGATCAGAGTGAGAACCCAGACAGTGTCATGCATAACTATGCCAAGGTAAATTCTTTTCTGACAGATTATAGTTTTCAGTTTACAAGCACTGAATAAAAGCATTTGGTCATGTATTTAAGAAACTCTTCAAACTTAAATGCATGTACAAACTTTAAGTTTGGATAACTATCAATAAATGAATTAATTTAAACCCAAGATATTTTTAAGTAGCAATACATTTTGATGCTGATGTTTGTTAAATGTGAATAGTTTATTGGTAACAATTTCACAAATATAAGACGTATGTATGACAGGTCATTTTTTGACCGTAAGAACAAATATGGTTTTGCACAATAACTGGGATTCTACACCATCAACAATTACCAAATGTTGTGGAGGGTTTACACTTGGGATAGTGCAGAACCCTATTGGTTTATGGGTCAAGAGCACACAAGTCAGTGTCACTGTGATTTTAAGAAGAAAAATGGTTTCCACACAATTTTTAAGTTTTACATCACAAACCAGTATCTCATTTTGTGGATGGCCTGCAGTTGAGGATTTTTTCTTCAAGGCCAATTGTCACAGTCACTTGGAAAGAAGAAAAATGGTTTCTGTTCAGTAATTGACTTTCATGTGGATGTCTTATATATTAGGTAAGAAAGAGGCCTGTTGAATTTGATGAAAAAAACTCAAGGTCACAAACGGAAAAAGAAAAATGGTTTTTAACTCTACTGATTATTGACCAGGAGAGCTTATGGGATTGTCTCTTGTCTGTCATCTATCCTCCGTTGTGTGTCTGATAAGACATTTATCCTCCTAAACTAATTGGAGGATTTCCATGAAACTTACACACATTCATCCCATGGTCTAGTTGGTACTAAATGAAAATTGTCCAATTTTGACATCTAATATCGCTACTCCATTTTCACTGAAAGCCATATGTATCGTATTTTCAGGCCTGTAAGTTGATACTTTTTGACTTGAAAGTCAGGTCTTTGTCTTATACATGGATTATATTTTTGAAATTGCATCGATTTATATATGGATTACGGTACCCGGTATGCTATTAAAATTGCTCTATAATCGGCATAATGGAAAACAGGTCACAGAGAAGTACAAATTCTTGTTAAATTACTATGTCAATAAATTGTTTAAAACTAATATGACTGCATTTATATTTATAAGTTTTGTCATTATTTAGTTTGCATTCTGTGTGTATTTTTTAATTTCTCAAACATGAAATAAAAGAAAACAATTACCAGCAAAAACATTACCGGGACACATAGCACACTTACGATCTATACTTTATAGTGTACTGTACCAATTTAAAGCATATTGTTTGTTCCTAAAAATAAAAGATATGAAATAATTTTGTTTTATAAATCTTCTTTAGCCATGCCTCATTCTTCCTGATCGCATTTTAGCAACCTGTCCATTGATATTTGATTTTCCAGTATACTGTTAGACACATGCAAGCGATTACCGGTATATCTTTTTCATTCATCTAATTGATCCTACAAAGGGATGTAATCCGTATTAACTCAAGCATTCTATTATTATTTATAAAATACCTTAGATTATGCTTTCTACTGAATCCACTAAATCATGTTTATAATTGTATTTGACAAAGTTTCCCAAATAAATATAGTTTAAACTAAACTACCGTATTTCATGTAATTTTTCTTACACGAAAAAATAATTATTAAATGTCAAATAAATAATTATCATTGTGTGGTTCTGACCTTGTATGAAAAATAAAGGGATCGAACCTGAACAAATTCTACGGAACACATGCTACTCACAACCTAATGTACAGACATAGAAAGTGAACGTATATTTTTCTGTCTCATTTTGCTCTCAACTCAAGAATCTAATTACAATAAAAATAAAAGTAGTCAAAAAGATTTTTGTTGTTATTAGAGAGAGAGAGAGAGAGAGAGAGAGAGAGGGAGAGGATTATCTCTCAGTGTGAAAGCTCGTCTGCATTTAGAGCATATGTAGCTGTTATGTTGTGTATTGTTGGCAAAATGATAGTTCTACATGTAAGGCTGTAAGGCATATCACATGTCATTATAATAATAATAATAATGAGGACTTTGTATAGCGCCTAATCTTTAGAAGCTCTAAGCGCTTTACAACATTAGACAACACCTATAAGATAAAAAACATATAACGATATGATTACAAAAACAAACACCTTGAAATTAGAAAACATAAAAAAAACATGCTGAGAATATTTAAGGTAGGAAACATTAGTTCTTTAAGTTTGTTCTTGCAGTCGAAATAGGTGACTCTTGAGAGTACTCTTGAATGGGATCACTGTGTTTTTGTGTCTAAGTTCAGTGGGCAATTCATTCCACGTTGCTGGGCACTGGTATGCAAAAGAACGCTGTCCATATGACTTTGTTTTCATAGTGTGAATAATGAGTATACGATTGTCAGAAGAGGAGCATAAGTATCTTGTTGGTGTATAAACATGGGTGAGGTCAGATAGGTATGTTGGACTAGAGTCCGACAGTGAAACATAGCACAGAGAACAAATTTTGTGTTTGATTCTGGATCGAATGGATAGCCAGTATGGGGTACAGAGCAGCGGGGAGGTGTGCTCTGATCGTGGTACTCTAAGTGTGATCCGAGCAGATGTGTTTTGAACTTTTTGAGGTTTCTGGAGCAGATATTGAGATGAACCAGACAGAATTGAGTTACAATAGTCCAGTCTTGAAAGTACTAATGAACACACAAGTGTTTTAGTGGCATCAGCTGAAAGATATTTGCGAATCGAGCTGATGCGTCTCAGCTCAAGATATGCAGCCTTGCATATGTTCATGACATGTTGGTGCAGTGTGAGAGTACTGTCCAGAGTAACACCTAGGTTTCGTACTGATTGTGTGAATTTAATGTTGGTGTTGCTGATATTTATTGTTTGAGGTAAAGGATGTGAATGAGAAAGTCTTTGTGTTGTGATCAGAATGGCCTCAGTTTTGTCATCATTCATTTGCAGCTTGTTACATGTCATCCATGATTTCACATCAGAACTGCACCTCTCTACACCTTGGATGATAGCATCAACTTCAGTTGGGTGGCTAGATTTGTATATTTGGGTGTCATCAGCGTACAATTGGTGAGACACTGGATGATGATCTATGACACTTGAGAGCGGCTGAGTGTATAGAATGAAGAGTACAGGTCCAAGAACAGACCCCTATGGAACACCACAACATAGATCAACTGGAGTTTATTCCATTTGCAGATACAATTCGTGTCCTGTTGACCAAGTAGGACTTGAACCAAAGTAAGGCTGTATCATGAATACCAAATACATGCTGGAGATGGTGAAGTAATATATCATGGTCTATTGTGTCAAATGCTGCAGACAAATAAAGGAGGGTGAGGACTGTAATCTTTCCGCTAGAGAATGTCATTAACTACTTTTAGAAGAGTAGTTTCAGTACTGTGGCAAGGGCGATATGCAGATTGTACATTGCTAAAGAGACTGTTTGAATTCAGATGAGATAGAAGCTGGGATAGAACAACCTTTTCTAAGATTTTTTTTATATGAATGGGAGATTAGAAACTGGGCGGTAGTTCTTTAAATCGTTATGGTCTAGTGTTGGTTTCTTCAGCAGAGGCTTTACAATGGCAGTTTTGAAAAATGATGGGAATTCCCCGGATGAGAGAAAAGTATTAATAACATCAGTTAGTGAAGGCAATACTGAATCTAAGCATTCAAGCAGCAGTGATGATGGAATTGGATCAAGTTCACATGACTTTGGTGCACTCTTCATCAGGATTGTATGCACGAAATCCATAGAGACAGGTTTAAATGCTGCTAATGGTTGCCGCTCAAATTCTGTATCCCAACTGTATGGTGACGACGAGTCAGTTGAAATTGTGGTGTCAAGCTTATCTCTAATGGTTTGTACTTTGTTTTAGTATGCTCAAAAGTCAAAGCATAAATATCAGCATCGAGGTCTTACATGTAGGACTAGTAAAATGATTAAGATGGTTTGAGCATATATTAGTTAAGGGTATTATTTATTGGTAAATTGTATGCAATGATACGAGTTCACATTGTCAAGAAATTAAGTGCAACTTGTATTTTTAAAGCAGCAATAACCTCATTATCAAATTGCAGTAAAAAAATAAAGAACATTAAATCATGTTTTAGTTAATGTGCATGCACGCATGTGCGTGCAAAAGAGAGAGATGAAAAAAATTGTCCATGTACAAGACCGTATTTATTCATTGGGATTTTTTATTTACAGCTTTTGCAAAGAGAAAAAAAGACTATTTTCAGTTACCTGATGATTGTGATAATCCTCATGTATTACGACCCTACTGTATTCCATTATCAATAAATACTACAAAATCAACAATTCATTCTTGTTTTAATTATGATGTACATTGTCACAACAATGACATGGCTATGCAGTGTTATTTATACACACACATATATATGGAAAGACGCATTTTCATCTTTTAACAGGGCTGGATTCGTGAGGTAGCAGCCTAATGTTCCCCAAATGTAATGTGATTGGGTAATTATTCACGAAGAAACATAATTTTTACTTAAAACTTTGCTTTGATTGTGTAATGTGTCCTTATTTTATGTGTATTCTTTTGAAAAGAAGGAAATAAAGGTAGAAGCCATGCAAATGCTATTTCATGCAGTGACAGCATGAATTTATGAAACAAAAGCGCAACTGGTATAAAGTTGAATGGACAGAGTCAGTCCTGCAAAGGCAGTGATGTGCTTGCTGATTTAGTTGAGATTATAGACAATTTCATGTCGAAATTTGACATTTTAGAAGTGAGGATCATTATATATACTTCATCTAATCGAATGGAGTTGATGATAACTGTTATATTTTATTAATTTTGATTTCAAAAGCATGAGTTTTAATGTGTGGAAATCAACATGGTGGACAGCACAGAAGTGGCATGTGATGGCAGTGACGTGGATGCCAATTTTGATGATATTATGGATAATTTTGTAGGGAAAATTGATGTTTTAGGTATTGAGGATCATAATCTTGACTGCAATGAAATGAACAGAGTTTATGTTCACTGATTAGTAGAAAATTTGATTTCAAAATTGAATTTAACAATCATGCAGAACTCAAAATGGTAGATAGTATTGAAGTGAGAAGTGATGGCTTGACAGTTTCATAAGTGAAATTGATATTTTAGGCAGTGGGGATTATGACTATGATCAGATGAGGACTGGTTACTTGGTATTTTTTACTTGGGTATTGATAATGAAATTTTATAGCATCCCTGAAAATGGACCAAAATAAACCCAACAAAACTCTGATATATTTGCATAAAAATTTATTATGGAATAAAAATACTGGAACAAAATGTACAGTTTTGTTGACTTTCCAGTAAGGATCTGTTCTGCTTGTTCTTCGGTTCTCATGTGAGTAAATATAATAAAATTGTAATAACCTTTGACATTCATGATAGATTTGTATTATTTTCACCATCTTAAATGACTTAAAATTTCCCCCATTCGTTACATTTAGATACAGAAGGTAAAATAAAGATTGCAGATAGAAAAATTACATTTAAAATAAGTTATAAAAATATGTAAAGCACATGTTTTTTAGTTAACTTAGTTTACATCCAACAATTTTAACAGAAATAATATATGACTTTAAAGAAAATTTTATGCTTTTTAAAATGCTATATAACTTTAAAAAATATTTGAAATACATGTCCTGTAAAGACAGATCAACCAACATCACTGCATTCTTTCATGCTGATACATCACTGATTAAACAAATTTTGCATTCTACACAACTGCCTGTCTGATTGGGGATTAGTATGAAGAGGGTTAAAACAATGGGGGCAAATAATGCAAATTATATAGCTTATAAGAGACCATATACAAGATTTATGGGATCAGAGTGCTATTCCTATTGCATGAGGCATATATGGTCACTAACAGACTATGTAACTAAATCTAACCATGAAATCCTTTGCATTTTACTGAAATAATAACAAGTGTATTTAATTGGTCTTGTCAAAAATAATATTTTTCTAAGTATGTGCATGTATTTTAATTTTCATGACTGATTGCACTGAAGCTTTTACTTGTAAACAAGACACCAGGTCTTAATTGTATTTGAAAACATAAAATCGGGGACAAAAAAGAATTTTTACATTATCCACAAATTACAAGGCATTTTTATAATTAATTTTCTTGTCCAAAAACAAACAAGGTATGAAATCTTACAGAAATAAATGAAGTATACTTGTGTTAGAGATGTACACTAAGTCTGAGGATCTTTGTGAATACAGAGCTAGAACAACAACAAGACTGGTGTAAGATGAGCGAGATATAATATTTTATGACACATGAATAATGTGAATTAGAATCATAATGTGTTATCATTTATACTTGCTCCATCTTTCAAACTGCGTAGACCAAAACCTGTCATTGCATAATGCGCAGGCAGTTATGGATCTATGCAGATCATTAGGAGTTATCAGTAGAACAAACAACATAGGCCCACATCTGCTGGCTTATTATGCATGGCAGATCAGGGTTTGTGTTGTTTGAACATGGACTTGACTCATAAGTGAGCATATATGGTATGTCGTGAAAATTATGTCGGATGGTGATGTACAACATGGCAACATTACTGATTAACACAAGTACATTAATTTTATACACATTCTTAAACTTTGTTAATTTGTGAAACAACAGTTAATATTATGTGTGACTTGCTGCAGGCAGCTTTCAAATGAAGTCAGATTGCATTATTCGGCCTGTCCAAGATAAAAAGTTACACATGTGGAATTCATTTTGGCAAAGAGAAGAACACTATCCAGAAAAAGATGAAGAAAATGAATAAATAAATAAATATATATACATACTGTATAACTCTGGGACTTAAAGCAAGACATAAATAATAATGTACCACTATAGATGGCACTATATTAAACATGATGGCCTTGAAATGATGTAGGTAACTAGGATACCTCTAATGGCATACTGCTCAACATCTTATAGCTTGTATCAAATCTCATTTACCTTTTTCAAAACTTTTAGATTCTTTTCAAGTGAAAATATCACTGTTTGTCATTGCAGTCCCCAACCGACTTCAAACACTGTTTGATTTACTCATGCTTTTTGCGAGGCCAGTGTTTACCCTACGATGACATCATCATACACTGGTAGATGAAAGTTGACACTGATTTTAGTTGGTTGCACTTTGTACACAGTGGAATACAGTGATGATCAATTATAACAGTATTCTCTCATCGTTTTCTTCCCCTTTATAATTACAGGATACGTTTAAGTCGGGGTTTTTCTACATAGAGGGGACCTTCTACAATGATACTCGAGAGCCTGATTGCAGAGACTACAGCCAGTATGTAAAGGAAAAATTTATTTTGCCCTTTTTCCAATATAAATTGTATTTATTAAATAAGCTTAATAAATAGTAGGTGTTGTTTTTAAAAGTCAAATATAGAAGTATATGATTAAAGCTTACACTACACCGTACCATGACATTAGTTTATATAATAAATTAATCATAATATATTTTTGTTTTTATTATTATTATTATTATCATAAGGTTATGATTTCTTATGAGCAATAAAATAATCACTATGTGATTAGCTTGTGTCGATTTGCAAGAGAACTTTTGCATTATTTTTGTCTGGAACATTATTTTGACTAGAACTGGAAAATGATCAGCTACTAGAAACAGGAAATTATGTTCTGCTGTAAAGTTGGTAGATAGTGAATCAACACATGCAACTTTAACCACATTTGATGCAGGTTCTGCAAAGATTCTGTGGTGGCGTATTTGTTATGGTCAATATGCTTTCATGAGATGGTGTTTCTTCTTCAAATACATTACCCAATCATAATACCATAGGAGAACTACTACTGCCACACAAATCAAGCCCTCCCAGATACTACTTTTAGCTAAAGGGAGCTAACAGTTGTCTGCTGACCTATGTGGTGGTCAGGCAGAGGGATCTCCCCATAGGTATAAGACTTGGTGGCAAAACCTAAGAACCTATCGGTCGCTACTTCCGCTCATGCCAAGAATATAAGTGGAAGATATACCACTGATTGCAAGTTGGAGGATTTTTTCACTTATAAGGAAAGTATACTCTATATAAATTTCCAACTTTTTCTCTTTCTTTCACAACAAAGTTCTGTCTTTACAAGTTGCTACACTTTGTCTTCGTTACATATTTAGGTACTTGCATGGGGAACCTAAGTGGCTTGACTTTCAGTTCAGGCCATAATTATTTTATACATGCAAGTCTCTAGTGCTTAAAAACTCCAATATATGTGTAATTCCCTTACAAATGGGTACCTATCATTGTTTCTGTTCCAACAGATGCCAACTATAATGTATTTATTTGTATGGCCAGTCTTTGGTCCTTTATCCATTCAAGTATTGCCTTATAATGGGTATTAATGCACCTAATGTGTATGTCTCTATAATGGTGCCCAGTTCCCTTTTATGTGATGGTTCTTTGTGTGGAATGTAGACACTCATATACATTTCTGTATTTCTCTCGCTCTGGTCGGACAAGTACAGGTCAGCACTCTGTTCATGGTTTATCCAGTCACCTCCTGCACATGCATATTTCTGTAGGTGACACTTGGTCATGTTTATCTGCATAAACTTGAAATAATTTTTTTTTATCACTGAGTCACTAGCACATGTAGCCTATGTGACTTCACAAGTTAGGGTCAGGCTATATTATTCTGCCAATGTGGGTATGTGAGAAAGCTTGCCAGTAGCTTCTCAAGAGTTGGTGGTTCTTTCCGGGGATTTCCTGGGTTCTTCCTCCACCATTAATACTGGCTGCCATGTATAGCCTATCATGTGCTGAAAAATGGCATTAAACCCTACAACAACAACAATATTATTTAAATGTGTGCATGTATTTAGGCCCTTCAGAAACTCCTTATATATGTATAATTCCATCTTTTCTGGTATATACAGGTGTGTTTCATTTACCACTGTATCTTTGGCCTTGGAATGACATGCTTTAACGATTCTACCTGTACAAGCTGTCCTTGACCCACCCTACAGGTAGCATTGCAATTAAGATTGTCTACTATCACTTTCCTCCAGGTAACCATCATTTAGTATAGCTCTGCACCCACATGGTATTTAAACATCACATGTACAGGTTTAAAAACAGGTGGTATTGTCATTATATTTTACCCGTATGCTTCCTTGCATTATTAAGCTGTCTGTTATCAATTTCTGGGTCACACTTTTAATGATTTAGCTCTGCATGGACATTGCATTCTAAAGACAGTTGCAGGGCTAGAGTTTGGTATGTTTTGCTCTATTTTGTCTTAGAGACCAGAACTAGAGGCAAAGTGCAAACAAGACACAGCTTAGTCTCCATGCTGACTTTTCCTCAGCATCAAACATTACGTGGATAAGGGAGATAATTCAACTTACCCTTCAGCCACAAAGCATTGGACATTGACATGATCTGAAACAGTTCCTGCTACCAAGTTACCATCACAGGGCTCAGCATTTTTGGAACTCTCCCTACCATGCCTTCTCAGGATCTGACTTGATTCCTCTTGTGGAACAGCAAGGTACAGAGCCAACAGACAGCCAAGTTCCCTCTCATCCAGCAGACATAGAGACAGGTTACATGGATCAAATATACCTCAACCCAGCCCAGCTCATGATCCTAATGATATCCTCCTCACACAGATGGCCTATTTTTATTGCGACTGGCCTTGGGCATATACTATGGATCATGAAGGGCCAAACATCAATATTACGGGCCCAATCAATAACAGCCTGGCTTCCAGTAAATCAAACCTGACTTTTATAGACATGTACAGAGACCAGTCTAACCCTCATACCACCTCAAGACACTCATTCGGCATGATGCCACAAATCGTTCCTCATGCATCAACAGCTGTTGCTTCGCAATTTCTCTACAGTATGACACAAGAAGGGACTCTTTACCCAGCAACTGTCTTGAAGTCATGGATTCTAATTCAGGGCATTCTGTGAGTTTAGTGAGCAACAGACCTCTTCATTCTTCACCAGCTAAGTCTCAAGCATTACAAGGGACTTTAGCCTCATCTCACACGATCAGGATGATGTTGCCTGTTCTCCAGTACTGTCATCTCTGACAGCCTAGACAGGCATGGGAAGATTCAGCTTCCGAGCCTCTATTGAGGACATTTTCCACCCCCCCAGTTTTGTCCTTCTGCTTTCACTCCATCAACAACCTGGACCAAAGCTCCAGCATCTGTTGATCTTATAATGGAACAGAAGAGTCTGACTTCAATTACTTCTGCAGTCTGGGAGATCTGCAGATGTTCTGAACTGCCTTCATCATCAGTTTGTCAGTGGTTCTACCTTTACTCCACACCAACCTTTTATGAGGTAACCCCAAGAGTTGACAGTGATAACATGCTTTGGGGATGACGCAGCCACACTCCATACATATGGACTGGATGGCCTTTGGATGGCACTTGGCATTTAGTGAGCGTTATCATTACCGTGTTGTTGGACTTTCATTTAAATGTCTATCTTCCAACAGATGGAACATAACTTATCTTCTCCCACCCAGAATACCTGCAGGCACTGAACACTGAACAGAGCCACACAACACACTTCTGCCAATGTAGAAACTGCAGCTGCAAGTACGCAACTCATTGCCCTCTGCCTGCACTTTCATGAGGTACCACTATATGGTTAAGCTAAGAGTACCTTTATCCTCCTACCTTCTGTTTAATATCCAGATGGGTGAAGTCAACAAACACGCCATCAAGGAGACATATTCCCTTCCCCCTCCCACAACCACAGCATCGATATTGGGGTCATATGGGAAATCAACAAAAGGACCCAGGGACTACAAATATGACACGAACCTCTGCAAGTTGTTCTATTGAAGCTTTACCCAGCAAAAGTCAGCTTACACATATATCGCAGAGAGAGTCCTATCGTTAGTTTCACACTTTTCTTGGTCCCAATGGCAAACAACCTTCTGTGTCTGGTCATCAGCCTAAGTGCTCTCAATCCATTTATCCATTCCCCTTGGTTCCCACTGGAAACACAAAAGCCCATGTTGAATGCCATCAGTGAGGGGGACTTTGCCATCACTGTGGACTTAAATGGCACATACATTCCTGTCTCTGTTTACAAGGGTCCCAAGATTTTTGTGTGATTCACCTACTACATTGTATGCCATTTCAAGTCACTCTCATTAGGTATCAACATCGGCCCCTGGGTCTTCATTAATCTGACAAATCAAGTAATGGTGCATGTCTGGACCATTTCTGTGGTGGCGACATCAAGTTACCTGGACGACATCCTGCAGTGACATCAATGAGTTAGAGCTAACAAGAGATGATGACCCTTGTTACCAAGCTGGACTTCACATCAGCTAGGAAAAAAAATCAGCTATTACCATCTGAACAATTTGTTCACCTGGGTCTGGAGTTCAATAAAAAAGCAACCTATCCCATCTCACTCAGGATCATTGAAATAAGACCAATGATAGCACCTTACTTTCTAGGAAATTCTGTCTGCATGGGAATTCATTTGACTACTAGGCTTGCTCAATGTGGCAGCAGACCACATGGTTCTAGGTCGCCTTCTTATGTACCCATCGCATCTGTTTCCTCTGCACGATTGGAATCCTCAAGTTTGCCCACTGGACCATCCTCTCTCCATCTGCACCCAATTGAGGTGCCATCTACAGGATTGAGAGCATCCTAACTTGGCTCACAGTGGCTATACATCTACAAGTCCAACTGCTAGAGATTACAGTCTACACCAATACAAGTACGGAAGGCTGGGGAGCCCACCTACACCCTCCTTTTGGGAAGCCAGTAGTACATACTCTCCAGGAATGATATCTTCATATCATTAATTCTGGCAAGGACAGACATTGCGAAAGCCTTTCACTGGTGGCAGGAATATTTGCGTGGCAAGGGAGTTCTCATTCTGTCCAACAACTCTACAGTGGTGACTTATCTCAAATGACAAGGAGGAACTCAACCCCACAGTGGTGATTTGTCTCTAGTGACAAGGAGGACCCATGTCACCAGACCTTTGTATCATGGTGTGGGAATTTCTGAAGTGGCATTATCAACAAATCCACATGTTGCCATATCCTGGGACGCCTCAGTGTAATGGTTGATTGCCACAGAACATTCAACTTGTAAAGAAGGAATGGTCTCTCCATCCTTTGGTTGTCATTCAGATCTGTACCTAATGGGACTAACCATTGTTGGACCTGTTTGTGACAAGGTAGAATGCCAAATTCCCAGCCTTTGTCTCTCCCGTCCTGGACCCAAAGGTTGATGCCCTGTCATTGGATTGGATTGGACCAACCTGAATACATATGCCTACTTTCTAACACCTCTGATTCCAAAAGTGATACTGAAAGCAAAGGAATAAGCTGGTCTCCTCATCCTAATCACACCACTTCAATATTGCATCAGAAACCCCATGGAAAATTTGGGATTTCCTTCATCTACTCAAACAATCACCTTGGCAGTTGTTTCATCCCTGTCCAGAACTTCTGAACCTTCACATTTGGATCATATCAAACAGGCTCTCAGACTTAAACAATACTCGCAACCAATCATGGATTGATTTGCTTAGTTGTGATGCCCCTCCACTCTGAAAGCATATGAAGGCAAATGGCACATTTTCACCCAGTGGTGTGCAAAACAAACATATCCTGCCTCTCTGGGCATCTATACCACAGATAGCAAATTTCCTCGTCTGGTTCTTTCAAGAGCTAAAGTTAGCACAGAGTACAATCAAAGGTTACTGCTCCATGATTGCTGACACCTTTCATCATCATGGGAGAGAGGATATTGAACAAATCCAGGACTTGTCTGACCTGTTTGCCAACTTTGTGTATTCACAGCCAAAATGTTAACCCTATACATGAAAAGCAATTACCTTAAGCTGCTACTGTGTTATTTTGGTAAATAAGATGTTTTGAATAGCAGGTGTGCTCTGACCTCTCACCGCAACATAATATGGAAATAGGGCACATCCTGGGGGAAAATAAGGTGTGTCACAAGGAGAAATGGCAAATCCTTTGCAAATTTCACGCACATTTAACCTGATATTTAGTAAAAACAAGATTTAAAAAATGCCTTGAACAACCTCCTGATTTTAGGTCCCAGCCTCCCTGTTTTTTTATTGTCTCTGTATTTGCCTTTTGAAAAGTTGACAGGTATTCCTTACTCCCCATTTTACAAAACTACTGTAATGATGCTAATATTATGGAATGAAGGCAATTACACATCAATGTACTGGTATAGTTGCCGGTCAAAATTCCCTCTTAACACAAGCCAGTTTCAGAGTTTTAATGATTAACTGACCTGTATTGCTGTCAGAAAACAAAAGACTAATACGCCAATTATCAACAAAGGAGACCCTGAAACATCAAGCTTTCCACTGTGTGGAAAGTTGTGATGTTGTTCAGCCAAAACACAAAACTAAAATAGATTGATGATGATCTTAGTTGATCTATAATCAGAATTTTAGCCTTTACTATTCCCACTCTTTGTGAACCTGTAACAGTTATGTTGGTTATGTCTTGTACAATTAAACACATATACCTTTCATAAATATTACCTCAGTTTGTAGGATTGCTTACATCATTGAAAAAGAGTAACTTGTGAGCGCATGATTCAGCGTAAATGTAACAGCTATTGAGGACTAGCTGAAATGTTTTGTAGAGAATGCAGTTTGGTTGATACAATGAATAAAGCAAAATCTGCATCTAATATTTTTGGGAATAAACAATGATTTAAGTGATGTTAAGCATGATTTGCACTGTGTAAGTACTGTACATTATAGTTCAGCCTGGTCTCCCATGTAAACTCGAACCAGCCACTGAATTAAGTCTACTGTTTATATTAATGAACATTTGAGATGTTTTAGAAAAAGGTACAGATGTGTATGTAAATATGCATCAATTTCAAATATGTAAATAAAAGATATAGAAAGTGGCATAAAAAAAAGAGTAACAAGCAAGGATTTAGGTGTTGTCACATGCTTAAACAAGCTTGGATCACAATGAATGACATTCAAAAGAAACAGAAAAAGGACGAAACTTTAAATGATTACTTCTCAAAAACTGCTAGGCAGAAATTGACCAAATCCAAATTTACACAAATAATACAAATTTTCCATCAAAAATGACCACCATTACTAGAAATGGAAAAACCTCTACATAGACAATGCCAATTTTCCATAAATAAAATGACCATTACTAGAACTGGAAAAGCCTTTACGCAAATGATGCCAATTTTCCATTGGCTATGACCACCATTACTGGAAATGGAAAAGCCTTAACACAATTGATACCAGTTTTCCATCAAATATAACCACCATTACTAGAATTGGAAAAGCCTTAATACAAATGATGCCAGTTCTCTATCAGTCATGACCACCATTACTGGAAATGGAAAAACCTTTACACAAATGATGCCAAAAATTCAGTATGACCACCATTACTAGAAATGGAAAAACCTTTACACAAATGATGCCAGTTTTCCATTGGATATGACCACCATTACTAGAAATAGAAAAGACTTTACACAGATGATACCAGATTTCCATCAAATATAACCACCATTACTAGAACTGAAAATCCTTTACACAAATGATGCCAGTTCTCTATCAGATATGACCACCATTACTAGAACTGGAAAAACCTTTACACAAATGATGCCAATTTTCCATCGGATATGACCACCATTACTAGAAATGGAAAAACCTTTACACAAATGATGCCAATTTTCCATCGGATTTGACCACCATTACTAGAACTGGAAAAACCTTTACACAAATGATGCCAATTTTCCATCAGACATGACCACCATTACTGGAATGGAAAAGTCTTTAAATGTCTTCCTTTCAAAAACTACTAAAAAACTTGGATCAAATTTTACAAATCATTCTGGAATGAAGTCCTCATAAATGTTTACAAATTATGCCATTCTGCCATGAGATAAGTCTGCTGTTATTAAAAGTAAAAATTCATTAAAAAAACTTTTAAAATACCACATGAATAGTTATGAACTTGGTGAAGTCCCCAGGATGGAAGATATCCAGTGGGAAAAGCTGGTTGTATAACATGTAGATCTCAGTGGTTTTCAAGTTATAAATCTAGGGCCAGGCCCCATGGGGATAAGGCCAGACCCAGGAATTATGGGTGACTGTAAAAATTAACTATCCTTGTAATTCCAAGTAAACATATGTAGTTTCACTGAATCATTTGTGGTGTGTATACATGATAAAGTTTTCTACAGTAAAATGTGTGAGGAAATTCACACTGCAAATTAAGCTGTGGAGATACATGGTAAAAGGGAAAACCTGTCAGTCTTGGAAATATTAATGCAGAAACAAGGTTACTTAGGTTTGTTACCTCTTAGACATTTAAAAAATATTCATTCTGAATTATAATCTGTTCAGTGTTGAAACATGTTTTTTACAAATAAATTATTAGTATTAATGTAATAACTATTAACAATAATTCATTGTTTGATATCTTAGCTATTTGCTATTTGCAGAGTTATTACAGGAGGCATATTTATTACATAAATTGTTACAAATAAATGTTTGAATTTGTGGTATCTTGCATTATACCATATATATCCACGTGTAGGATGGGTCTAACTGCAAACAGCATAGACCTTAATTTGCTGTTGCATATTACATCGGTGCATTATACTAAGGCAGATCTTAATCCATGCAGTTAGCAGTTGAATTCAACTTGTACGCAACTGTGTACTGTGTGATCTTTTCCATTAAAAGCATTCTCCAGAATTTATTTGCTTTAATACGTTTGCAAAATTATTTGCTCATCAAATTCTATTATTAACACCAATTTTAATTGATATGCTCCACCCCCAATATCTTTCAGGAATATAATAGAGTGGGCTAAAGAGAGGAACTTGGGACTCATGGAGTCCCAACAAATGGAGGAGTGCACATTTCTGGACCTGAAACTACGTCTTGGACAGCCCTATGTCTATGTCCATCAGGGGGACTGTGAGCATATCATTATATTCAGTGATATCAGGTATGATACTGAAATAGTAACCCACATGCTTTTCACCTTTGTGATTACAAGCTTATTTCCAAGAGCTTTACGGGCTGGTGGTGATTCATTCAAATTAGTTACTTTTCTTGGAATTCTTTGGTTTCCTACCCAGCCCCTTTGTCCCCCCCCCCTTCCCTCATGCCGATATAAATGCCTCAAGGTTACATTTACATTGCAAAGTTTTGCCTTTTTTTCAGTTTGGTCAGTTTCAAGAAGAATATGATTAAGGGTTTTAATGGTTATTTTATGATTATCTTATTTTGTGTGAAATTTGTCTTTGCATTAACTGTCAGTTAATTTAAAAATTAAAATTTATGAAAATAAATGCTAGTCATTTATAAGCCACTGGAAAACCTTCTGAGGAATCTTTTTGCCATCTCATTGTTTAAGTTACAAGTTTTTAGTAAGAAGTTTGATCACAAGTTTCCAAATGGCAACTTTTTAACCGACTATAATGAAAGTATTGCAGAACCGTATTTGTTTGAACTTCCTGGGGACATGGAAAACATTGGAATGAACCAAAACCAAAACTTGGATTAACAAGTTGGGATTATACCAAATCTTGTGAAGTTGAATGTGGTTTGAATAAACTGATATTGTGGATGAATGACACACAGACATGTGATGTTCTACAGTATGGGGAATATTTTGTACTACCACTGGCATTTTGGAAGTTGTAGTTGAAGCAGGTGATGCTACTGGTGACACGAAGAATGGTACGAGTCAATTAAATTCACTACATTTATTCCCCTTAACCTCCCAAAGAATCCTATTGATGTTTTTAGTAAGTTGCTCCAAGATCAGTGCCATTGTATGCAACTTTGTTGACATGTTTCAAGCTGCAAAAGAAAGTTCCTGATTAATTGGGGTGGTTGGGATTGGGTGATGGTAGTATCTTTAATAGTAATAATAATAATAATGTCCTTTATTTGTGTGTAATTAGTAAAAGTATACAAGGTTAACATCTACTGCATGTAAGTAACCAAATATAACAATACAATTAAAACAAGGTTAACATTAGAACCCAAACTGAACAATACAAATTATCAAGGTTAACATGCTATTACAATAAAACCTGTTATGAGGGACCGTCCTTTCTGCCAACAAAAAGCATTTACTTCTATCATTAAACATGAAATCACATGTACATTTGAAGATCACATAATTTAGCATATGAAATCATTTCCGAATTGCTCCTTTTCCTTTATAACAACCAAAATTTATTTTACTGACATTTAAACTGCGCTTTTTGCGAGTGGTCTGCTCTTTTTCACTTCTTTCAGTTGCAGTAATTATTTTCTCCAGCCTTAAAATTTGTCTGTTTTTAATTGTTATTAAGGTTGTAGATGTTAAAACTATAAGTGCCCAGTTGTAATATTGAACGTAAAGAGGGTTTTGGACAGGGCTGTGGGAAATTATGAAAAATCTGTATATGTGCATTGCATATCTAACATTTAATATAAAAAAAACAATTATCTCATCCAGAAACAGAACCATTTACTCAGAGACAAAAGCCAACAGCTTCATTCAAAGATGACATACAGGGATTAACTCTAGAAGCAAAGTGTGTAACCCGGTTGCACCAACTTGAATAGATGACAGCTTTGTGAATAGGATGTTATCACTTAACATCAGGGGGAAAAAGAACAAACATCAAAAGTCTTGAACACTATCAGTTGAATCCCGCAAATGATTCTCTCTTGCTGGTTTAATAGACAATAACCTTATTCACCCCTGGCAATATGGATTAACTCTAAAGACAAACAAAATATATGCGACCACAACGTCAACTTTGGCACTACGATGGCAATTTGTGACATGTACATCAGTCTGGTTGTGGACTATAGCATCTATCACCAGTAGCAACATCCCTTTTTTTATTAATATTCATTTTATGTTTGTTTTTTTTATCAGAATTATCATTACTAATCAAGCGTTTGTTGTAACAATTGATTACATATAGGTCAGTGGTGTCTGTCTGTTCTCATGATATGGTCATTGATAGGGATGCTGGGTCCTACGATAAGGCAGGGAAGCAGGCTAAGTGCAGAAATAATTAGTCTGGTTCCCTGCTTTGTATGCTTTCTGCTTTGCTCACCCCTATACGAATAGTGGAAAACAATGCAGGGAGCATATGAAGCAGGGAACCAGACTAGGAAATAATCTACATATACTTTAGTCTGTTTTACAACAGAAACTAAAAAACACTATAGGCATAGCTAAAATAATTCAGACATCAGTAGCCAGCCTATTTTTTAAAACTTTTTTTATATTTAGAATGGAATGAGTGGTCATTCTTACAGGGATTAAATAAAAGTCAGTGGAGTTTATCGTTTTGTGATGCGGTCATTCATAGCAGTGCCGAAATGCATAGTTTGCCAAGACAATGCAGTCTCTGGTCACATTTGGCAGGTGGTCACTCATAACAGAGCGTTTATGTAATAAAATCGATCCATACATTATGACTGTGGTCAGAAATGACGTGGTCTGTCTTAGCAGAGGTCGCTCATGGCAGTTTTTACAGTAGTACCATTTACAAATGTTATGCAGTTATAAAATTGGGATAATTAAAAATATCTACAAAGTTATAGGTATAGCTTTTGAAAAACTGAAACATTAGGCACTTGCCTAATAAAAACTGTATTGCCATAAGCAAAAGATTTCTTAAAATATTCTCTCCAGACTTCTGGTTTATAGTCATTACTTGGATTCAACCATGCATTCCATGCATTAATGTTCCTTACAGTTGAAAACATTAAATTCCTCAGGATCTAAATTATTTCAGACCTTGGCAGTAAGAACAGCTTTTCTGAAAATAATATAATCCTTGATTGGCATCAGTTGCAAAGTATTGAAAAGGGATGATTTAGGTGTTAAAATATCCTTGACTTTTAAAATCACCTTGGCTGCTCTTTTCTCTATGCTATATAGTGTCTACATGTAAGAAGAATTTCAGGGTTTTTCCCACACAATACAGCAGTATATCATATGTCAAAAAACAACTGTATTGTACTATTATGAATCAAATAACCTCTAACCCTGTTTTAAAATTCTTAATTTCCTATATACTTTCATAAAGAGTATTTCAAGGTGGTTTGACCAGAATAAATTGTTATAATTAGGATATCTACAAGTTTGGGACATTTAACAATTTCAATTTTTGGTCCATTTACTTCCAAGTACATGTCAACATTTGGCTGCTCTTTGTGCATAAGCTATTACTGGCTTTTCTGTAAATTTAAGCTAAGTTTATTGCCATACATTAATTGCCTAGAACGTTGTAGGTCATCATTTTAACAATGTTCACATTTTTATTGCTAACATATTTTGATGTATCATACATACATGTTGTACATAGATACTGAAGAATGTTTCATGCACTTTGGATAATTAGTTATATATAATGTTATAAAGAATTGATCAGAGTGTTACTCGAGTGGAAATTTTCTTAAAATCCTAGACAGTACATGTACCTCTCCAATTCACAAGGGGGCCCTGAGTGGCCGAGTGGTCTAAAACACTCTCCGTTACGGATCACTGCCATCTCACCTCTGTCTGCGTGGGTTCAAGTCTCGGATTCAGCCAGTATGGGTATGTGAGAAAGCTTGCCAGTAGCTTCTCGTGGGTCGGTGGTTCTTTCCGGGGTTTTCCCGGGTTCTTCCTCCATCATTAATACTGGTCGCCATGTATAACCTATCGGGTGCTGAAAAATGGCGTTAAAACCTACAACAACAACACAACAACAATCAATTCACAAATTTTAATTTACTACTGAGGTCAGTATCACTCCCACTAAAAACTGATGTGGTCACTGCATTTCATTCTAGACAAGAATTTAAGTTTTCTTCAACAAAACTTGGTACATATATTGTAATCTTTTTACATTAGAAAGATCTCTATTGATTTAGGAGTTGGTAGATTGAAGTACAAGGCAAATGTTTTATAAGAAATAGATTTTCACCATGCATTTCATTTCTGAACATGGTGTATATGTTTCCATTTGACTGAGAAAGGAACCTTGTTTTGGGGGAGTTGGTAGCTTGAACATCAAAGTCACTATTAACAAAAAAATCACCAGCCGAGTCATACCAAAGACTTAAAAAAATGTTACTAACAGTTGCCTCGCTTGGTGCTCAGCTTTAAGAGGTTAGTGTTAGGACTGGTCAGCCTGGTGTCATGATAATGTGACTGGGTGGGACATCATGCTACATGTCTGCGGCATGATGCCCCAGTGCTAGACATTACTATAAGCTGCCACACTGCAGACATCATACTGATATGACTGAAAATTTTTTAAAGCTACATTAAAAATCCCAAATCACACACACATGCGCATGCACACACACAAACACACACACCCACACAAATCAGTTAGGTCCTTATATTTAATTTCTGGACAAAGGTTGTTGGTAGAGTGTTGTTTTCAGTATTCTTCTTTGGATTTAGGTCTGTTCCTTTGACAGTTGCATATGTAAAGTCATGAAACTTGATTGAGAGTTACTACATACTATTGACAAAAGTAGGACAGAGTGACCTAGTTATTGCTCCACTGATTATGTTCTTGTGTTGAAATTGAATTCTGTGAGACATTTGCTTGCAGTCATAAAATTTAACAAGGGCAAGCTATCCATTGTTAGGATAATATTCACATTTATAAAAGAAGGTTACATTGAGCTATTTCTTTTGCTCTAATGATGTTACTAGGTAGTTGTTGTTGTTGTTGTTGTGGGGTTTAACGCCATTTTTCAGCACACAATAGGCTATACATGGCGGCCAGTATTAATGGTGGAGGAAGAACCCAGGAAAACACTGGAAAGAACCACCGACCCACGAGAAGCTACTGGCAAGCTTTCTCACATACCCACATTGGCTGAATCCTAGACTCGAACCGCCGCAGACAGAGGTGAGATGGCAGTGATCCGTAACGAAGAGTGCTTTAGACCACTTGGCCACTCGGGGCCCTGTTACTAGGTAGTTGGACCATTTCTGGAAAGATGTAATTGTCTGCAGAATTATTGTTGCATTTAGGTCCAAATCTATTTTACAACTGCCACATTTTTCATGTTTATGTTATGTGATGGATGCTTCAATGATATATATATATATATATATATATATATATATATATATATATATATATATATATATATATATATATATATATATATATATATATATATGCACACCCCTTATTGGGCAATACATGCTTCATTCGTTTTTGCAGCCCATTGAATTTGTTTAGTATTGAAGCCATGTGCTGTGTAAGTTGGAATGTGCAAATGAAGTATGTTTTCTTCTGACACTTGTATCTCTTGCAAATAACCTTTATAGAATGACCAGTAAATTTTTAGCTGCACTGATCATAGTCAGAAGAGTTTACGGGAGAGCATGATGTCCATCTACTCTCTGCCTATCTGTTTGCGCAAATTTGATCTTGCTACTCCTGAACTACTTGGATGATGCCATGAAGGTTTACATATAGATTCATCCAGCTGGTCCTACATGAGAATGGTACTGCTCAGACATTCAATGGTCTAGTTGGTCCTACATGAGAATGGTACTGCTCAGACATCCAGTGATCTAGTTGGTCCTACATGAGAATGGTACTGCTAAGACATCCAGTCATCTAGTTGGTCCTACATGAGAATGGTACTGCTCAGACATCCAGTGATCTTGTTGGTCCTACATGAGAATGGTACTGCTCAGACATCCAGTGATCTTGTTGGTCCTACATGAGAATGGTACTGCTCAGACATCCAGTGATCTTGTTGGTCCTACATGTGAATGGTACTGCTCAGACATCCAGTGATCTTGTTGGTCCTACATGAGAATGGTACTGCTAAGACATCCAGTCATCTAGTTGGTCCTACATGAGAATGGTACTGCTCAGACATCCAGTCATCTTGTTGGTCCTACATGAGAATGGTACTGCTAAGACATCCAGTCATCTAGTTGGTCCTACATGAGAATGGTACTGCTCAGACATCCAGTCATCTTGTTGGTCCTACATGAGAATGGTACTGCTAAGACATCCAGTGATCTAGTTGGTCCTACATGAGAATGGTACTGCTCAGACATCCAGTGATCTTGTTGGTCCTACATGCGAATGGTACTGCTAAGACATCCAGTGATCTTGTTGGTCCTACATGAGAATGGTACTGCTCAGACATCCAGTGATCTTGTTGGTCCTACATGCGAATGGTACTGCTCAGACATTCAGTGATCTTGTTGGTCCTACATGAGAATGGTACTGCTCAGACATTCAGTGATCTTGTTGGTCCTACATGAGAATGGTACTGCTCAGACATCCAGTGATCTAGTTGGTCCTACATGATAATGGTACTGCTCAAACATCTAATCTAATCAAATCTAGTCTTTCTTTCCAATTCTCCTTCATTATAGTGCCTTTCATTACATTAGCAGTTTTGGATACAGTGCAGTAATGTCATGCATCCTTTGGTCAAAAGTATGATACATAACAAAAATATAAATGTTTATACGTCCATGAGCTCAGAAATTTACATCAGTTCCATTTTACTTAAATTGGACATCACCAGGGTGTAATTTTACAATCTGCATTGTCTCCTATTAGTGACTCTTGTATATAGTGGGTATCATCTAATGTATTCCTAGCAAGTCATAATGTGAAATTATCTTAGTCTCTCATGAGCTACTATTGATGTTGGTCCTTGTCATCTGTTTGGTAACTGTACATAAGAGGGATGAAAGTTTTGCATATAGTGTTATAATCACTGTTGCAGATCAGCTGCTTAAGATATGTGGACACAGCTCACCAGTTATAAAGGTACATCTAATACATGCAGCAACTAATCCTTTATGTGATATTTTGTGATCCAAGTATCAGTAGATAATGGATTATGAGCTCACCTGGCCTGTGTCTGTTGTGATCCAAGTATCAGTAGATAATGGATTATGAGCTCACCTGGCCTGTGTCTGTTGTGGTCCATGTATCAATAAAAAATGGATTATGAGTTCACCTGGCCTGTGTCTGTTGTGTTCCTTGTATCAATAAATAATGGATTATGAGCTCACCTGGCCTGTGTCTGTTGTGTTCCATGTATCAATAAATAATGGATTATGAGCTCACCTGGCCTGTGTCTGTTGTGACCCATGTATCAGTAGATAATGGATTATGAGCTCACCTGGCATGTGTATGTTTTGGTCCATTTTTCCGTAAACAATGGGTAATTAGCTCACCTGGCCTGAGTCAGTTGTGATCCATGTATCAGTAAAAAGTGGGTAATAAGCTCACCTGGCCTGTGTCTGTTGTGGTCCATATTTCAGTAGACAATGGATAATTAGCTCACCTGGCCTGTGATCCTTGTTTCAGTAGACTGTGGGTAATTAGCTCACCTGGTCTGTGATCTGTTTTGATCCATGTTTCAATAGATATTGGATTATGAGCTCACCTGGCCTGTGTCTGTTGTGACCCATGTATCAGTAGACAGTGGGTAATTAGCTCACCTGGCCTGTGATCTGTTGTGATCCAAGTATCAGTAGATAATGGATTATGAGCTCACCTGGCATGTGTATGTTTTGGTCCATGTTTCAGTAAACAATGGGTAATTAGCTCACCTGGCCTGTGTCAGTTGTGATCCATGTATCAGTAAAAAGTGGGTAATAAACTCACCTGGCCTGTGTCTGTTGTGATCCATGTTTCAGTAGACAGTGGGTAATAAGCTCACATGGTCTGTGATCTGTTGTGATCCATGTTTCAGTAGACAGTGGGTAATAAGCTCACATGGTCTGTGATCTGTTGTGATCCAGTGTATCAGTAGACAGTGGGTAATTACTATTAGCTCACCTGGCCTATGTTGTGATCCATTATCAGTAGACTGGGGGTAATTAGCTCACATGGCCTATGTCTGTTGTGATCCATTATCAGTAGACTGTGGGTAATTAGCTCACCTGGCCTATGTCTGTTGTGATCCATTATCAGTAGCCTGTGGGTAATTAGCTCACCTGGCCTATGTCTGTTGTGATCCATTGTCAGTAGACTGTGGGTAATTAGCTCTGTTGTGATCCATGTATCAGTAGAAAATGGGTAATTAGCTCACCTGGTCTGTGATCTGTTGTGATCCATGTATCAGTAGACAGTAGGTAATTAGCTCACCTGGTCTGTGATCTGTTGTGATCCATGTATCAGTAGACAGTGGATAATTAGCTCACCTGGTCTGAGATCTGTTGTGATCCATGTATCAGTAGACAGTGGGTAATTAGCTCACCTGGTCTGTGATCTGTTGTTATCCATGTATCAGTAGACAGTGGGTAATTAACTCACCTGGCCTGTGCCAGTTGTGATCCATGCATCAGAGACAGTGGGTAATTAGCTCACCTACCTGTGTCTGTTGTGATCCCTGTTTCAGTAGACAGTGGTCTAATAAGCTCACCTGTCTGTTGTGCATTACATGTCATCTATTGTTCATTGTGTGTTCCTCCATTCACATTTGCTTGTAACAGTTCTGGAGTCCATATTTATCATATAATTTCAAACTTGGAATATGGGTTTATATATATATATATATATATATATATATATATATATATATATATATATATATATATATATATATATTCCAAATTTTTTATGAATTTGTTAATGAGTGTGATCTTTGTATATTAATGAGGTGATTGTTCATCTGATTGGTTATCCTTTTTACCACTCTGGTGGCCATATTTCAAATTCAATTTTTATCAAACTAGAAATATATTTGTATTTCATTGGAGTTTAATATGATTTTGATGGGTTTATATCATCAAGATATTTGGATGGGTTATATAATGAGTGAGACCCACATTAATTAATAATAACTAATTATTAATGAAGTAATCTTGCATCTGAATGTCTGACCTTGCTACCACTTTGGAAACCAAGGTTGCAGTTGCATATTAAAACAAGGAAAGTAACCTATGATCAGGTCTATAGAAAATCACATGTTTTGTATTGTGAAGAGAAGTCTTAACTTCAAAAGAATTTAAAAACATTAAAAGAATTTTAAAGTACCATGTGGATGAATTTCAATAAAACATACTCAGTAAATTAGCAAAATAAGTCACCTTAGGGATTAAATTGAATAATCTAAACAGTCTGAAGAAATTATATATAAAAAATAAAAGTATGGCATAAAAAGTCATAATTAATATTATTCCTACTATTAGATTGGGAATTAAAAAATGTATGTGTGGCACTTAAAAACCATGTAAGTAATATTTGTGGGTTCATAATGCATACCAGTAACCTTATATTCTTGGTTTCTGAAGAATACCAGTAATACAATTTAAAAGTTACAAACAGCTTAAAATGGCACTACAGTGCCCAAAGGACTTTTAGGCAACCAGATACTCCAGACTTTTCTTTCCACTCCTGTTTCACTGTGTATGAATTTGCTTTGACAAGCTTATATTTGTCACTTATCTGGATGAGCAATATCAGGACCACTTGGGCCTCTTGTATTAAACTTGTCTTTGTCATGAAGAAGTAATCACATGACGTGTGTTCCAGTCCAGCCCAGAGGGCATTCTTCAATCAAATAAAGTGTCAGTCATGAATAGATGTTTGTTTACATAACATAGCCACTAAAAAGGTCCATTAAAATGTGCGAGTCATTTTAGTGTGAAATTAGTTAGATTAAGAGTGAATTCCAAATTCCAGTAACTGTTCTTTATTACCCAATATAAAAAATTATATGATATTATGAGTGCAATAAGACAGTACAGTTTTTCATCCACTGATATAAGTCAGTTTGATAAATAGTAAATTGTTACAATCTTGTATAACAGAAAATCATAGAATACTTCATGTACATGTTTCAGGGTATTATTCTATACTTGTCATATACTTGTCCATAGAAGAATTATATTCTTAATATCAAGAAGCATTGACCTACATTGGGCCAGAATTTATTTTACTTTCCATGTGACTGAGTTTTTTTCAGTTAAAAGTTTCTACAGTGCAGTGTTTCATTGAGTGTTGACTGATATATTTTTTAAAAACATGTAATGTTATATCATTGTTTTAATATTTTTGTGTGTGGTCTGTTCATTCAAATGTATGGTTTAGTTAATAGATCACTTTGCTGTTGAAAATGGTAATAGAAAGGAATAAAACCGGCAGTTAGTTTTGTTCATTTTATTTACTGGCCAACTAACAACCTTTTCTTCATATTTCCCATTCTTTAGACTGTCACAAAGTGACACACAGTGCTCAGTCATCTGAACCAACTTCAACAATCTTTGGTTGCAAGTCAACATTATCACAACGTGACTTGCAGTACTCAATCTGTTTCTTTTTATTATTCAAAGTCAACATTCTCTATCACAAAGTGACTCTTCAGTCTACATCTGTGATCATATTTATCTTGTGGCATCCAGGCAGTAATATGCATGAGATACCTGTTCCACAGCTCTTAACAAAAGGTGAAAGAACAACCTTATTCAGTTTGATCCTCCCAGCCTGCTGAAGGATCCCTCAAAAATCTTCCTATTCCACAGACCCAATGATCCAGAATCTTTGTCCCCTCACACTGATTTAACCAGTATTATGCTTTAAACTAATGTCGCCTTTTCTAGGTGACACAAAACCCAGAGAGTTCAACGATTCCCAGTACCAGCTCTCCATAGAAAGATTACCTGGATAAAGTGGACAGCTTCCTGATAAGATGTATCAGTATAGTGACGATACAGGGAGAAATACTGCGGTTATGTTGACATTCATGGCCAGAGAACTTTATGTAAAATTTGGTTCCATACTGCTTGTGCTTTGTTACTGTCATTGTTGTTTGGGGTTTAATGCCATTTTTCAGCACATGATGGGTTATATATGACGGCCAGTATATCTGGTGGAGCAAGAACCCAGAAAAATCCAGGGAATAATCAACACTGTGGTTGGCAGTGAAACCCATTTTCATTGATTTAAAATACATAGACACCACTCATCGTATGCCTTTATGGTGCGTGATTTTTGCTGCAAGTGTTAAGAATATGACAAAGGCAGTTACGATTTGAAAGAATTATTTAGTGACAGAAGGTGGTATTAAAGCCTCACAGGAACAACTGGCATTATAAGGAAGGCAATTAGTGTAGAAAATGGTATTTTTGTCTGCATTTAAGGCCAGTGAATGACAGTTGGCATGGTGGCCATATGACACAGGAATTAAATAATCTTGTACTCAGTTCTGGTTGGTCAATTTCTTGGTGATAAGCAATGGTGGTAGTATAATGCAGTACATTCTGATGAGAGTAGACTGTATATTTTTCCACACAGGTTGTTTAGCAGTGAAGATCCTCAGGACACTCGAGAGTATCCCTACCTGACTTTCAGGATCCGTTCTCGCAGAAATGTCTGTAAAGTCTGTATGACACGCACAGCCAAGTAAGTTTTCAACAGTTTGTAAATTAAATAAAATTTAACCCATTTGTGTCTTAGGACCCATACAGGCCTCCCTGTCATCCTTATTTACTATCAATATATTTATTCCCTATAATTTTTCATATCCCTGTTTAGGTTCATTTGGCTAAATTGCAATAATTCATTGCTAATGAAATGATTTACAGTCATTTTGAACTAAACTACTTTCCTAAAGAAAAAATTCATTAAATGAAGATTTATTAAAATGGGCTCCTCTGTAAAGTTTACAGATGTTTTATTCAGCAATCAGTCTGATACAGGCAAATAAAAAATTACTGTATTTGCTGGCTAATATGTCGTTATGGCGTATAAGTCGAATGATCAGATTTGGTAAATTTTCCATCCTTCATGTATATATAAGTCGATGCTGAGTATACAACGAGGCCAGATCAACACCTTGCCTTCGTCTTTTTCACTTTGTTCCACACAACATCGCAAATTTTATTTTGTCTGTAACTCAGTAGTCTTTCCGGTCTTGATAATTAAATGTAACTAAAAGTACCTTTTTTGTTTCACATGAAGTATTTTAAATGTATTATGTACTTTTAGCTACATATAATTACACTGACCTGAAAATTTATTGAATTAGAGATAGGATAAAATTTGCAATGCTTTGTGGAATTAAACTATAACAACTTCTGGTTTAAAAAATATTAAAAGTATCACTGAATGACTGGGCTTGTGGACACACTAGATACCATATTAAAGAAATGATATTGTCTTTGAATTACTGGGCTTGTGGACACACTAGAGGCCATATTAAAGAAATGATCTTGTCTTTGAATGACTAGGCTTGTGGACACACTAGAGGCTGTATTAAAGAAATGATCTTGTCTTTGAATGACTAGGCTTGTGGACACACTAGAGGCTGTATTAAAGAAATGATCTTGTCTTTGAATGACTAGGCTTGTGAACACACTAGAGGCCATATTAAAGAAATGATCTTGTCTTTGAATGACTAGGCTTGTGGACACACTAGAGGCTGTATTAAAGAAATGATCTTGTCTTTGAATGACTAGGCTTGTGGACACACTAGAGGCTGTATTAAAGAAATGATCTTGTCTTTGAATGACTAGGCTTGTGGACACACTAGAGGCTGTATTAAACAGATGATCTTGTCCTTGAATGGCTGATCTTGTGAACACACTAGAGGCCTTATTTAAAAAATCCTGTATCTAAATGGCTGAGCTTTTGAACACACGAGAGGCCATATTTTTTTAATCAGATTTGGGATGTAGGCATGTATTATCAAGATTTCAAATAAATTCAGTTATGAGTAACATTAACACATGTTAAGGAGATTTTTTTTTTTCATCATATTTGACTTAGCTTGTGAACACTTGAGAGGTCATACATCATGTCAGATTTAGTCTATAAGCTTATATTATCCAGATCTCAGATGAGTTCATTTATTAGCATCCTTTTTTGCATGTTAATGAGATGGATTACATCAGCCTGTGAACACACTTGAGGGCATATTTCTTTAATCAGGCCAGGTATGTCAGCTTGTATTATCGAGATCACAGTTCAGTTTGACTACGATCAAGTTCCATGCATATTGATGAGGTTTGAGGCTGATCTGATGGTGGGAATGAACCCACAGTCTTCTGGTTATGACACAACCACTATAACCACTGAGCCACTGCAGCTCCATTGGATGACATCTCAGTGGTTTCCAGGTAATTCCAGGAAGGGGACCAATTTGAGTAAAGTCAGACCCAGGAATCCATGCTAACTGCAAAATTACACCACCACCCCTCCTTATCAAGTAAATGTACATAGATATGCATCAGGGCCTTGTTCCCATCAGCTGTCAAGATCCAGAGGATGATGCAGGTTGTACAGATCCTTGTTTTTTTATGCTGAGAAGTAATCCTATGTATGGTCAGCATGGAAAGAAGGTCAATGACACAAACAATAATAGATAGTATAACAACTAAGTGCTTCAGGGTTTTTTTCTTACCCTCTTTCCTTTATTGTGTGGGTTTACATTCACAAGCTGATGTATGTCAACTACCGAGATGAGCAGTATCAAGCCCACTTGAACCTTTCGTTATTTTTATTTCTTTTTTATTTTAGGTGGGTTGTGTATGACAGCGAGTATGCCCCAGAGAACCCATGCTTCTTTTGTGATCAGTGTTTTAGAGCATTGCATTATGATATTAATGGCAGAAAGAATGGCGAGTTTAAAGCCTACAAATACTTTGACAATCAGGCCATTGTATAAATGTATATATTCTTTAACCAAAGTCGTGATTAAACGGTTATTTCCATTTTTCCTTTATTTTTTAAAATTCTTTATTGTTTTTTTTTTGTTTTTTTTGCTCTACTAGTTATAGACCAGAAGAGCTTATGGAGTGACCTGTTGTCCATCGTTTGTCACCTGTTGGTCTATTTGTTTGTAGTACTCTTCCTAAACTAATTCTAGGATTGCTGTGAAACATTACACTTGCATTCATCCCATGGTGTAGTTAGATGTAAATTTAATGGTGCCACTCTGATGTCCATTATGGTTACCACAGTAGTTGTCTTGAAAATCTTGCTATTGCCACTCCAGCTGAATGGAAAATCATACAGACATTTGTTGTGCATCCATGTAACATGAAACAGCATCATAAAATCAAATGTGGGCTATGTTTACCTAGAAACCACCAGAAATTAACTTCAATAGACACAAACAGTTGTGTGCTGTTATAAAATTGGCATTACAGGCAGTTTATTGTCCTTCTGGATGATACTGAAGTTCCTGAAAGTATCATCCCATTAGGAACAGGTAAAAAGTCAAGATTTCTCATGGAAATTCTGGGGAAATATTCTTTAGTTGTCATCAACCCAAATAATACTCATATACATATGTGCATTCTTATTCAAAATAAATCTTACATTTAGATCAGTAACTGGTGCTGTGGGAATGTAGCATCTGCCGGACCCCATTCTCAGGGCAGTTTGTATACCCCTTGTGATTTTAAAAACCAGAAAGCTTCAAGGATATAAAAAAATGCCTCATCATATTCATCAGCAGCACAATTAATTATCATACCATTTATCATTCTGATTCATAATGTTTAGACATGAAGTGTTCCCTTTTTATCAAATTATAATCATCATCATTGTTATTATTTTCATTTTGATTCTTTTGATAATTATCATCAAAATGTCTTGGATTGCAGTCAGACACTCAGTATCAAGTCATTGAACAAGAAACAACAAAAAAAGAATCATAATAATAATGATTAAATCATGATGAAAATAATAAATAAACAAATTTTAATGAAAATACATAGTAGAGGCAGCTGCTATGAAATACACCTTCCATATTTTCCCATTATACTTTTGGATATAATATGTTTTTCTAGATTTATTGTTTTTACTTGTCATAATATTCAAAGAAAGAACGACGTCTATTCTTAATTTGAATTTGTTAGAAATGTCTCTTTTTGTTTTGTTATTTTGCATCTAAACGTTGTATTCAGTTTCCACAACATATTCATGAAATAACCATTGCATAGTCCCACTGTGTATCATTTCCACCTGTTCAACTCCACGTATGAAACCCTTGAATAGAGGTATAATCAAAGCTTTGCAGTATCTCATCACACATGGACAGATGGAATGTGGACATGTTAATTGTGGTAGGTGCCTGTAATGTCAGCTCAAATGAATCTTCTCAACACCCCAGTGTCACCATCATGGCATTATTCAACATGACTAACTAGACACATCCTCTCAACTCTTTGGTGAGACTGTACACACCGTTACTGAGTCTGACATAGAGGACATGTCCAAGTGAATTAGCACACCACCAAGTATCACAACTTCAAGACAAACGGCCATTATTAGGGCCACAAACATTTTCTAGAAAAGAATACATTCCAATATTCCACCCATCCTCCCATGCCAACAAGCAATCTTCCAATCCAGGTGCTTGTTCTCCAATATTATTTTGATCAAGCTATCACGGAGGGTCTCTTTTGGATCACAGACCAAACCCACTATTTGCATGTCGAGTTTTTTTGTGTTTTTTTTTATCTCAAGGGCAAGATAAATATTAGTTTAAGTGCTGTAATGAATAAATCAGTTAATGCAAAAGTCAATGAATAACTCATTAAAAAGAAACTCTTGATTCAAAAGCATTTTGTATAATAGCAATAATTGTATTCGTGGTGGAAACAGTTGTAGTATAAGTGGTCGTATTGACAGTAGCAATATTAATAGTACAGGAAAATAACATCTAACATAACCCTTTTTTATACATGATGAGAATGAAGATGAAGACGTTAATGATGATGGTCATCATCGTTGTGATTGTCAACATCGTAGTCTTCATCATGATCGTAGTTCTATTTATCTTTTTTATCATCGTCAATAGCGTCATTGTACATATCATGACCGCAAATTGTTTATTAAACCTATTATAATTCCTACTCAAAATATTTCGACATGAAATGTTCCCTATGTCTCAACTCATACCCATCAAGCTTCTAAAACTGATTAAAATTCTTTTGTTGCTTATCGATTTTCCCTAAGCCATACAAGATGCAATTCCAGAAATCACTTGACAAGAGAATAACACTTTTTCACAAGACAAGACACTTCAAAAGAGCCTGCGAGCAGATCGTTCTACTTAACAAGATCCTTGCTTTGCAGAAACGCTACAAGAAAGCCAAGGAAGATAACATGAGTCCCTTTCCATACAATATGCATCGTCGCCTGGCAGTCGTGGAGGGGGTCAGGAACATGTACTATGACTACGCATACAACACAGCCAATCAGATTGCAGAACTGCGAAAAGAACTCTTTGGTGAGAATGTGCACATCGTTACTGAGTCCAACACGGATGACATCTCTGAGTGAATTGGCGCACCGCCAAGTATCACAACTTAAGACAAACGGCCCATATCAGGGCCACAACATTTCCTAGAAAAGAATACATTCCAATATGCCACCCACCCTCTTACGCCAACAATCAATCTTCCACATCCAGATCATTGTTGTCACCTTTAAATTTCATCAAACATTTCATCGATAACCTCTTTGAGGTCACCGAATAAACCCAATAGTTTCCATGTCGAGATTTTCCCCCCTGAAGGAAACATAAATCTTAGTTTACATTAACGTGCATCTCATACAGTTAATAAACCAATCAATCAAACAATCTATCAACCAATCAATCGATCGATATTTCTTACAGAATCAAGAAGCATATGAGAAAGAATACATTTTGTATAATAGCGATAGCTGTAGCCCTAGTGGAGACAGTTCTATTGTAAGGGTTTCATATTGACAGAAGGACTATTAATAGCACAGGAAAAGTACATAAAGCATCACCGGTGTTTTATACAGGAAGATATTGAAGATGAAGACGACGATGATGATGATCATTGATGTTATCGTTTTGGTCATAATCATAGTCGTCATCCTCATCATCGTATTCATATTCATTATTTTTATGATCATCGTCAATAGCATCACTGTATTCATCATGACGGCAAATTCATTATTAAACCTGTCATAATTCCTACTCAAAATGTTTGGACATGAAATGTTCCCTATGTATCAACTCATACCCATCAAGGTTCTAAAATGATTAGAATTATTTTGTTGCTTATCATGTAAATGTCTTGGAATGTAGTCAATGTTCTGTATCAAGCCACTAAACAACAACAGCAACGAGAAAATCAACAACAACAACAACAGCAATGTTACTACTACTACTACTACTACTACTAATAATAATAATAATAATAATAATAATAATCAATATTATAATAATAATCATTATTAATACCGTTATTGTTAAGTTGATGAAAATAAAATTTATCAAATTATTAAAAAATCAAACATATTCTTATGAATATACAAATTTATCTGATGAAAATCTTGGTCCGTACTTGCTGATGTTGATGCGGAATACCTTTTATATTTTTGCCATATTCCTTCCGGATATCTTATATCTCTCTTCATATGTCATTTTCTCTTATCATGATATTCAAAGAAAGAATGACTGCGATTCTTCATTTGAATTTTCTCTAAATAACTCGCTTTGTTATGTTATTTTCCATCTAAATGTTGTTTTCAGTGCCATCGCATTGTCCCACTGTCTATCATTTCTACCTGTTCCAATCAAGGTGCATGATCCTTGTATATAGGCGCTATCAAAGCTTTGCAGTATCTCGTCACGCCTGGACAGGCGGAACGTGGACATATTAATTGTGGCAAGTGAGTGCAATGTCAGCTCAAGTGGATCTTCTCAATACCCCCAATGTCACCATCATGGCATTGTTCGACATGACTAACTAGACACATCCTCCCATCTCTTCTATAAAACTGCTAGCATTTAGCCTTATCGTCAGATTTGCGATTTTCCCTAAGCCATACAAGATGCAATCCCAGAAAACACTAGACAAGAGATTCACACTTTTTGAGAAGGAAAGACACTTCAAAAGAGCCTGTGAGCAGATCGTTCTGCTTAACAACAAGATCCTTGCTTTGCAGAAACGCTACAAGAAAGCCAAGGAAGATAACATGAGACCCTTTCAATACAATCTGCAACTTCGGCTGGCAGTCGTGGAGGGGGTCAGGAACATGTACTACGACTACGCATACAACATAGCCGACCATGTTGCAGAACTGCGAAAAGAACTCTTTGCTGGTAATGTGTAGATCGTTACTGAGTCCGACACTGATGACATGTCGGAGTGAATTGGCTCACCACCAAGTATGACACTTCAAGACAAAACGGCCCTTATTAGGGCCACAACATTTCCTAGAAAAGAATACATTTCAATATGCCACCCACCCTCTTACGCCTACAATCAATCTTCTACATCCAGATCATTGTTCTCACCTATAAATTTAATCAAACATATCATCGATAATCTCTTTCAGGTCAACGACCAAACCCAATAGTTTGCATGTCGAGTTTTTTCCCCTGAAGGAAACATAAATATTAGTTTACATTTACGTGCATGTCATACAATTAATAAATCAATCAATCAATCAGTCAATCAGTCTTTGTTACAGAATCAAGAAGCACATGAGAAAGAATTCATTTTGTATAATAGCAATAGCTGTAGCCCTAGTGGAGACAGTTCTATTGTAAGGGTTTCATATTGACAGCAGGACTATTAATAGCACAGGAAAAGTACGCAAAGCATCACTGGTGTTTTATACAGGAAGATATTGAAGATGAAGACGACGACGACGATGATTATGATCGTCGATGTTATAGTTTTGGTCATGATGATAATCGTCATCCTCATCATCTTATTCACTTTCATTATTTTTATGATCATCGTCAATAGCATCATTGTATTCATCATGACCGCAAATTGATTATTAGACCTGTCATAATTCCTACTAAAAATGTTTGGACATGAAATGTTCCCTATGTATCAACTCATACCCATTAAGGTTCTAAAACTGATTAGAATTATTTTGTTGCTTATCATGTAAATGTCTTGGAATGTAGTCAATGTTCTGTATCAAGCCACTGAACAACAACAGCAACGAGAAAATTAACAACAACAACAGCAATGTTACTACTACTACTACCACTACTACTACTACTACTACTAATAATAATAATAATCAATATTATAGTAATAATCATTATTAATACCGTTATTGTTAAGTTGATAACATGAGACCCTTTCAATACAATCTGCAACTTCGTCTGGCAGTCGTGGAGGGGGTCAGGAACATGTACTACGACTACGCATACAACACAGCCGACCATGTTGCAGAACTGCGAAAAGGACTCTTTGCTGGTACTGTGCAGATCGTGACTCAGTCCGACACGGATGACATGTCGGAGTGAATTGGCGCACCGCCAAATATCACACCTTCAAGACAAACGGCCCTTTTGAGAGCCATAAAACTTACCAGAAAAGAATACTTTACAATATGTCACCCACCCCACATAAATTCTTCCAATCCAGAACTTTGATATTACCTATAATCTTTATCAAGAATATGGTCTATAGTCCCATTTAGGTCACAAACCATTGTCTGTATTTGTATGTCGAACTTTAATCTTCAAAGGAAATAGATATGAATTTCCAGGTAGGTGCGAATCCTTCAATCAATTAGTATATCAGTAACAAATAAATTAATGAATCAGTGGTATAAATAATTCTGATAGGATCAAGAGCTGCTTGAAACAGAGATAATTCATTTTGAATATTAGTAATAGCTAAAGCTGTGATGGAACCAGTTGTAGTTTTAGAAGTCGTATCGACAATAGGATTATTAGTAGCACAACAAATATGTAAAATTTGTCCCGTGTTCAACACATTTTCATCATCATTATCGTCGCCGTAGTCGTCATCATCATCATCAGCATGCTCCCAGCAGTAAACCTTCTCAAACCCGTGGCCGAGAGTACCGCTAAACTCTTAGTTCCTAAGTAATAGTCTGATGTCACTTTCTTATTTTAAACACAGCATATACCCAAAAATTGTACGTGGGTGTCAATATTAGTGTCGGTATTAAATAGGCGTTCAAAATAAAAAGTGGTCATTTCCTACATCTCTCTTTCTTATAGGCGTTGTGGCGCTACTAGTAACAGCAATAGTATTAGGAACAATAGTTCGATCAATAAATAGCACAATGCCAACACAGAATATTTTAATCGGTACTCACGTCATCGTTATCATTCTCTCATCATTATTATCATCACTAGCATCAGCAGCGCAATTATTATGATTACTTTAACGCCCTTTATCATTCCCAATCAACTGATGATAGCCGAAAGTTTACAATTCTTTCAAAGTCATGGTTACGTTCATATCTATCATCATCATTCGGTTTTGCTTTTTCTTATTCTGCTGATGGAAGTCTTACGGATACATAAAATCTAACAATCCAACAAGAACAGAACATTCCGATACTTATAATAGTAACAATATCAGAAATTAATCTTTTAATAATAGTTGTTATCAACATCTTCTTCAGCAACAGAAGCAGTTGTCGTATTATACTACTCAAAATTTCCCTTCTCATTTTTCATGTTCACCTGTCGGAATTTGTTTCTCTACAGTTATCGTTTCCACACTTCATCTTGTTCAGAAATATATTGAGTGATACAGTTTATTTGAGTGTTATTTAAATGTGTTATAAAGGACTTTATTTGAGCAACCAATATTGTAACGTGTTTTCATGACATACTTCATCATTCTACAGCCATTGTATAGTCAAATGTATATGAGTACTTCCTCTTCAATTTCGTACGTGAATTGCATGTACAAATCCGCATTCAGCGTTCTGTAGTAAATCGTCATGCTTGGAACCACGGTGGCACGTGTACACACCTTTTGTAGCAAGTGAGCTCAATGCCAGCTCAGGTGTATCTCTTCTCAGTACAATACCTCAATGTCACTATCATGACAGTACTCGAAACTAACTAGACAGGTCCTCTATCCCGATCTATAAAAGTACTGGCATGCAGTCCCAGCATTAAACTTGCCACTTTCCCACAGCAACGCAAGATGCATTCCAGTAAATCGATGGACAAGAGATTTACACTACTGAAGAAAGAGAGGTATTTCCAGAGGGCCTGCGAGCAGATCGTTGTACTTCACCATAAAATTGTGCACCTGCAGAAACGCTACAAGAAAACCAATCAAGACAACATGCGATCTTTGCGATACAATATGCGACTTCGCCTGGCAATCGTGGAGGGGGTCAGGAACATGTACAACGACTACGCATACAAGACAGCCAATCAGATTGCAGAACTGCGAAAAGAACTCTTTGGTGAGACTGTGCACATCGTTACTGAGTCCGACACGGATGACATGTCGGAGTGAATTGGCGCACCGCCAAGTATCACAACTTCAAGACGAACGGCCCTTATTAGGGCCACAACATTTCCTAGAAAAGAATACATTCCAATATGCCACCCACCCTCTTACGCCTACAATCAATCTTCTACATCCAGATCATTGTTCTCACCTATAAATTTAATCAAACATATCATCGATAATCTCTTTCAGGTCAACGACCAAACCCAATAGTTTGCATGTCGAGTTTTTTCCCCTGAAGGAAACATAAATATTAGTTTACATGTACGTGCATGTCATACAATTAATAAATCAATCAATCAGTCAGTCAATCAATCTTTGTTACAGAATCAAGAAGCACATGAGAAAGAATTCATTTTGTATAATAGCAATAGCTGTAGCCCTAGTGGAGACAGATCTATTGAAAGGGTTTCATATTGACAGTAGGACTATTAATAGCACAGGAAAAGTACATAAACCATCACCGGTGTTTTATATAGGAAGATATTGAAGATGAAGACGACGACGACGATGATGATGATCGTCGATGTTATCATTTTGGTCATGATCATGGTCGTCATCCTCATCATCGTATTCATATTCATTATTTTTCTGATCATCGTCAATAGCGTCATCGTATTGATCATGACCGCAAATTGATTATTAAACCTATTATAATTCCTACTCAAAATGTTTGGACATGAAATGTTCCCTATGTATCAACTCGTACCCATTAAGGTTCTAAAACTGATTAGAATTATTTTGTTGCTTATCATGTAAATGTCTTGGAATGTAGACAATGTTCTGTATCAAGCCACTAAGCAACAACAGCAACGAGAAAATCAACAACAACAACAACAGCAATGTTACTACTACTACTGCTACTACTACTACCACTAATAATAATAATAATAATAATAATAATAATCAATATTATAATAATAATCATTATTTATACCGTTATAGTTAAGTTAATGAAAATAAAATTTATCAAATTATTAAAAAATCAAACATATTCTTATGAATATACAAATTTATCTGATGAAAATCTTGGTCCGTACTTGCTGATGTTGATGCGGAATACCTTTTATATTTTTGCCATATTCCTTCCGGATATCTTATATCTCTCTTCATATGTCATTTTCTCTTATCATGATATTCAAAGAAAGAATGACTGCGATTCTTCATTTGAATTTTCTCTAAATAACTCGCTTTGTTATGTTATTTTCCATCTAAATGTTCTTTTCAGTGCCATCGCATTGTCCCACCGTCTATCATTTCTACCTGTTCCAATCAAGGTGCATGATCCTTGTATATAGGCGCTATCAAAGCTTTGCAGTATCTCGTCACGCCTGGACAGGCGGAACGTGGACATATTAATTGTGACAAGTGAGTGCAATGTCAGCTCAAGTGGATCTTCTCAATACCCCCCAATGTCACCATCATGGCATTGTTCGACATGACTAACTAGACACATCCTCCCATCTCTTCTATAAAACTGCTAGCATGTAGCCTTATCGTCAGATTTGCGATTTTCCCTAAGCCATACAAGATGCAATCCCAGAAAACACTAGACAAGAGATTCACACTTTTTGAGAAGGAAAGACACTTCAAAAGAGCCTGTGAGCAGATCGTTCTGCTTAACAACAAGATCCTTGCTTTGCAGAAACGCTACAAGAAAGCCAAGGAAGATAACATGAGACCCTTTCAATACAATCTGCAACTTCGGCTGGCAGTCGTGGAGGGGGTCAGGAACATGTACTACGACTACGCATACAACACAGCCGACCATGTTGCAGAACTGCGAAAAGAACTCTTTGCTGGTAATGTGTAGATCGTTACTGAGTCCGACACGGATGACGTGTCGGAGTGAATTGGCTCACCACCAAGTATGACAACTTCAAGACAAACGGCCCTTATTAGGGCCACAACATTTCCTAGAAAAGAATACATTCCAATATGCCACCCACCCTCTTACGCCTACAATCAATCTTCTACATCCAGATCATTGTTCTCACCTATAAATTTAATCAAACATATCATCGATAATCTCTTTGAGGTCAACGACCAAACCCAATAGTTTGCATGTCGTGTTTTTTCCCCCTGAAGGAAACATAAATATTAGTTTACATGTACGTGCATGTCATACAATTAATAAATAAATCAATCAATCAGTCAATCAGTCTTTGTTACAGAATCAAGAAGCACATGAGAAAGAATTCATTTTGTATAATAGCAATAGCTGTAGCCCTAGTGGAGACAGTTCTATTGTAAGGGTTTCATATTGACAGTAGGACTATTAATAGCACAGGAAAAGTACGCAAAGCATCACCGGTGTTTTATACAGGAAGATACTGAAGATGAAGACGACGACGACGATGATGATGATCGTCGATGTTATCATTTTGGTCATGATGATAATCGTCATCCTCATCATCTTATTCACTTTCATTATTTTTATGATCATCGTCAATAGCATCATTGTATTCACCATGACCGCAAATTGATTATTAGACCTGTCATAATTCCTACTAAAAATGTTTGGACATGAAATGTTCCCTATGTATCAACTCATACCCATTAAGGTTCTAAAACTGATTAGAATTATTTTGTTGCTTATCATGTAAATGTCTTGGAATGTAGTCAATGTTCTGTATCAAGCCACTGAACAACAACAGCAACGAGAAAATCAACAACAACAACAACAGCAATGTTACTACTACTACTACTACTACTACTACCACTACTACTACTACTAATAATAATAATAATAATAATAATAATCAATATTAAAATAATAATCATTATTAATACCGTTATTGTTAAGTTGATGAAAATAAAATTAATCAAATTATTAAAAAATCAAACATCTTCTTATGAATATACAAATTTATCTGATGAAAATCTTGGTCCGTACTTGCTGATGTTGATGCGGAATGCTTTTATATTTTTGCCATATTATTTCCAGATATGTTATATCTCTCTTCATATGTCATTTTCTCTTGTCATGTTATTCAAAGAAAGAATGACTGCGATTCTTCATTTGAATTTTCTCTAAATAACTCGCTTTGTTATGTTATTTTCCATCTAAATGTTGTTTTCAGTGCCATCGCATTGTCCCACCGTCTATCATTTCTACCTGTTCCAATCAAGGTGCATGATCCTTGTATATAGGCGCTATCAAAGCTTTGCAGTATCTCGTCACGCCTGGACAGGCGGAACGTGGACATATTAATTGTGGCAAGTGAGTGCAATGTCAGCTCAAGTGGATCTTCTCAATATCCCCAATGTCACCATCATGGCATTATTCGACATGACTAACTAGACACATCCTCCCATCTCTTCCATAAAACTGCTAGCATGTAGCCTTATCGTTAGATTTGCAATTTTCCCTAAGCCATACAAGATGCAATCCCAGAAAACACTAGACAAGAGATTCACACTTTTTGAGAAGGAAAGACACTTCAAAAGAGCCTGTGAGCAGATCGTTCTGCTTAACAACAAGATCCTTGCTTTGCAGAAACGCTACAAGAAAGCCAAGGAAGATAACATGAGACCCTTTCAATACAATCTGCAACTTCGGCTGGCAGTCGTGGAGGGGGTCAGGAACATGTACTACGAATACGCATACAACACAGCCGACCATGTTGCAGAACTGCGAAAAGAACTCTTTGCTGGTACTGTGCAGATCGTGACTCAGTCCGACACGGATGACATGTCGGAGTGAATTGGCGCACCGCCAAATATCACACCTTCAAGACATACGGCCCTTTTGAGAGCCATAAAACTTACCAGAAAAGAATGCTTTACAATATGTCACCCACCCCACATAAATTCTTCCAATCCAGAATCTTGATATTACCTATAATCTTTATCAAGAATATGGTCTATAGTCCCATTTAGGTCACAAACCATTGTCTGTATTTGTATGTCGAACTTTAATCTTCAAAGGAAATAGATATGAATTTCCAGGTAGGTGCGAATCCTTCAATCAATTAGTATATCAGTAACAAATAAATTAATGAATCAGTGGTATAAATAATTCTGATAGGATCAAGAGCTGCTTGAAACAGAGATAATTCATTTTGAATATTAGTAATAGCTAAAGCTGTGATGGAACCAGTTGTAGTTTTAGAAGTCGTATCGACAATAGGATTATTAGTAGCACAACAAATATGTAAAATTTGTCCCGTGTTCAACACATTTTCATCATCATTATCGTCGCCGTAGTCGTCATCTTCATCATCAGCATGCTCCCAGCAGTAAACCTTCTCAAACCCGTGGCCGAGAGTACCGCTAAACTCTTAGTTCCTAAGTAATAGTCTGATGTCACTTTCTTATTTTAAACACAGCATATACCCAAAAATTGTACGTGGGTGTCAATATTAGTGTCGGTATTAAATAGGCGTTCAAAATAAAAAGTGGTCATTTCCTACATCTCTCTTTCTTATAGGCGTTGTGGCGCTACTAGTAACAGCAATAGTATTAGGAACAATAGTTCGATCAATAAATAGCACAATGCCAACACAGAATATTTTAATCGGTACTCACGTCATCGTTATCATTCTCTCATCATTATTATCATCAGTAGCATCAGCAGCGGAATTATTATGATTACTTTAACGCCCTTTATCATTCCCAATCAACTGATGATAGCCGAAAGTTTACAATTCTTTGAAAGTCATGGTTACGTTCATATCTATCATCATTATTCGGTTTTGCTTTTTCTTATTCTGCTGATGGAAGTCTTACGGATACATAAAATCTAACAATCCAACAAGAACACAACATACAGATACTTATAATAGTAACAATAACAGAAACTAATCTTTTAATAATAGTTGTTATCAACATCTTCTTCAGCAACAGAAGCAGTTGTTGTATTATACTACTCAAAATTTCCCTTCTCATTTTTCATGTTCACCTGTCGGAATTTGTTTCTCTACAGTTATCGTTTCCACACTTCATCTTGTTCAGAAATATATTGAGTGATACAGTTTATTTGAGTGTTATTTAAATGTGTTATAAAGGACTTTATTTGAGCAACCAATATTGTAACGTGTTTTCATGACATTCTTCATCATTCTACAGCCATTGTATAGTCAAATGTATATGAGTACTTCCTCTTCAATTTCGTACGTGAATTGCATGTACAAATCCGCATTCAGCGTTCTGTAGTAAATCGTCATGCTTGGAACCACGATGGCACGTGTACACACCTTTTGTAGCAAGTGAGCTCAATGCCAGCTCAGGTGTATCTCTTCTCAGTACAATACCTCAATGTCACTATCATGACAGTACTCGAAACTAACTAGACAGGTCCTCTATCCCGATCTATAAAAGTACTGGCATGCAGTCCCAGCATTAAACTTGCCACTTTCCCACAGCAACGCAAGATGCATTCCAGTAAATCGATGGACAAGAGATTTACACTACTGAAGAAAGAGAGGTATTTCCAGAGGGCCTGCGAGCAGATCGTTGTACTTCACCATAAAATTGTGCACCTGCAGAAACGCTACAAGAAAACCAATCAAGACAACATGCGATCTTTGCGATACAATATGCGACTTCGCCTGGCAGTCGTGGAGGGGGTCAGGAACATGTACAACGACTACGCATACAAGACAGCCAATCAGATTGCAGAACTGCGAAAAGAACTCTTTGGTGAGACTGTGCACATCGTTACTGAGTCCGACACGGATGACATGTCGGAGTGAATTGGCGCACCGCCAAGTATCACAACTTCAAGACGAACGGCCCTTATTAGGGCCACAACATTTCCTAGAAAAGAATACATTCCAATATGCCACCCACCTTCTTACGCCTACAATCAATCTTCTACATCCAGATCATTGTTCTCACCTATAAATTTAATCAAACATATCATCGATAATCTCTTTCAGGTCAACGACCAAACCCAATCGTTTGCATGTCGAGTTTTTTCCCCTGAAGGAAACATAAATATTAGTTTACATGTACGTGCATGTCATACAATTAATAAATCAATCAATCAGTCAGTCAATCAATCTTTGTTACAGAATCAAGAAGCACATGAGAAAGAATTCATTTTGTATAATAGCAATAGCTGTAGACCTAGTGGAGACAGATCTATTGAAAGGGTTTCATATTGACAGTAGGACTATTAATAGCACAGGAAAAGTACATAAACCATCACCGGTGTTTTATATAGGAAGATATTGAAGATGAAGACGACGACGACGATGATGATGATCGTCGATGTTGTCATTCTGGTCATGATCATGGTCGTCATCCTCATCATCGTATTCATATTCATTATTTTTCTGATCATCGTCAATAGCGTCATCGTATTGGTCATGACCGCAATTTGATTATTAAACCTGTTATAATTCCTACTCAAAATGTTTGGACATGAAATGTTCCCTATGTATCAACTCGTACCCATTAAGGTTCTAAAACTGATTAGAATTATTTTGTTGCTTATCATGTAAATGTCTTGGAATGTAGACAATGTTCTGTATCAAGCCACTAAGCAACAACAGCAACGAGAAAATCAACAACAACAACAACAGCAATGTTATATACTACTACTACTACTACTACCAATAATAATAATAATAATAATAATAATCAATATTATAATAATAATCATTATTAATACCGTTATAGTTAAGTTGATGAAAATAAAATTTATCAAATTATTAAAAAATCAAACATATTCTTATGAATATACAAATTCATCTGATGAAAATCTTGGTCCGTACTTGCTGATGTTGATGCGGAATACCTTTTATATTTTTGCCATATTCCTTCCGGATATCTTATATCTCTCTTCATATGTCATTTTATCTTATCATGATATTCAAAGAAAGAATGACTGCGATTCTTCATTTGAATTTTCTCTAAATAACTCGCTTTGTTATGTTATTTTCCATCTAAATGTTGTTTTCAGTGCCATCGCATTATCCCACCGTCTATCAATTCTACCTGTTTCAATCAAGGTGCATGATCCTTGTATATAGGCGCTATCAAAGTTTTGCAGTATCTCGTCACGCCTGGACAGGCGGAACGTGGACATATTAATTGTGACACGTGAGTGCAATGTCAGCTCAAGTGGATCTTCTCAGTACCCTCAATGTCACCATCATGGCATTGTTCGACATGACTAACTAGACACATCCTCCCATCTCTTCTATAAAACTGCTAGCATGTAGCCTTATCGTAAAAATTTGCGATTTTCCCTAAGCCATACAAGATGCAATCCCAGAAAACACTAGACAAGAGATTCACACTTTTTGAGAAGGAAAGACACTTCAAAAGAGCCTGTGAGCAGATCGTTCTGCTTAACAACAAGATCCTTGCTTTGCAGAAACGCTACAAGAAAGCCAAGGAAGATAACATGAGACCCTTTCAATACAATCTGCAACTTCGTCTGGCAGTCGTGGAGGGGGTCAGGAACATGTACTACGACTACGCATACAACACAGCTGACCATGTTGCAGAACTGCGAAAAGAACTCTTTGCTGGTAATGTGTAGATCGTTACTGAGTCCGACACGGATGACATGTCGGAGTGAAATGGCTCACCACCAAGTATGACAACTTCAAGACAAACGGCCCTTATTAGGGCCACAACATTTCCTAGAAAAGAATACATTCCAATATGCCACCCACCCTCTTACGCCTACAATCAATCTTCTACATCCAGATCATTGTTCTCACCTATAAATTTAATCAAACATATCATCGATAATCTCTTTCAGGTCAACGACCAAACCCAATAGTTTGCATGTCGAGTTTTTTCCCATTGAAGGAAACATAAATATTAGTTTACATTTACGTGCATGTCATACAATTAATAAATAAATAAATCAATCAGTCAATCAGTCTTTGTTACAGAATCAAGAAGCACATGAGAAAGAATTCATTTTGTATAATAGCAATAGCTGTAGCCCTAGTGGAGACAGTTCTATTGTAAGGGTTTCATATTGACAGTAGGACTATTAATAGCACAGGAAAAGTACGCAAAGCATCACCGGTGTTTTATACAGGAAGATATTGAAGATGAAGACGACGACGACGATGATGATAATCGTCGATGTTATCATTTTGGTCATGATGATAATCGTCATCCTCATCATCTTATTCACTTTCATTATTTTTATGATCATCGTCAATAGCATCATTGTATTCATCATGACCGCAAATTGATTATTAGACCTGTCATAATTCCTACTAAAAATGTTTGGACATGAAATGTTCCCTGTGTATCAACTCATACCCATTAAGGTTCTAAAACTGATTAGAATTATTTTGTTGCTTATCATGTAAATGTCTTGGAATGTAGTCAGTGTTCTGTATCAAGCCACTGAACAACAACAGCAACGAGAAAATCAACAACAACAACAACAGCAATGTTACTACTACTACTACTACTACTACCACTACTACTACTACAACTACTAATAATAAAAATAATAATAATAATAATAATCAATATTATAATAATAATCATTATTAATACCGTTATAGTTAAGTTGATGAAAATAAAATTTATCAAATTATTAAAAAATCAAACATATTCTTATGAATATACAAATTCATCTGATGAAAATCTTGGTCCGTACTTGCTGATGTTGATGCGAAATGCTTTTATATTTTTGCCATATTATTTCCGGATATGTTATATCTCTCTTCATATGTCATTTTCTCTTATCATGTTATTCAAAGAAAGAATGACTGCGATTCTTCATTTGAATTTTCTCTAAATAACTCGCTTTGTTATGTTATTTTCCATCTAAATGTTGTTTTCAGTGCCATCGCATTGTCCCACCGTCTATCATTTCTACCTGTTCCAATCAAGGTGCATGATCCTTGTATATAGGCGCTATCAAAGCTTTGCAGTATCTCGTCACGCCTGGACAGGCGGAACGTGGACATATTAATTGTGGCGAGTGAGTGCAATGTCAGCTCAAGTGGATCTTCTCAATACCCCCAATGTCACCATCATGGCATTGTTCGACATGACTAACTAGACACATCCTCCCATCTCTTCTATAAAACTGCTAGCATGTAGCCTTATCGTCAGATTTGCAATTTTCCCTAAGCCATACAAGATGCAATCCCAGAAAACACTAGACAAGAGATTCACACTTTTTGAGAAGGAAAGACACTTCAAAAGAGCCTGTGAGCAGATCGTTCTGCTTAACAACAAGATCCTTGCTTTGCAGAAACGCTACAAGAAAGCCAAGGAAGATAACATGAGACCCTTTCAATACAATCTGCAACTTCGGCTGGCAGTCGTGGAGGGGGTCAGGAACATGTACTACGAATACGCATACAACACAGCCGACCATGTTGCAGAACTGCGAAAAGAACTCTTTGCTGGTACTGTGCAGATCGTGACTCAGTCCGACACGGATGACATGTCGGAGTGAATTGGCGCACCGCCAAATATCACACCTTCAAGACATACGGCCCTTTTGAGAGCCATAAAACTTACCAGAAAAGAATGCTTTACAATATGTCACCCACCCCACATAAATTCTTCCAATCCAGAATCTTGATATTACCTATAATCTTTATCAAGAATATGGTCTATAGTCCCATTTAGGTCACAAACCATTGTCTGTATTTGTATGTCGAACTTTAATCTTCAAAGGAAATAGATATGAATTTCCAGGTAGGTGCGAATCCTTCAATCAATTAGTATATCAGTAACAAATAAATTAATGAATCAGTGGTATAAATAATTCTGATAGGATCAAGAGCTGCTTGAAACAGAGATAATTCATTTTGAATATTAGTAATAGCTAAAGCTGTGATGGAACCAGTTGTAGTTTTAGAAGTCGTATCGACAATAGGATTATTAGTAGCACAACAAATATGTAAAATTTGTCCCGTGTTCAACACATTTTCATCATCATTATCGTCGCCGTAGTCGTCATCTTCATCATCAGCATGCTCCCAGCAGTAAACCTTCTCAAACCCGTGGCCGAGAGTACCGCTAAACTCTTAGTTCCTAAGTAATAGTCTGATGTCACTTTCTTATTTTAAACACAGCATATACCCAAAAATTGTACGTGGGTGTCAATATTAGTGTCGGTATTAAATAGGCGTTCAAAATAAAAGTGGTCATTTCCTACATCTCTCTTTCTTATAGGCGTTGTGGCGCTACTAGTAACAGCAATAGTATTAGGAACAATAGTTCGATCAATAAATAGCACAATGCCAACACAGAATATTTTAATCGGTACTCACGTCATCGTTATCATTCTCTCATCATTATTATCATCACTAGCATCAGCAGCGGAATTATTATGATTACTTTAACGCCCTTTATCATTCCCAATCAACTGATGATAGCCGAAAGTTTACAATTCTTTGAAAGTCATGGTTACGTTCATATCTATCATCATTATTCGGTTTTGCTTTTTCTTATTCTGCTGATGGAAGTCTTACGGATACATAAAATCTAACAATCCAACAAGAACACAACATACAGATACTTATAATAGTAACAATAACAGAAACTAATCTTTTAATAATAGTTGTTATCAACATCTTCTTCAGCAACAGAAGCAGTTGTTGTATTATACTACTCAAAATTTCCCTTCTCATTTTTCATGTTCACCTGTCGGAATTTGTTTCTCTACAGTTATCGTTTCCACACTTCATCTTGTTCAGAAATATATTGAGTGATACAGTTTATTTGAGTGTTATTTAAATGTGTTATAAAGGACTTTATTTGAGCAACCAATATTGTAACGTGTTTTCATGACATTCTTCATCATTCTACAGCCATTGTATAGTCAAATGTATATGAGTACTTCCTCTTCAATTTCGTACGTGAATTGCATGTACAAATCCGCATTCAGCGTTCTGTAGTAAATCGTCATGCTTGGAACCACGATGGCACGTGTACACACCTTTTGTAGCAAGTGAGCTCAATGCCAGCTCAGGTGTATCTCTTCTCAGTACAATACCTCAATGTCACTATCATGACAGTACTCGAAACTAACTAGACAGGTCCTCTATCCCGATCTATAAAAGTACTGGCATGCAGTCCCAGCATTAAACTTGCCACTTTCCCACAGCAACGCAAGATGCATTCCAGTAAATCGATGGACAAGAGATTTACACTACTGAAGAAAGAGAGGTATTTCCAGAGGGCCTGCGAGCAGATCGTTGTACTTCACCATAAAATTGTGCACCTGCAGAAACGCTACAAGAAAACCAATCAAGACAACATGCGATCTTTGCGATACAATATGCGACTTCGCCTGGCAGTCGTGGAGGGGGTCAGGAACATGTACAACGACTACGCATACAAGACAGCCAATCAGATTGCAGAACTGCGAAAAGAACTCTTTGGTGAGACTGTGCACATCGTTACTGAGTCCGACACGGATGACATGTCGGAGTGAATTGGCGCACCGCCAAGTATCACAACTTCAAGACGAACGGCCCTTATTAGGGCCACAACATTTCCTAGAAAAGAATACATTCCAATATGCCACCCACCTTCTTACGCCTACAATCAATCTTCTACATCCAGATCATTGTTCTCACCTATAAATTTAATCAAACATATCATCGATAATCTCTTTCAGGTCAACGACCAAACCCAATCGTTTGCATGTCGAGTTTTTTCCCCTGAAGGAAACATAAATATTAGTTTACATGTACGTGCATGTCATACAATTAATAAATCAATCAATCAGTCAGTCAATCAATCTTTGTTACAGAATCAAGAAGCACATGAGAAAGAATTCATTTTGTATAATAGCAATAGCTGTAGACCTAGTGGAGACAGATCTATTGAAAGGGTTTCATATTGACAGTAGGACTATTAATAGCACAGGAAAAGTACATAAACCATCACCGGTGTTTTATATAGGAAGATATTGAAGATGAAGACGACGACGACGATGATGATGATCGTCGATGTTGTCATTCTGGTCATGATCATGGTCGTCATCCTCATCATCGTATTCATATTCATTATTTTTCTGATCATCGTCAATAGCGTCATCGTATTGGTCATGACCGCAAATTGATTATTAAACCTGTTATAATTCCTACTCAAAATGTTTGGACATGAAATGTTCCCTATGTATCAACTCGTACCCATTAAGGTTCTAAAACTGATTAGAATTATTTTGTTGCTTATCATGTAAATGTCTTGGAATGTAGACAATGTTCTGTATCAAGCCACTAAGCAACAACAGCAACGAGAAAATCAACAACAACAACAACAGCAATGTTATATACTACTACTACTACTACTACCAATAATAATAATAATAATAATAATAATAATCAATATTATAATAATAATCATTATTAATACCGTTATAGTTAAGTTGATGAAAATAAAATTTATCAAATTATTAAAAAATCAAACATATTCTTATGAATATACAAATTCATCTGATGAAAATCTTGGTCCGTACTTGCTGATGTTGATGCGGAATACCTTTTATATTTTTGCCATATTCCTTCCGGATATCTTATATCTCTCTTCATATGTCATTTTATCTTATCATGATATTCAAAGAAAGAATGACTGCGATTCTTCATTTGAATTTTCTCTAAATAACTCGCTTTGTTATGTTATTTTCCATCTAAATGTTGTTTTCAGTGCCATCGCATTATCCCACCGTCTATCAATTCTACCTGTTTCAATCAAGGTGCATGATCCTTGTATATAGGCGCTATCAAAGTTTTGCAGTATCTCGTCACGCCTGGACAGGCGGAACGTGGACATATTAATTGTGACACGTGAGTGCAATGTCAGCTCAAGTGGATCTTCTCAGTACCCTCAATGTCACCATCATGGCATTGTTCGACATGACTAACTAGACACATCCTCCCATCTCTTCTATAAAACTGCTAGCATGTAGCCTTATCGTAAAAATTTGCGATTTTCCCTAAGCCATACAAGATGCAATCCCAGAAAACACTAGACAAGAGATTCACACTTTTTGAGAAGGAAAGACACTTCAAAAGAGCCTGTGAGCAGATCGTTCTGCTTAACAACAAGATCCTTGCTTTGCAGAAACGCTACAAGAAAGCCAAGGAAGATAACATGAGACCCTTTCAATACAATCTGCAACTTCGTCTGGCAGTCGTGGAGGGGGTCAGGAACATGTACTACGACTACGCATACAACACAGCTGACCATGTTGCAGAACTGCGAAAAGAACTCTTTGCTGGTAATGTGTAGATCGTTACTGAGTCCGACACGGATGACATGTCGGAGTGAAATGGCTCACCACCAAGTATGACAACTTCAAGACAAACGGCCCTTATTAGGGCCACAACATTTCCTAGAAAAGAATACATTCCAATATGCCACCCACCCTCTTACGCCTACAATCAATCTTCTACATCCAGATCATTGTTCTCACCTATAAATTTAATCAAACATATCATCGATAATCTCTTTCAGGTCAACGACCAAACCCAATAGTTTGCATGTCGAGTTTTTTCCCATTGAAGGAAACATAAATATTAGTTTACATTTACGTGCATGTCATACAATTAATAAATAAATAAATCAATCAGTCAATCAGTCTTTGTTACAGAATCAAGAAGCACATGAGAAAGAATTCATTTTGTATAATAGCAATAGCTGTAGCCCTAGTGGAGACAGTTCTATTGTAAGGGTTTCATATTGACAGTAGGACTATTAATAGCACAGGAAAAGTACGCAAAGCATCACCGGTGTTTTATACAGGAAGATATTGAAGATGAAGACGACGACGACGATGATGATAATCGTCGATGTTATCATTTTGGTCATGATGATAATCGTCATCCTCATCATCTTATTCACTTTCATTATTTTTATGATCATCGTCAATAGCATCATTGTATTCATCATGACCGCAAATTGATTATTAGACCTGTCATAATTCCTACTAAAAATGTTTGGACATGAAATGTTCCCTGTGTATCAACTCATACCCATTAAGGTTCTAAAACTGATTAGAATTATTTTGTTGCTTATCATGTAAATGTCTTGGAATGTAGTCAGTGTTCTGTATCAAGCCACTGAACAACAACAGCAACGAGAAAATCAACAACAACAACAACAGCAATGTTACTACTACTACTACTACTACTACCACTACTACTACTACAACTACTAATAATAAAAATAATAATAATAATAATAATCAATATTATAATAATAATCATTATTAATACCGTTATAGTTAAGTTGATGAAAATAAAATTTATCAAATTATTAAAAAATCAAACATATTCTTATGAATATACAAATTCATCTGATGAAAATCTTGGTCCGTACTTGCTGATGTTGATGCGAAATGCTTTTATATTTTTGCCATATTATTTCCGGATATGTTATATCTCTCTTCATATGTCATTTTCTCTTATCATGTTATTCAAAGAAAGAATGACTGCGATTCTTCATTTGAATTTTCTCTAAATAACTCGCTTTGTTATGTTATTTTCCATCTAAATGTTGTTTTCAGTGCCATCGCATTGTCCCACCGTCTATCATTTCTACCTGTTCCAATCAAGGTGCATGATCCTTGTATATAGGGGCTATCAAAGCTTTGCAGTATCTCGTCACGCCTGGACAGGCGGAACGTGGACATATTAATTGTGGCGAGTGAGTGCAATGTCAGCTCAAGTGGATCTTCTCAATACCCCCAATGTCACCATCATGGCATTGTTCGACATGACTAACTAGACACATCCTCCCATCTCTTCTATAAAACTGCTAGCATGTAGCCTTATCGTCAGATTTGCAATTTTCCCTAAGCCATACAAGATGCAATCCCAGAAAACACTAGACAAGAGATTCACACTTTTTGAGAAGGAAAGACACTTCAAAAGAGCCTGTGAGCAGATCGTTCTGCTTAACAACAAGATCCTTGCTTTGCAGAAACGCTACAAGAAAGCCAAGGAAGATAACATGAGACCCTTTCAATACAATCTGCAACTTCGGCTGGCAGTCGTGGAGGGGGTCAGGAACATGTACTACGAATACGCATACAACACAGCCGACCATGTTGCAGAACTGCGAAAAGAACTCTTTGCTGGTACTGTGCAGATCGTGACTCAGTATGACACGGATGACATGTCGGAGTGAATTGGCGCACCGCCAAATATCACACCTTCAAGACAAACGGCCCTTTTGAGAGCCATAAAACTTACCAGAAAGGAATACTTTACAATATGTCACCCACCCCACATAAATTCTTCCAATCCAGAATCTTGATATTACCTATAATCTTTGTCAAGAATATGGTCTATAGTCCCATTTAGGTCACAAACCATTGTCTGTATTTGTATGTCGAACTTTAATCTTCAAAGGAAATAGATATGAATTTCCAGGTAGGTGCGAATCCTTCAATCAATTAGTATACACTGGACAACAAATTTTTACAAAAGTCATGTTACTGAAATAAAATTAGTCAATTCTTATCAATTTTTATGTGCTGAACACGAATATGACAGTCAAATTGCAAAATTGGCTCTAGTTTTTTTGTAATCTGCAAGAAATTAATGTTTACATAACGAAATGCATTCCAATAGTAAAAGGTCAACTGTAATAGCCTACCTATAAAAAATCAAGTCATTGACTACATCTTAGATTTCTTCGCCTGTCTCTTGTACAGCTGTTCGGGAGCATCTCTGAGGAGTGTCCAGCAGTAGTCAGCCAGCATTGTAGTGGACCATTTTCCCTGGCATCTTTGTTCCATTGTTGCGATATCTTGATGAAAACGTTCGCCGTGTTCATCACTAACAATACCACAGTTGCTAGGAAAGAAATCCAAATGGGAATGAAGGAAGTGAATCTTTAGAGACATATTGCAGCCAAGTTTCTTATACTTCATCAACATGTCTTCTACTAGTTCCTTATAGTTTTCTGCCCTAACATTTCCGAGGAAGTTTGTAGAAACTAGGCGAAAAGCATTCCATGCTTGTTTCGCGTCACCTTCCAGCAAGTTGTTGAACCGGTCATCTTTGAAAAGCTCTCGAATCTGAGGACCCACAAAAACTCCCTCTTTAATCTTTGCTTCGCTGAGTCGAGGGAATTTTTCATGCAGGTATCGGAATGCTGGCAAAGTCCGGTCAATGGCTTTCACGAAGTTCTTCATCAAACCTAGTTTGATGTGAAGGGGTGGTAGCAAGATTTTCTGAGCCTCAACCAGAGCTGGGTGTTGGATATTCTTCTCTCCAATGGCTACATTCTGCCTGTGAGTCCATTCCTTCCTCATGTAGTGCATTTCCCTTGCTCGGCTATCCCACTCGCATAAGAAACACATGTATTTTGTATATCCTTGCTGCAGTCCCATTAAAAGGGCAACTACCTTCAAATCACCACAGAGGTGCCAGCTGTACTTGTTATACTCAATGGAATTCAGTAGCTGCCTTAAGTTATCGTATGTCTCTTTCATGTGGACAGCATACGCTACTGGAATAGATGGAAGAATGTTTCCATTGTGCAAAAGCACAGCCTTGAGACTCAGTTTCGAAGAGTCCACAAATAGTCTCCATTCTTGTGGGTCATGAGTGATTTTTAAAGCATTCATGAGGCCCTCAATATCGGAACAGAATATCAGATTACTTTCCTTTCTGAAGAAAGGCTCCAATTGCTGGTGGCGCTTTCGATATGCAGTAATTGTGACATCTTCTTCTAGAAGATTCCATTGTTGGAATCTTGATCCTAGCGATTCTGCCTTGTTCTTTGATAAGTCCAAATCACGAATCAGGTCATTTAGTTCTTCCTGTGTTATTCTGTGTGGGGTTGATGATGCACCACAGTGAAAATCTGGATCACTGTATGCTGATGGACCAGGAGAAGAACAGGTCGACTCACCTTTGTCTTCGTCAGATGAATCAAGAGAATATTCTGCTGGAGGTTCTGGAATAGGAAGTCCCTCACCATGTGGAACTGGTCTCAATGCAGACGGAATGTTTGGGTAGACTATTCTCGACTTCTTTCGCTTCGTTATTCCGCCGGAAAGAGGAGGAACCAAGCAGAAGTAACAGTCATTTAGGTGGTTGCTTGGCTCTCTCCACACCATTGGGACTGCAAACGGCATTGATGACCTTTTGCAATTCAACCACTGTGAAAGCTGTGTTGTACATGTAGCACAGCATATATGCGGAGCCCAAGGCTTGTCTTGGTCACCAACCTTGCATCCGAAGTAAAGATGATATGCCTTCTTCACTTGAGAATTGATACTTTTCTTCTGGTTGGCAAATGTCACTTCCCCACAAATATAGCAAAAATTGTCCGCGGTATTAACACACTTTCGAGGCATTACTGTTCTTTATTGTACGTAAATGGATAAAATAATAAGTTTTATGTAACAGTAGCTTGAACTGTCTCGCACAACGTCTAAAATATTTTAAATGCTGAACCTATCTGATTGGGCTTTATATAGTACACTGCTTACGTCAGCTTCAGCAGCCGCCTGGCATTAGTATAATAGGCCTACACATGTATAGTACACTGCTGACGTCAACTTACTTCAGCAGCCGCATGGCATTAGTATTGCATTGCATCAGAAAATGATGCAATCAACTGTGGATGATGTGAGCATGATGGTATTATGCAATGTTACATCATTATTCCGGATGTTGCTGCAGTCCTACTGGAGAAATTTACACAGTGAAACATAGCAAATGAGGTATATGAATATCTTCAAAACGAGAGCCAATACAAATTTTTCACGGTTATATTCGTGTTCGGCACACCAAAATACTACAGATTAGGGCCTTTTCAAGTCAGTAATGATTTCACTGTTGACCAGTGATATCAGTAACAAATAAAGTAATGAATCAGTGGTATAAATAATTCTGATAGGATCAAGAGCTGCTTGAAACAGAGATAATTCATTTTGAATATTAGTAATAGCTAAAGCTGTGATGGAACCAGTTGTAGTTTTAGAAGTCGTATCGACAATAGGATTATTAGTAGCACAACAAATATGTAAAATTTGTCCCGTGTTCAACACATTTTCATCATCATTATCGTCGCCGTAGTCGTCATCTTCATCATCAGCATGCTCCCAGCAGTAAACCTTCTCAAACCCGTGGCCGAGAGTACCGCTAAACTCTTAGTTCCTAAGTAATAGTCTGATGTCACTTTCTTATTTTAAACACAGCATATACCCAAAAATTGTACGTGGGTGTCAATATTAGTGTCGGTATTAAATAGGCGTTCAAAATAAAAGTGGTCATTTCCTACATCTCTCTTTCTTATAGGCGTTGTGGCGCTACTAGTAACAGCAATAGTATTAGGAACAATAGTTCGATCAATAAATAGCACAATGCCAACACAGAATATTTTAATCGGTACTCACGTCATCGTTATCATTCTCTCATCATTATTATCATCACTAGCATCAGCAGCGGAATTATTATGATTACTTTAACGCCCTTTATCATTCCCAATCAACTGATGATAGCCGAAAGTTTACAATTCTTTCAAAGTCATGGTTACGTTCATATCTATCATCATTATTCGGTTTTGCTTTTTCTTATTCTGCTGATGGAAGTCTTACGGATACATAAAATCTAACAATCCAACAAGAACACAACATACAGATACTTATAATAGTAACAATAACAGAAACTAATCTTTTAATAATAGTTGTTATCAACATCTTCTTCAGCAACAGAAGCAGTTGTTGGATTATACTACTCAAAATTTCCCTTCTCATTTTTCATGTTCACCTGTCGGAATTTGTTTCTCTACAGTTATCGTTTCCACACTTCATCTTGTTCAGAAATATATTGAGTGATACAGTTTATTTGAGTGTTATTTAAATGTGTTATAAAGGACTTTATTTGAGCAACCAATATTGTAACGTGTTTTCATGACATACTTCATCATTCTACAGCCATTGTATAGTCAAATGTATATGAGTACTTCCTCTTCAATTTCGTACGTGAATTGCATGTACAAATCCGCATTCAGCGTTCTGTAGTAAATCGTCATGCTTGGAACCACGGTGGCACGTGTACACACCTTTTGTAGCAAGTGAGCTCAATGCCAGCTCAGGTGTATCTCTTCTCGGTACAATACCTCAATGTCACTATCATGACAGTACTCGAAACTAACTAGACAGGTCCTCTATCCCGATCTATAAAAGTACTGGCATGCAGTCCCAGCATTAAACTTGCCACTTTCCCACAGCAACGCAAGATGCATTCCAGTAAATCGATGGACAAGAGATTTACACTACTGAAGAAAGAGAGGTATTTCCAGAGGGCCTGCGAGCAGATCGTTGTACTTCACCATAAAATTGTGCACCTGCAGAAACGCTACAAGAAAACCAATCAAGACAACATGCGATCTTTGCGATACAATATGCGACTTCGCCTGGCAGTCGTGGAGGGGGTCAGGAACATGTACAACGACTACGCATACAAGACAGCCAATCAGATTGCAGAACTGCGAAAAGAACTCTTTGGTGAGACTGTGCACATCGTTACTGAGTCCGACACGGATGACATGTCGGAGTGAATTGGCGCACCGCCAAGTATCACAACTTCAAGACGAACGGCCCTTATTAGGGCCACAACATTTCCTAGAAAAGAATACATTCCAATATGCCACCCACCCTCTTACGCCTACAATCAATCTTCTACATCCAGATCATTGTTCTCACCTATAAATTTAATCAAACATATCATCGATAATCTCTTTCAGGTCAACGACCAAACCCAATCGTTTGCATGTCGAGTTTTTTCCCCTGAAGGAAACATAAATATTAGTTTACATGTACGTGCATGTCATACAATTAATAAATCAATCAATCAGTCAGTCAATCAATCTTTGTTACAGAATCAAGAAGCACATGAGAAAGAATTCATTTTGTATAATAGCAATAGCTGTAGACCTAGTGGAGACAGATCTATTGAAAGGGTTTCATATTGACAGTAGGACTATTAATAGCACAGGAAAAGTACATAAACCATCACCGGTGTTTTATATAGGAAGATATTGAAGATGAAGACGACGACGACGATGATGATGATCGTCGATGTTATCATTCTGGTCATGATCATGGTCGTCATCCTCATCATCGTATTCATATTCATTATTTTTCTGATCATCGTCAATAGCGTCATCGTATTGGTCATGACCGCAAATTGATTATTAAACCTGTTATAATTCCTACTCAAAATGTTTGGACATGAAATGTTCCCTATGTATCAACTCGTACCCATTAAGGTTCTAAAACTGATTAGAATTATTTTGTTGCTTATCATGTAAATGTCTTGGAATGTAGACAATGTTCTGTATCAAGCCACTAAGCAACAACAGCAACGAGAAAATCAACAACAACAACAACAGCAATGTTATATACTACTACTACTACCAATAAAAATAATAATAATAATAATAATCAATATTATAATAATAATCATTATTAATACCGTTATAGTTAAGTTGATGAAAATAAAATTTATCAAATTATTAAAAAATCAAACATATTCTTATGAATATACAAATTTATCTGATGAAAATCTTGGTCCGTACTTGCTGATGTTGATGCGGAATACCCTTTATATTTTTGCTATATTCCTTCCGGATATCTTATATCTCTCTTCATATGTCATTTTATCTTATCATGATATTCAAAGAAAGAATGACTGCGATTCTTCATTTGAATTTTCTCTAAATAACTCGCTTTGTTATGTTATTTTCCATCTAAATGTTGTTTTCAGTGCCATCGCATTATCCCACCGTCTATCAATTCTACCTGTTTCAATCAAGGTGCATGATCCTTGTATATAGGCGCTATCAAAGTTTTGCAGTATCTCGTCACGCCTGGACAGGCGGAACGTGGACATATTAATTGTGACACGTGAGTGCAATGTCAGCTCAAGTGGATCTTCTCAGTACCCTCAATGTCACCATCATGGCATTGTTCGACATGACTAACTAGACACATCCTCCCATCTCTTCTATAAAACTGCTAGCATGTAGCCTTATCGTAAAAATTTGCGATTTTCCCTAAGCCATACAAGATGCAATGCCAGAAAACACTAGACAAGAGATTCACACTTTTTGAGAAGGAAAGACACTTCAAAAGAGCCTGTGAGCAGATCGTTCTGCTTAACAACAAGATCCTTGCTTTGCAGAAACGCTACAAGAAAGCCAAGGAAGATAACATGAGACCCTTTCAATACAATCTGCAACTTCGTCTGGCAGTCGTGGAGGGGGTCAGGAACATGTACTACGACTACGCATACAACACAGCTGACCATGTTGCAGAACTGCGAAAAGAACTCTTTGCTGGTAATGTGTAGATCGTTACTGAGTCCGACACGGATGACATGTCGGAGTGAAATGGCTCACCACCAAGTATGACAACTTCAAGACAAACGGCCCTTATTAGGGCCACAACATTTCCTAGAAAAGAATACATTCCAATATGCCACCCACCCTCTTACGCCTACAATCAATCTTCTACATCCAGATCATTGTTCTCACCTATAAATTTAATCAAACATATCATCGATAATCTCTTTCAGGTCAACGACCAAACCCAATAGTTTGCATGTCGAGTTTTTTCCCATTGAAGGAAACATAAATATTAGTTTACATTTACGTGCATGTCATACAATTAATAAATAAATAAATCAATCAGTCAATCAGTCTTTGTTACAGAATCAAGAAGCACATGAGAAAGAATTCATTTTGTATAATAGCAATAGCTGTAGCCCTAGTGGAGACAGTTCTATTGTAAGGGTTTCATATTGACAGTAGGACTATTAATAGCACAGGAAAAGTACGCAAAGCATCACTGGTGTTTTATACAGGAAGATATTGAAGATGAAGACGACGACGACGATGATGATAATCGTCGATGTTATCATTTTGGTCATGATGATAATCGTCATCCTCATCATCTTATTCACTTTCATTATTTTTATGATCATCGTCAATAGCATCATTGTATTCATCATGACCGCAAATTGATTATTAGACCTGTCATAATTCCTACTAAAAATGTTTGGACATGAAATGTTCCCTGTGTATCAACTCATACCCATTAAGGTTCTAAAACTGATTAGAATTATTTTGTTGCTTATCATGTAAATGTCTTGGAATGTAGTCAGTGTTCTGTATCAAGCCACTGAACAACAACAGCAACGAGAAAATCAACAACAACAACAACAGCAATGTTACTACTACTACTACTACTACTACCACTACTACTACTACAACTACTAATAATAAAAATAATAATAATAATAATAATCAATATTATAATAATAATCATTATTAATACCGTTATAGTTAAGTTGATGAAAATAAAATTTATCAAATTATTAAAAAATCAAACATATTCTTATGAATATACAAATTCATCTGATGAAAATCTTGGTCCGTACTTGCTGATGTTGATGCGAAATGCTTTTATATTTTTGCCATATTATTTCCGGATATGTTATATCTCTCTTCATATGTCATTTTCTCTTATCATGTTATTCAAAGAAAGAATGACTGCGATTCTTCATTTGAATTTTCTCTAAATAACTCGCTTTGTTATGTTATTTTCCATCTAAATGTTGTTTTCAGTGCCATCGCATTGTCCCACCGTCTATCATTTCTACCTGTTCCAATCAAGGTGCATGATCCTTGTATATAGGCGCTATCAAAGCTTTGCAGTATCTCGTCACGCCTGGACAGGCGGAACGTGGACATATTAATTGTGGCGAGTGAGTGCAATGTCAGCTCAAGTGGATCTTCTCAATACCCCCAATGTCACCATCATGGCATTGTTCGACATGACTAACTAGACACATCCTCCCATCTCTTCTATAAAACTGCTAGCATGTAGCCTTATCGTCAGATTTGCAATTTTCCCTAAGCCATACAAGATGCAATCCCAGAAAACACTAGACAAGAGATTCACACTTTTTGAGAAGGAAAGACACTTCAAAAGAGCCTGTGAGCAGATCGTTCTGCTTAACAACAAGCAGCAGGGGGGGCGAATCGGACATTTTGTCCAATCGTCATTTGGCTTAATTAATACCTTCTGCACTCAGCGGATCCGGTGTCGTCAGCGCCTGGTAAAAAAAAAGACGACGTTGTCGTCGGGGGATCGTCCAAACGTCATTTGGTTTAATTAATACCTTCTGCGCGCCGATCCCAGCGTCGTCAGCGTCCGGTAAGCACATCGACGACCGCGTCGATGTCATCGCCCCCCCCCCTGCTGCTAAGTGGCTACTTACAATTTAACCGAATATTTGGTCGAGTCCGATACGATATCGTGTCCGAGGATCATGTAAATTTATCGTTACAAATCCATGTGGGGTCGACTGAGCATGACTAAAAAAGTTTCGAAAAACATTAAAGTCCATGTTACCGCCGCACCATGTCTGCCAAATATTTCGTAGCGTGTGTGTATCAACGCCGTTGAATACAGCAAGAATATTACAGTTATCTCTGATTACTTTTGGAATCTGAGTGTATCGTTGAGTGACATATATCACGTCAGTGTTTTTATGCCTGCCTCTGGAAAATATCCTAGCTGGGTTTTTTTGATTGTCTAACATAACATCATCGTACACGACTAGATTGTTAACGTCGCCATCAATATCATCAATACCCGGTGCATCATTGATATCCGTAATAAACTCAATAACATTTTTTTTAGCGATCGCTGATGCATTCTCGTTGAAATCTTTCAACACCTCGTAGCATCGTTGATCATCTACGCTAGGGGCGATTAAATACAACTTATCCCACTTCATCCATCTCATTATTAAATTGAGTAACAATTGCGTCTTGCCGGATCCAGATGGTCCGATGATAATCATCCGGATCGAGTTTGGTAACGCTGCAACATGCTTAACTGGTTCTCTTGTTTTAGTCGCCGAAAAATCAATTATATTCATATCTCTATACATAAATTATGGATCTATATTGTGTGAAGTGTAGAGTGCGTACTGGCACAAATGATATGACAACCGCTACAACAAGAAATAACAGATCGGCGCTTACTGGTAAGTGTGTACAATGCGGTACAAAGAAATTTAGATTTATTTCTATTAGACCCGGAGATGTTTTAAAAAAAAGCGAGGAGGTGACATCGCAGCCAAATTGGCAAAACTCCCCGGAACACCGTGGGCAAAGTATCCAGGAGAAAAGCACCTCCCAGGATATAACTACTGTGGCCCCGGAACACGATTAGATATTAGACTCGATGATCAAAATCAGCCCAAACCCGGTGAGTATCCAATAAACGCTATCGATAAGGCGTGTCATGCTCATGATGTTGCTTACTACAAAAGTAGCGATCTGCAACAGCGTCATATCGCGGATGTAAAATTAATTCACGCGCTAAATGCTATTCCTGATAAATCCTTCAAAGAAAAATTGGCCTCATGGTTGGTAAAATCGGCTATGAAAGGTAAATTAATGATTGGAAGCGGAGCTTCTCGCGCTGGTAATTGAAAACGATAGCGTTTATAATAACAACATGGAATCCATCTATTATTCTCCGAGAGGATACTGGAAGGGGAAGGCCGCAATTGGTAAGCTTGCAAGCGCTGCAAAGGTAACAAAGGCCACTGCGGCTAATTGGTTATCCAAACAGGCTATATGGCAAATCTATCTACCACCGCCTAAACAAATCAACTTCTCGCGCTTTGATGTCAGCGTACCTAATGAAGTTCATCAGGCTGATATACTATTTTTGCCGCATGACAACGGTTACAAATACGCGCTAACCGTAGTTGATGTTGCGAGTCGATACAAACAAGCGGAGCCGTTAAAAACAAAGTCGGCAACTGAAGTAGCCGCTGCGTTTGAAAGAATTTATCGAAGAGGCCCTCTGCGCTGGCCAAATCTATTACAAGTTGATCCTGGTAGTGAATTTCGCGGCGCTGTTTTATCAACGCTGAAACATCATAGCGTCGCGATACGACGAGGTCATACTGCGCTACATCGTGATCAGGCAATTGTTGAACGATTCAATCGGACTCTTGCTGAACGGTTATTTGGATATCAATACGCGAAGGAATTCATCCAAGAAAAACGATCTCGTGAATGGGTTAAAAGGTTGCCAGGTGTAATTGCAGCGTTAAATAACGAGATTACCCGAGCAATCAACATGAAGCCCAGCGGCGCGATTAAATACAAGTATATACCCGGAAAATCAAAAATAAATAGCGTTTTCAAGCCGATTCTCGGCAATGTCACTGTTAGATATCTATATGAACCAGGAGAGCTTGAAGGCGGTAAAAAAAGAGCTACTGATCCTATTTGGAGTGTTACCACACATAACATATCAACGATAACACGATCAACTGGTAGACTACCGATCTATAGACTGGATTCAACTGCTCCTCAGCGCGGATTTACACGCGAGCAACTACAAGTGATACCTAACGATACTCAATTGCCCCCACGTGGTCTTAACTAGCGCCGTTGCGTCTATTGCACTCAAGACAGGTCAACCTCACATTGTTTTTGACATGACCGAGACTGTTATCGATCCTATCCACGGTAAATTGGCGAGTGTCTTTATCCGAATAACGCCAACTCATTATACAATTGCAACTCGCGCAGTGATTATTCTGTTGTTGTCGTAGCGAGATTATTAATTCGGCATCAATATCAAAACGCCGCTGTTTTTTTTTATCCTGTTGGCGGTAACCCGAGAGTTTTCTATCAATGACGCTTGCATCGATGGTGACTTTGTCGCCGGCTTCGTCGGTGGCTTCGTCAATAACAATTCTTCGAAGCTGATTTATCCTTCGTACTCGGGACACTGCAAGATAGACTAGATTCGACCATTCGATGCGATTATCAACTATCCAAACAATTGTGTCCGTGATGGTTAGTCCCTGCGAGGAATGTATTGTTGTTGCGTATCCTAGCGTCCACGGGGATTTACCAGCACGTAGCGCGTCCTCGACGACACCGATATCAACGAGCACGATATCATTCAGCACGAGAATTTGTTTTTTTGTCCCCGACGCTGTCGGGGCTGGAATTTCAACTTCAATGTTCTGCCGCCGTGTGTCCGCGGGTCTATAACATAACGGCACTGGACGCGTTGGAAACTTTTCCTTATGCAACGTAAACAACTTCCGCTGAAGTGTGTCTCTGACTATCTTTCTACTCGCTACAATCAAATCGTATGGTCTCCATGTTTCCCAGAATTCATTCAACGGCGTTTCCGGAATCACCTCGCGGATTATTTCACACTGAACTCTATCCGGCTGTAATCTGATTAGTTTTTTAACCTCGCGCAGTTGTTCATCAAGTGCTCGGTAATCAGTATCGGTTTCTTCATAATAGTCCACAAAACCCCTTAACCAATCATGTGGACCCTCGCCGACAAATGGTGGTGGTTGGCCATGGTCCCCACACATGATTACCGCTGTATTCGCGCGCAGCAACCACTCAAGAAACATTTGTAAAGTATCTAACGAAACAGTACATATCTCATCCCAGATGATAACTTCAGGAATAAATTTTTCACCCATTCGATCAGGAGTCCACTCACCGCCGCTGTATCGAAAAAAGCTGTGATAAGTAACGGCGTCAACATTTCGTTGTTTTATCTCTCGCGCTAGTCTATGGGTCGGTGTAAGCACGATTATACTTGCCCGCGTTCGAAATAATTCAATTGCCCGAGTCGTCTTTCCTGACCCGCCACAGCCGCTTAAATAAACCGTCTTGTGTCTACAAATTGGATCAGAACACGATGGTGCATTAGACCATTCTGACAATTTATCACCGCGTAAGTAGTTGTTCTCAACGGTGACATCTGCTGACGGGGAATAATCGCGTCGTATTTCATTTTTAATTCTCCATGTACCCCAACTCTCGTCCGGACTAGTAAACTCGGCTACGTTTCCCTTATACGCTACGTCAATATAAAACGAATCAACTGCTACTCTAACCGCGGTATCGGGGAATCTATTTATCATCGAGAATAAATTGATAGCGGCATAACCCAGCATAGACGCCCTCAAATGCGGGTATGCTGGGCTGTCTCCATCGCTGTAGGTAACAACTGTACCCAACCTCGTTCCATTGGACAAGAAAGCTGTTTTGCAGTTCACGTATCTATTTTTTGCCACTGCGTCCTTGATTACGAAATCATATTCTGCGTCATCTATAATCAGCCGTGAGCAATATCGTTTGTAGTCGCAGTTTCTTCCACCTTGTGTGAACTTACCAATTATTCTTCTACCGAGATCTTTTGCCTCGCGGTTTCGTTGGTTAAATATCCTCCTGGACCATTCGATGATATATTCCTCGTCGGCATCGATGTGTTTTCTGGATTCGTCAATTATGCTATCTAGACGCTCCGGTTCTGGTAACCAGACTTCAGTCTGCGCTCGGTATGATATAATCGCGTCACTGACAATCAACGAAACTAGCATTTTACAATCAATCATATACCGTAGCAGCGCTATTGGCAGCCACTTCTTTTCAGCCATGTGTCTACCGATCCAAATATAGCAACAGCGATGAAGTCCTGCCGCGAACTCAAATGATACTACGCGAGCGAATCCGGTTAAATCAAAATCAGGCAGTGGTCCATTAATAGCAACACGAGTCATTTCATGACTGGGGTGTCCAAATCGTTTGAAATACTCAGCGGCGGATCCATACCCGAGAAAACTCGCTGGATAACAGGCAACCATATCAACCGAGATCATAGCGTCGCGGTTGTATCCAGTGTTCCATAATCCACCGTGATAATACTCCAAACAACTGGATTGTACATCCGGTAGAAATTCCTTGCGCGTTGGTCTCCACGCATTTTTCCTTGCTGCAACATGAGCCGCAACCGATGGAATCGTAAAACAATTTGTTAGCAGTTGTTCATCATGCTCCTCAAATTCTATGGCGGTTTTTTTCATCCTGTTGTGAAATGCTTCAGTGCGATATAATTCACCGTTTGGCCTTACAAACTGATCAAAGGTATCCGCATCGTTTTCAGCGCTGCGAAGTAACCACACTGATACAGGGTCGTTTTTACACAAACAAGCAATAGCATCAAATAGTTTCCTCTCCGCGAGAAAACCGTCCTTGGAGAATTGTTCTCCCAGGAATTCTTCGGGTATATACTTTACTGTTCTATTCCGTGGAAATATTGTGATCACGGGCGTCCATGCGTGTTCGTTATGATCGATAATTTTGATTGGGGCTCCCGTTGATTTGTACTTTGATTCGTGTAATACTTCACCGGTTATCGTTGTAACGGTTATTGGAAATCTCAGCGATGTTTCTAATCTCGCTATGTCGCTGATGGTCGCTCCACGCTCTTTTACGGTTAGTTCCCACTGGTTGATTTTGCTACGTCGTAAATCAGTCAATTTGTTTCCTCGACATGCATTTGTAAAATGCTCTATTATTCGTTCTGCTACACAATTTATCCCCGTTGACTGTTTCATCGGTTTCAGTTTTCCGATATCAGGTTTCTTATTTAACGGGTATATTCCATAAACAACTGCTGTTTCAGGATACGCTCGTTCATAGTATGGTCTGTCAATTCCGGTTAACAACCCCGGCTTGGAGTCGCGGCTGACAGTGACTGTTTTCTTGTCGCTGAAAACTGGTTCAAATTTATCACGTATGATCCAATCGCCTGATTCCACCCGGACAATGAATTTTACTCTGAAGAAATACCTTTTACTGTCAAGTTGTGATATTATCGTTGCTGCGCGGTTGTCGTTCATGGTAGCATCAACAACACCATCAATTCGAAATGTTGACCAACTATGAGATGCACCATCACGTTTGAATTCATTGATACAATCGCGTATTTTATTCAACAGGGTTTTATCGTTTATTAACGCTTTTGGTGTGTCCTTGAGGACTCTATCGAGATTGAACTTAATATTTTTCCAGGGCTTAATTACTGCTAATCTCTCAAACTCATCCATATAATTAAAACAAGTATTTAAATGAAAGAATATAGTATAATGAATCACTGCAAATGGTTGATGATTGGGTCGACAACCCCGTGCAATAAATCATGTAGAGGTGAATTCTGCGGGTATCATTTACAAAGCGTTCGTAATGGTTCTCTTGGCCCCCTCCCGTGCTTGGTTTGTCACGTCGGTGTAAGAGGAAAATCGCAGTTGTGTATTAATTGTGGCGGAAAGCGATACAGGGAACTAAAACGCTATTATGACAAGCGAATTAAAAACGCCGTCATTGACCCCACCGCCGATTTCGTCATTAAAACCCCCCAAGACTACGTTGAAAGATTCATAATTAAACCAAATAATAAATTAGACAAGTAGTATTATTATACAAATGGACCAAGAATTTCAGCCGCATCCCCTGGTCGTCAATTACGAGGCATCTCGCGACGGCATTGTTAGAAATCGTAGACTGAAGAAGCCGGTTGGATGGAAAAATAATCAGGGGTATTTGATGTTTGGTGCCGGAAAAAAGAAGTATTATGTTCACAGGATTGTATTTGAAGCATTCAACGGATTAATCGAAAATGGGCTTGTGATTGATCATATTAATAATAATAAGACTGATAATTCTCTTACAAACTTGCAAGCTATCTCGCAAAGTCAGAATACCAAAAAAGGCCAAACCGGTAAATACCCAAAGAAAGCAAAACCCGTAAAGTCATTTGATACAACAACTCACGAGGAAAAAATATTTCAGTCGATGAATGAGGCAGGAAAATATTTTGACATTTATATCGCCTCAATACGATTTGTTGCAGAAGGAATACAGAATTCAGCGATCTCAAAAAAGACCGGGCATAGAATTCGATTTTCATATATAACAGAAATCAGCGAGTGATGAAGTCACCGGCGCCTATGGCGCTGACGAGGTCACGTCTAACGAATTATTAAACACCTTCGGAATTGATACACGGGGTTTCATTTTTCTTTTTATTTAAAAACAAGATGTTTTATAAGAATAATGAATATCGAAGACATCAATAATATATTAGCCGAGATTTCAAAATTAAAAAATCAAGGAATTGAATTATCTGATGGTCTCGACAGTGAAAAAATATTATCCGATTATGAAATTATTAACGAGCAATCAAAACGGGGACGTTTTACCCTGGCCCGCGAGTACTTTTTTATAAAACGATTACAACATACGATCAATGAAAACTTGTACCACAATGACGCAAATGCATTCATTGGACTATTCACTGCCGTTGAAATAATACGAAAAAAACTCGGACGTGTTTATGAACGACGCCGGGAGATTTCTAGTAAGATCAAAAACATTAGAAGGATTATAGACGAAAACTCCGTGGAGCTCCCGATGGTACACTCGGCGGAAAATTAGAAAATTGCGGATCAATTTACAATAATGGTAGGCGAATCACTTACTACTCGGCTAGCCAGAGAGCGGCTAGCAGCGCTTAAAAAGTTCATACCGTTACGAGACAGGGTCCGAGAACAACTTCAAACGCGGCAGCAACTACAAACCGATTTTACTGTTGGAAGCGAACAACTCTTTGCCCCGGTAACTAAAGCGACTAAGGATGTTACAGCGGCAACAGAACGAGCAATATATGGGGATATTCCTAAGGAAGGCGAACGGAAAGAGGTGCCTCTTCTTCCTGTACTTGAAAAGATAGCAGCAGAGACAGAACAAACACAGCAACGGATAAAACAACTTTCCAGTGATATAAAAACCCAACGAGAGTATGAACGATTAGCTGATATTGATGATTCTGAACAGGGTGATGTTGGTGAACTTCAAAAAATTTCCACTCAAAAAGGGGTCTCCTTTATAGATAAACTCACTGAAGATGCTATAGCACAAATAAAACGACCTCAATTACTGAAATCCGACGAGTATAGGGTTTTTGGTAATTTTGCAGCTCAAAGCTATTATTCAAGAAATGACTTTTTAAAAGACGAGTATAAAAACAGTAATATAAAACGAGATGACTGGGTTAATTGGTTGTATAAAACGAATAAAGGGGTTGATCGCTTGCATACAAAAGAATTGGGATATAAAGAATTTAGAAGGGGGATTGATGATTATGATATACAACAACAACAAGAAATACTACAACAGAAAAAAGAAGAAGTCCGAGAAAAACGTCAAAAAAAAGCTGGTTCTAAAAAAACAAGCGGAGAGGGGTATCCAAGTGGTAGTGGTCTAGTTGAAAACGCTAGTGTTACCTGTCCTGGTAGTGTTCTCAGTGATATATCACGGCTAGAGGTACTAATCGGAGGAAAACGAGCCGGAAATAACTCTACAGAAATAATCAATGAGGCTGCTGATATTTGCAAGCGGTTATTTGCAGGCGGTATCATAGACATTAATACATATCGAACGCTCATAGACGAACTCGTGGATGATTAATTGGAAAACTGGTGTTTTTAATAAGGATGATCATACACTACAACAATGATAAACCAGTACTCGTCTACGTGGTAAACTCGCGATTGCCTATTTACCGCGCGTGGTACGGAGACGGTCTCGGTAGCACCATTGCGGGGTTATTTACAAGAATGGCTCCAAAAGTAGCGCCGTTAGCCAAACAATTAGGAATGAAGGCTATTGATGTTATTCGTGATAAGGGTATTAGTGCTATTGGAGATGTTGCCGGAAAGGCGCTTTCTGCAGCAAAGGACAAACTAATGTCGTTGGTGAAATCCAAAAGATTTTCAAGAAAAAAACAGAAACCACCGGTGATGCCATCAACGACGGTGATGCCTGCAAATGTCAGTAAAGTAATAAATAACGCCGTGGAAGAAAAACTAGAGTCGTTGGCGACGACTCAGTCGTTGGCGACTTCGCCATCCGCCGATGCGGCAACCAACGCGCTCATGAACGCGATAGCGGGGAGTGGTTTAAATTCAAAGAATTTACGACGAAAACGACGTTGATGGATTTCAATTGAAAACATCAACATGATAAATAATAGAATGTTTGCGCGAACCGCTGATCCCGCGTTTGATATGGACGCCCCAGTGCGCAGGGATGATTCTGTCCGTGATTATCAATTTTATTCTTATTATGCAGCGCAACCCGACCTACGATCGCGAATTGAACTTCAAGTCCAAGATACCAGTAAATATTTTTTGCCGTGTGAAGCGTTTATCGAAATCGAGGGAGAACTCGTGACAAATGCCGCCGATAATGCACCATACGCAGATGACCATCGTGTTCGAGTTGGCTTCGTCAACAACGGTATCATGGCGTTATTTGAAAGCGCCAGATATCTTATTGACGGGCGAGAAATTGAATCAATAGAACGCGAGGTTGATGTTGCAACGACGATAATTGGGTTAGCGAGATACTCGGATGATTATACAAGATCGGCGGGCCCATCTATGATGTTTGCGAAGGACACCGCTAATAGCGCTGATCATCTTCAGTACATCAACGTGCTGGCGAAAAAAGATATCGCAGGTGATCAGGCTGAAGCGGCCAATCCAGACCGCAGAGCAAAACCGGACGCTGATTTCACTGTTACAAAAAGTCTTAACGATAATTACAATATGGGATTCGCAGCACGAGTAGGAATGTTGCAAAGACCACGCCGAAAGTTTTCATGCGCGATTCCACTCCATCACATATTTGGATTCTGCAGAAATGTTAGAAAAGTCATCTATGGGGCTAAGCATACAATTGCCCTGACGCGAAGGGGTGATGATAACAATGCAATATGGCATGCTGCTGGCGTCGCTGCCGGTAAAGTCATTTTAACTAAAATGGCATTGTGGATGCCGGTGCTGACTCCATCAGTTACCACGGAAGCACGATTGTTAGCATTTATGGAACAGGGAGGAAAATCGTTGTTGAGTTGGCTAGCGGTAACAACTGATGCTAAAGAGGATAACGTCGCCGATACGTTTACATGGCACTTGGCATCAAAACAGGGTGTTTCAGCCCCGCGTCATATATTCATAGCGCTACAGAATAGGGAACGATTGGGTAATCAAGAACACAGCCATATGATATTTGATCAATTAGGAGTCAGGGATGTTTCGCTGAGAATAAACGGACAACAGGAACCATCCGAGGATATACAGCTTAATTACGGCGACAACCATATCGCACGTGTGTACCATCGATTGCTGTCGTATATGGGTCGTGATCAAAACGTCGACACTGGTTTGCAAATATCACAACTTGATTTTAAAAACCTGTATCCGATTTATTATTTTTCGCTGGAACATCTTGATTTAACGAGACAATCCGTCGTTGATATACACTTCCGAGCTCGTATATTCCCGGGTGGTGTTAATTATAGAGCGGTTGCTGTCATTCTCAGCGATAAATCAATGCTGCTAGAAGGTGTTGGTGGACGAATGAGAATCGTTGATGCGCCAGTGGAAAACATGTAATTGAAAGCACAAAACGCGTTTACAATAAAATGTCGTATAGTGTCGTCAGTGTAGAGTTGACTGATGGTCAAGTCAGGAAATTACGATCAAAGTCGGCTAAACAATGCGGAACCACAATAACGCTGAAGCCGTCACAGATGGCAGGTGGTAATCATAAGATATCATTAACGGCGCGTCAAATAAAACATTTCAATGATGCGATGAAGAATAAAAAGGGTGTTCAAATAGATTTTTCAGCCGCAGCAATTAAAAACATGGAAAAGACCGGTGGGATATTTCCGCTGTTAGCTGCGATTCCAGCGTTGATTGCCGCGGCGGCCCCAGCAGTGGCTAAGGCGGCTGCGTTGGGGGCCGTTGGTACCGCGGCGGGGATGGCATTGAAGAAGGCAACCGGGAAAGGCTACAAAAAAAAACGACCCGTAGCCGGAAAGGGTCTAAGACTACCGGGAACCCCGTATTCATGGTACTCGGGAAAGGGTCTAAGACTACCGGGAACCGTTTATTAACTCGGGAGTCAATGACTCCTGAGTCAATGACTCCCATGTCTAATTTTGATTTAATAGACGCCGCAAACGCGTTAGCGATAAAAAACTTCAGAGGTGTTTTTATGAGGGATCAATTACCGGCGGCCCCAAGGAATACTGAAACAGGCATAATTAACCTCGATGGGTCCTCCGGAGCGGGAACTCATTGGGTTGCGTACGCGATTGATCCGCGTGCAATCGTCTATTTTGATTCATACGGGTTAGCCCCGCCGAAAGAGTTCATGCGGTATGTCCGGGCGTGTTCAGCCCGGGCGTGTTCAGCCCGGGTTTTTTATTCCACGCTGCCAACACAGCGATTAAGTGACCCACCGATATGTGGCCGTGAGGTATTGAACGTACTCGCGGCGATTTCATCATCGCGGAAACCACCTCATGTGGTTGTAAACGAATACACTAGTGGGGTTGTAGAAGCTCAACGGATTTTAGAGAATAACATTTACAATAATAATGATTGATATCTGGGGGCGACCGGTTTCGGCGCTGAAAGAATCCACGGAAACGGTCGCCGCCGACATAAAAAAACTAATTGAGGATGAAATCGCTGATATGTTGAATCTAACAAGTGTTGACCCGGGCGAAATAGTTGTATTTCAAGACCGCCAGGGTAAATTGAAATCCGGTAATGTGTCACTGAATGACGTTTTAATACGACAGCGTGATGCCGCCGAGAACGCTATCGCGCTGTATACCAGCGACGGACGACTCAGACCAGGTAAACATATAGTGGAGATAGAGAGAATAATAGAATTAATCCGAGACGGTACTATAAGGTTGAATGAATCCGTGATCGAACTTGACGCGCATGTGAAAAAATCTGCCACCGAGGTGAAAAAATCTGTCACCGATATACAACTCACTACCGCTAGTTTTTTTGGAACCCCGACGGTAACCGAACCGAATCTTGCAACAATAAAAAATACTATTTTGGAGTTTACGACGCTGTCGGGCCAATTTACCTCGTTACGAAAAAATGTTAACAGGATCGATGACAACTTTGATAAATTCCTTGGTAAAAAAAATGCCAAACCGGATGAAATCACAATAACTATAAATGATATCACTGCGTATGGACAGGAAATAGAAACAATCAAAACTGATGTTGCAACGAACAAAAGGAGTGTAGACGCGCATGAACGGGAAATAGAAATAATCGGCGCTAATGTTGCAACGATCATAAATAATGTAGACGCGCATGAACGGGAAATAGAAATAATCGGCGCTAATGTTGCAACGATCATAAATAATGTAGACTCGCATGGACGGAAAATAGAAACAATCAAAACTGATGTTACAACGATCATAAATAATATGGACACGCATACACAGGAAATAGGAACAATCAAAACTGATATTGAAGCGAACAAAAAAAATGTAGACGCATATTGGCGGGGAATAGGATTAATTAAAACTGATGTTGCAGCGAACAAAAAAGGCATAGACGTGCATACATATGAAATAGAAACAATCAAACTTGATGTTGCAGCGAACAAAAAAAGTATAACCGAGAATACACGGGAAATAGAAACAATCAAAACTAATGTTGCAGCGAACAAAAAAGATGTGGACACGCATATACAGGAAATAGGAACGATTAAAACTGATGTTGAAGCGATTAAAGACGGACTACCGAGAGTAGCAGAGCAATTCGAAAAAATAAAAATCCCTCATGAGAACATCATCAACACAGTATACACAATTCGGCATGGATCATTCGATTGGACTCCTACACAGAATACAGTAAATATCACCGCAACTGTTAAGGGTATTTATCGATTGACACTGGTTTCAATGATGCAGTTTAATATATTATCGTCGAGTTCATCCGGGTTTAACAATACAATATCAACAATTATAGACAAGAACGCAACTGAACAGTTTACAATTTATGCCGTTGATAGAAATCTAGCCCGGGCAAACATTACATGGTATGTGGAATTTGCAGCGAATCTAAGTAATTAAAAACACTAGCTCTTTTAAAATAAAAATGACCACCAAGGAAGTTGAATCAGAGGTATCACCGACGTCACATCAATATCGATTCGATACCGCAAAAGAATTTTCCGCGAACTTGAAAACGCTTTCCGAACAATACCGTGTAAAAATAAAAAAATACCGTCGTAAAATAACCGCCATCGACGCGGTCGTGTACTCGGTGTCGGGTATAGTAGCTGGCGCCGGTGTTATTTTATCCACGGTGACCACGATAACCCCGATCGCTGTTCCAATCGCTGTCTCCGCAATGACAACAGTTGCTGGAGTTGCCAACGCAATCACTAGGAAGATATCATCGTGTTTTCAGAAAAAACTCAACGAGTATACAGTAAAACATCAAATAGTATCCGACGCATACTCGAAATTATCCGGGTTGATCTCGTTATCGATTGATAATTTGTTCGTATCCGATGTTGAATTCTCCACGATGGTCCAGTTATATAGCTCCGCGATGTCAAAAATCGAGGATTTTCAACTGGAAGCCGAAACCACCTGGTTGTTAAAATTAGACACTAAAAACAACGAATAATAATAATGTCGCTGAACCCCGAAGGGTCTCAATTACTTCAGCGGATCGCGGAGAACACCACTCCGGTACAAACAAGTATGATATCGATAACATCAACGAAACCCGAATTCAGTGTGAACTTCCCATCACCGGTTCCAGTAAAGGAAATAGCGCTGGCAAAATTGCGAGTATATCACAGTTGGCCTAATATCCGAGCGGACGCATTTAACGGACAACAACCTAATAACTCGCTGGTTTTTGCACGGACAAATAAACCCGATGGGACCCCAAACTGGGAGGAGGTTACAATACCAACTGGGTCATACCAAATAGAGCAAATCAATAAAGAATTTCAACGCAGGATAAAATCGATCACAGGAAAGGAATCAAAAATCGCTATTACGGTTCATGAACCGACGTTATCGTCGACGATTGAAATAAGCACACCGGGGTATATGGTTGATATTTATAACAGTTCAATAAGAACCATACTAGGATGGCCTGAGAATCCACCCGCGGACACCCCCCCATCAACTATCCTCAGACACGATAACGGAGATGGTGGTAGGCATATTGCTCCATACAACGTAAATATCGCATCAGTGATAGCGATCAATCTAGTGTGTGATGTTATCGAAGGGAGTTACCAGGTAGATACCAAGCAATCAAATCAGGCTCAACAGGGATATATCCTTTATTCGTTTTCACCAACAGCCCCTCCGGGATTTTTCATCGTTGAGAGTCCGATTAATCCGGTCTATATGCGATGCCATGATCGGTTTTTAACGAGAATTAATTTTAGAATTACCGATCAGTCAAATAACCTAATTGATCTGCAAGAGGAGGAGTTAGTGATCACTCTGTTTGTAAGATCATAAAGATTTTCATTGTAAATAACCACTTAGCAGCAGAGGGGGCGACGACATCGACGCGCTCGTCGATGTGCTTATCGGACGCTGACGACGCTGGGGATCGGCGCGCAGAAGGTGTTAATTAAACCAAATGACGACGCGACGATCCCCCAACGACGTCGTCGTTTTTTTTTTTACCAGGCGCTGACGACACTAGATCGTTGAGTTGCAGAAAGTAATAATTAAGCAAAATAACGATTGGACAAAATGTCCGATTCGCCCCCCCTGCTGCTCAACAAGATCCTTGCTTTGCAGAAACGCTACAAGAAAGCCAAGGAAGATAACATGAGACCCTTTCAATACAATCTGCAACTTCGGCTGGCAGTCGTGGAGGGGGTCAGGAACATGTACTACGAATACGCATACAACACAGCCGACCATGTTGCAGAACTGCGAAAAGAACTCTTTGCTGGTACTGTGCAGATCGTGACTCAGTATGACACGGATGACATGTCGGAGTGAATTGGCGCACCGCCAAATATCACACCTTCAAGACAAACGGCCCTTTTGAGAGCCATAAAACTTACCAGAAAGGAATACTTTACAATATGTCACCCACCCCACATAAATTCTTCCAATCCAGAATCTTGATATTACCTATAATCTTTGTCAAGAATATGGTCTATAGTCCCATTTAGGTCACAAACCATTGTCTGTATTTGTATGTCGAACTTTAATCTTCAAAGGAAATAGATATGAATTTCCAGGTAGGTGCGAATCCTTCAATCAATTAGTATATCAGTAACAAATAAAGTAATGAATCAGTGGTATAAATAATTCTGATAGGATCAAGAGCTGCTTGAAACAGAGATAATTCATTTTGAATATTAGTAATAGCTAAAGCTGTGATGGAACCAGTTGTAGTTTTAGAAGTCGTATCGACAATAGGATTATTAGTAGCACAACAAATATGTAAAATTTGTCCCGTGTTCAACACATTTTCATCATCATTATCGTCGCCGTAGTCGTCATCTTCATCATCAGCATGCTCCCAGCAGTAAACCTTCTCAAACCCGTGGCCGAGAGTACCGCTAAACTCTTAGTTCCTAAGTAATAGTCTGATGTCACTTTCTTATTTTAAACACAGCATATACCCAAAAATTGTACGTGGGTGTCAATATTAGTGTCGGTATTAAATAGGCGTTCAAAATAAAAAGTGGTCATTTCCTACATCTCTCTTTCTTATAGGCGTTGTGGCGCTACTAGTAACAGCAATAGTATTAGGAACAATAGTTCGATCAATAAATAGCACAATGCCAACACAGAATATTTTAATCGGTACTCACGTCATCGTTATCATTCTCTCATCATTATTATCATCACTAGCATCAGCAGCGCAATTATTATGATTACTTTAACGCCCTTTATCATTCCCAATCAACTGATGATAGCCGAAAGTTTAAAATTCTTTCAAAGTCATGGTTACGTTCATATCTATCATCATCATTCGGTTTTGCTTTTTCTTATTCTGCTGATGGAAGTCTTACGGATACATAAAATCTAACAATCCAACAAGAACACAACATACAGATACTTATAATAGTAACAATAACAGAAACTAATCTTTTAATAATAGTTGTTATCAACATCTTCTTCAGCAACAGAAGCAGTTGTCGTATTATACTACTCAAAATTTCCCTTCTCATTTTTCATGTTCACCTGTCGGAATTTGTTTCTCTACAGTTATCGTTTCCACACTTCATCTTGTTCAGAAATATATTGAGTGATACAGTTTATTTGAGTGTTATTTAAATGTGTTATAAAGGACTTTATTTGAGCAACCAATATTGTAACGTGTTTTCATGACATACTTCATCATTCTACAGCCATTGTATAGTCAAATGTATATGAGTACTTCCTCTTCAATTTCGTACGTGAATTGCATGTACAAATCCGCATTCAGCGTTCTGTAGTAAATCGTCATGCTTGGAACCACGGTGGCACGTGTACACACCTTTTGTAGCAAGTGAGCTCAATGCCAGCTCAGGTGTATCTCTTCTCAGTACAATACCTCAATGTCATTATCATGACAGTACTCGAAACTAACTAGACAGGTCCTCTATCCCGATCTATAAAAGTACTGGCATGCAGTCCCAGCATTAAACTTGCCACTTTCCCACAGCAACGCAAGATGCATTCCAGTAAATCGATGGACAAGAGATTTACACTACTGAAGAAAGAGAGGTATTTCCAGAGGGCCTGCGAGCAGATCGTTGTACTTCACCATAAAATTGTGCACCTGCAGAAACGCTACAAGAAAACCAATCAAGACAACATGCGATCTTTGCGATACAATATGCGACTTCGCCTGGCAGTCGTGGAGGGGGTCAGGAACATGTACAACGACTACGCATACAAGACAGCCAATCAGATTGCAGAACTGCGAAAAGAACTCTTTGGTGAGACTGTGCACATCGTTACTGAGTCCGACACGGATGACATGTCGGAGTGAATTGGCGCACCGCCAAGTATCACAACTTCAAGACGAACGGCCCTTATTAGGGCCACAACATTTCCTAGAAAAGAATACATTCCAATATGCCACCCACCTTCTTACGCCTACAATCAATCTTCTACATCCAGATCATTGTTCTCACCTATAAATTTAATCAAACATATCATCGATAATCTCTTTCAGGTCAACGACCAAACCCAATCGTTTGCATGTCGAGTTTTTTCCCCTGAAGGAAACATAAATATTAGTTTACATGTACGTGCATGTCATACAATTAATAAATCAATCAATCAGTCAGTCAATCAATCTTTGTTACAGAATCAAGAAGCACATGAGAAAGAATTCATTTTGTATAATAGCAATAGCTGTAGACCTAGTGGAGATAGATCTATTGAAAGGGTTTCATATTGACAGTAGGACTATTAATAGCACAGGAAAAGTACATAAACCATCACCGGTGTTTTATATAGGAAGATATTGAAGATGAAGACGACGACGACGATGATGATGATCGTCAATGTTGTCATTTTGGTCATGATCATGGTCGTCATCCTCATCATCGTATTCATATTCATTATTTTTCTCATCATCGTCAATAGCGTCATCGTATTGATCATGACCGCAAATTCATTATTAAACCTATTATAATTCCTACTCAAAATGTTTGGACATGAAATGTTCCCTATGTATCAACTCGTACCCATTAAGGTTCTAAAACTGATTAGAATTATTTTGTTGCTTATCATGTAAATGTCTTGGAATGTAGACAATGTTCTGTATCAAGCCACTAAGCAACAACAGCAACGAGAAAATCAACAACAACAGCAATGTTACTACTACTACAACTACCAATAATAATAATAATAATAATAATAATAATAATAATAATGAATATTATAATAATAATCATTATTAATACCGTTATAGTAAAGTTGATGAAAATAAAATTTATCAAATTATTAAAAAATCAAACATATTCTTATGAATATACAAATTTATCTGATGAAAATCTTGGTCCGTACTTGCTGATGTTGATGCGGAATACCTTTTATATTTTTGCCATATTCCTTCCGGATATCTTATATCTCTCTTCATATGTCATTTTATCTTATCATGATATTCAAAGAAAGAATGACTGCGATTCTTCATTTGAATTTTCTCTAAATAACTCGCTTTGTTATGTTATTTTCCATCTAAATGTTGTTTTCAGTGCCATCGCATTATCCCACCGTCTATCATTTCTACCTGTTTCAATCAAGGTGCATGATCCTTGTATATAGGCGCTATCAAAGTTTTGCAGTATCTCGTCACGCCTGGACAGGCGGAACGTGGACATATTAATTGTGACAAGTGAGTGCAATGTCAGCTCAAGTGGATCTTCTCAATACCCTCAATGTCACCATCATGGCATTGTTCGACATGACTAACTAGACACATCCTCCCATCTCTTCTATAAAACTGCTAGCATGTAGCCTTATCGTAAAAATTTGCGATTTTCCCTAAGCCATACAAGATGCAATCCCAGAAAACACTAGACAAGAGATTCACACTTTTTGAGAAGGAAAGACACTTCAAAAGAGCCTGTGAGCAGATCGTTCTGCTTAACAACAAGATCCTTGCTTTGCAGAAACGCTACAAGAAAGCCAAGGAAGATAACATGAGACCCTTTCAATACAATCTGCAACTTCGTCTGGCAGTCGTGGAGGGGGTCAGGAACATGTACTACGACTACGCATACAACACAGCTGACCATGTTGCAGAACTGCGAAAAGAACTCTTTGCTGGTAATGTGTAGATCGTTACTGAGTCCGACACGGATGACATGTCGGAGTGAAATGGCTCACCACCAAGTATGACAACTTCAAGACAAACGGCCCTTATTAGGGCCACAACATTTCCTAGAAAAGAATACATTCCAATATGCCACCCACCCTCTTACGCCTACAATCAATCTTCTACATCCAGATCATTGTTCTCACCTATAAATTTAATCAAACATATCATCGATAATCTCTTTCAGGTCAACGACCAAACCCAATAGTTTGCATGTCGAGTTTTTTCCCCCTGAAGGAAACATAAATATTAGTTTACATTTACGTGCATGTCATACAATTAATAAATAAATCAATCAATCAGTCAATCAGTCTTTGTTACAGAATCAAGAAGCACATGAGAAAGAATTCATTTTGTATAATAGCAATAGCTGTAGCCCTAGTGGAGACAGTTCTATTGTAAGGGTTTCATATTGACAGTAGGACTATTAATAGCACAGGAAAAGTACGCAAAGCATCACCGGTGTTTTATACAGGAAGATATTGAAGATGAAGACGACGACGACGATGATGATAATCGTCGATGTTATCATTTTGGTCATGATGATAATCGTCATCCTCATCATCTTATTCACTTTCATTATTTTTATGATCATCGTCAATAGCATCATTGTATTCATCATGACCGCAAATTGATTATTAGACCTATTATAATTCCTACTCAAAATGTTTGGACATGAAATGTACCCTGTGTATCAACTCATACCCATTAAGGTTCTAAAACTGATTAGAATTATTTTGTTGCTTATCATGTAAATGTCTTGGAATGTAGTCAGTGTTCTGTATCAAGCCACTGAACAACAACAGCAACGAGAAAATCAACAACAACAACAACAGCAATGTTACTACTACTACTACTACTACTACCACTACAACTACTACTCCTAATAATAATAAAAATAATAATAATAATAATAATCAATATTATAATAATAATCATTATTAATACCGTTATAGTTAAGTTGATGAAAATAAAATTTATCAAATTATTAAAAAATCAAACATATTCTTATGAATATACAAATTCATCTGATGAAAATCTTGGTCCGTACTTGCTGATGTTGATGCGAAATGCTTTTATATTTTTGCCATATTATTTCCGGATATGTTATATCTCTCTTCATATGTCATTTTCTCTTATCATGTTATTCAAAGAAAGAATGACTGCGATTCTTCATTTGAATTTTCTCTAAATAACTCGCTTTGTTATGTTATTTTCCATCTAAATGTTGTTTTCAGTGCCATCGCATTGTCCCACCGTCTATCATTTCTACCTGTTCCAATCAAGGTGCATGATCCTTGTATATAGGCGCTATCAAAGCTTTGCAGTATCTCGTCACGCCTGGACAGGCGGAACGTGGACATATTAATTGTGGCGAGTGAGTGCAATGTCAGCTCAAGTGGATCTTCTCAATACCCCCAATGTCACCATCATGGCATTGTTCGACATGACTAACTAGACACATCCTCCCATCTCTTCTATAAAACTGCTAGCATGTAGCCTTATCGTCAGATTTGCAATTTTCCCTAAGCCATACAAGATGCAATCCCAGAAAACACTAGACAAGAGATTCACACTTTTTGAGAAGGAAAGACACTTCAAAAGAGCCTGTGAGCAGATCGTTCTGCTTAACAACAAGATCCTTGCTTTGCAGAAACGCTACAAGAAAGCCAAGGAAGATAACATGAGACCCTTTCAATACAATCTGCAACTTCGGCTGGCAGTCGTGGAGGGGGTCAGGAACATGTACTACGACTACGCATACAACACAGCCGACCATGTTGCAGAACTGCGAAAAGAACTCTTTGCTGGTAATGTGTAGATCGTTACTGAGTCCGACACGGATGACGTGTCGGAGTGAATTGGCTCACCACCAAGTATGACAACTTCAAGACAAACGGCCCTTATTAGGGCCACAACATTTCCTAGAAAAGAATACATTCCAATATGCCACCTACCCTCTTACGCCTACAATCAATATTCTACATCCAGATCATTGTTCTCACCTATAAATTTAATCAAACATATCATCGATAATCTCTTTGAGGTCAACGACCAAACCCAATAGTTTGCATGTCGTGTTTTTTCCCCCTGAAGGAAACATAAATATTAGTTTACATGTACGTGCATGTCATACAATTAATAAATAAATCAATCAATCAGTCAATCAGTCTTTGTTACAGAATCAAGAAGCACATGACAAGGAATTCATTTTGTATAATAGCAATAGCTGTAGCCCTAGTGGAGACAGTTCTATTGTAAGGGTTTCATATTGACAGTAGGACTATTAATAGCACAGGAAAAGTACGCAAAGCATCACTGGTGTTTTATACAGGAAGATATTGAAGATGAAGACGACGACGACGATGATTATGATCATCGATGTTATTGTTTTGATCATGATGATAATCGTCATCCTCATCATCTTATTCACTTTCATTATTTTTATGATCATCGTCAATAGCATCATTGTATTCATCATCACCGCAAATTGATTATTAGACCTGTCATAATTCCTACTAAAAATGTTTGGACATGAAATGTTCCCTATGTATCAACTCATACCCATTAAGGTTCTAAAACTGATTAGAATTATTTTGTTGCTTATCATGTAAATGTCTTGAAATGTAGTCAATGTTCTGTATCAAGCCACTGAACAACAACAGCAACGAGAAAATCAACAACAACAACAACAACAGCAATGTTACCACTACTACTACTACTACCACTACTACTACTACTACTAATAATAATAATAATAATAATAACAATAATCAATATTAAAATAATAATCATTATTAATACCGTTATTGTTAAGTTGATGAAAATAAAATTTATCAGATTATTAAAAAAACAAACATATTCTTATGAATATACAAATTCATCTGATGAAAATCTTGGTCCGTACTTGCTGATGTTGTGCGGAATGCTTTTATATTTTTGCCATATTATTTCCGGATATCTTATATCTCTCTTAATATGTCATTTTCTCTTATCATGTTATTCAAAGAAAGAATGACTGCGATTCTTCATTTGAATTTTCTTTAAATAACTCGCTTTGTTATGTTATTTTCCATCTAAATGTTGTTTTCAGTGCCATCGCATTGTCCCACCGTCTATCATTTCTACCTGTTCCAATCAAGGTGCATGATCCTTGTATATAGGCGCTATCAAAGCTTTGCAGTATCTCGTCACGCCTGGACAGGCGGAACGTGGACATATTAATTGTGGCAAGTGAGTGCAATGTCAGCTCAAGTGGATCTTCTCAATACCCCCAATGTCACCATCATGGCATTGTTCGACATGACTAACTAGACACATCCTCCCATCTCTTCCATAAAACTGCTAGCATGTAGCCTTATCGTTAGATTTGCAATTTTCCCTAAGCCATACAAGATGCAATCCCAGAAAACACTAGACAAGAGATTCACACTTTTTGAGAAGGAAAGACACTTCAAAAGAGCCTGTGAGCAGATCGTTCTGCTTAACAACAAGATCCTTGCTTTGCAGAAACGCTACAAGAAAGCCAAGGAAGATAACATGAGACCCTTTCAATACAATCTGCAACTTCGGCTGGCAGTCGTGGAGGGGGTCAGGAACATGTACTACGACTACGCATACAACACAGCCGACCATGTTGCAGAACTGCGAAAAGAACTCTTTGCTGGTACTGTGCAGATCGTGACTCAGTCCGACACGGATGACATGTCGGAGTGAATTGGCGCACCGCCAAGTATCACAACTTCAAGACGAACGGCCCTTATTAGGGCCACAACATTTCCTAGAAAAGAATACATTCCAATATGCCACCCACCCTCTTACGCCTACAATCAATCTTCTACATCCAGATCATTGTTCTCACCTATAAATTTAATCAAACATATCATCGATAATCTCTTTCAGGTCAACGACCAAACCCAATAGTTTGCATGTCGAGTTTTCTCCCCTGAAGGAAACATAAATATTAGTTTACATGTACGTGCATGTCATACAATTAATAAATCAATCAATCAGTCAGTCAATCAATCTTTGTTATAGAATCAAGAAGCACATGAGAAAGAATTCATTTTGTATAATAGCAATAGCTGTAGCCCTAGTGGAGACAGATCTATTGAAAGGGTTTCATATTGACAGTAGGACTATTAATAGCACAGGAAAAGTACATAAACCATCACCGGTGTTTTATATAGGAAGATATTGAAGATGAAGACGACGACGACGGTGATGATGATCGTCGATGTTATCATTTTGGTCATGATCATGGTCGTCATCCTCATCATCGTATTCATATTCATTATTTTTCTGATCATCGTCAATAGCGTCATCGTATTGATCATGACCGCAAATTCATTATTAAACCTATTATAATTCCTACTCAAAATGTTTGGACATGAAATGTTCCCTATGTATCAACTCGTACCCATTAAGGTTCTAAAACTGATTAGAATTATTTTGTTGCTTATCATGTAAATGTCTTGGAATGTAGACAATGTTCTGTATCAAGCCACTAAGCAACAACAGCAACGAGAAAATCAACAACAACAACAACAGCAATGTTACTACTACTACTGCTACTACTACTACCATTAATAATAATAATAATAATAATAAAAATCAATATTATAATAATAATCATTATTAATACCGTTATAGTTAAGTTAATGAAAATAAAATTTATCAAATTATTAAAAAATCAAACATATTCTTATGAATATACAAATTTATCTGATGAAAATCTTGGTCCGTACTTGCTGATGTTGATGCGGAATACCTTTTATATTTTTGCCATATTCCTTCCGGATATCTTATATCTCTCTTCATATGTCATTTTATCTTATCATGATATTCAAAGAAAGAATGACTGCGATTCTTCATTTGAATTTTCTCTAAATAACTCTCTTTGTTATGTTATTTTCCATCTAAATGTTGTTTTCAGAGCCATCGCATTATCCCACCGTCTATCATTTCTACCTGTTTCAATCAAGGTGCATGATCCTTGTATATAGGCGCTATCAAAGTTTTGCAGTATCTCGTCACGCCTGGACAGGCGGAACGTGGACATATTAATTGTGACAAGTGAGTGCAATGTCAGCTCAAGTGGATCTTCTCAATACCCTCAATGTCACCATCATGGCATTGTTCGACATGACTAACTAGACACATCCTCCCATCTCTTCTATAAAACTGCTAGCATGTAGCCTTATCGTAAAAATTTGCGATTTTCCCTAAGCCATACAAGATGCAATCCCAGAAAACACTAGACAAGAGATTCACACTTTTTGAGAAGGAAAGACACTTCAAAAGAGCCTGTGAGCAGATCGTTCTGCTTAACAACAAGATCCTTGCTTTGCAGAAACGCTACAAGAAAGCCAAGGAAGATAACATGAGACCCTTTCAATACAATCTGCAACTTCGTCTGGCAGTCGTGGAGGGGGTCAGGAACATGTACTACGACTACGCATACAACACAGCTGACCATGTTGCAGAACTGCGAAAAGAACTCTTTGCTGGTAATGTGTAGATCGTTACTGAGTCCGACACGGATGACATGTCGGAGTGAAATGGCTCACCACCAAGTATGACAACTTCAAGACAAACGGCCCTTATGAGGGCCACAACATTTCCTAGATAAGAATACATTCCAATATGCCAATCACCCTCTTACGCCTACAATCAATCTTCTACATCCAGATCATTGTTCTCACCTATAAATTTAATCAAACATATCATCGATAATCTCTTTCAGGTCAACGACCAAACCCAATAGTTTGCATGTCGAGTTTTTTCCCCCTGAAGGAAACATAAATATTAGTTTACATTTACGTGCATGTCATACAATTAATAAATAAATCAATCAATCAGTCAATCAGTCTTTGTTACAGAATCAAGAAGCACATGAGAAAGAATTCATTTTGTATAATAGCAATAGCTGTAGCCCTAGTGGAGACAGTTCTATTGTAAGGGTTTCATATTGACAGTAGGACTATTAATAGCACAGGAAAAGTATGCAAAGCATCACTGGTGTTTTATACAGGAAGATATTGAAGATGAAGACGACGACGACGATGATTATGATCGTCGATGTTATTGTTTTGGTCATGATGATAATCGTCATCCTCATCATCTTATCCACTTTCATTATTTTTATGATCATCGTCAATAGCATCATTGTATTCATCATCACCGCAAATTGATTATTAGACCTGTCATAATTCCTACTAAAAATGTTTGGACATGAAATGTTCCCTATGTATCAACTCATACCCATTAAGGTTCTAAAACTGATTAGAATTATTTTGTTGCTTATCATGTAAATGTCTTGGAATGTAGTCAATGTTCTGTATCAAGCCACTGAACAACAACAGCAACGAGAAAATTAACAACAACAACAGCAATGTTACTACTACTACTACTACTACTACTACCACTACTACTACTACTACTAATAATAATAATAATAATCAATATTATAGTAATAATCATTATTAATACCGTTATTGTTAGGTTGATAACATGAGACCCTTTCAATACAATCTGCAACTTCGTCTGGCAGTCGTGGAGGGGGTCAGGAACATGTACTACGACTGCGCATACAACACAGCCGACCATGTTGCAGAACTGCGAAAAGAACTCTTTGCTGGTACTGTGCAGATCGTGACTCAGTCCGACACGGATGACATGTCGGAGTGAATTGGCGCACCGCCAAATATCACACCTTCAAGACAAACGGCCCTTTTGAGAGCCATAAAACTTACCAGAAAAGAATACTTTACAATATGTCACCCACCCCACATAAATTTTTCCAATCCAGAACTTTGATATTACCTATAATCTTTATCAAGAATATGGTCTATAGTCCCATTTAGGTCACAAACCATTGTCTGTATTTGTATGTCGAACTTTAATCTTCAAAGGAAATAGATATGAATTTCCAGGTAGGTGCGAATCCTTCAATCAATTAGTATATCAGTAACAAATAAATTAATGAATCAGTGGTATAAATAATTCTGATAGGATCAAGAGCCGCTTGAAACAGAGATAATTCATTTTGAATATTAGTAATAGCTAAAGCTGTGATGGAACCAGTTGTAGTTTTAGAAGTCGTATCGACAATAGGATTATTAGTAGCACAACAAATATGTAAAATTTCTCCCGTGTTCAACACATTTTCATCATCATTATCGTCGCCGTAGTCGTCATCATCATCATCAGCATGCTCCCAGCAGTAAACCTTCTCAAACCCGTGGCCGAGAGTACCGCTAAACTCTTAGTTCCTAAGTAATAGTCTGATGTCACTTTCTTATTTTAAACACAGCATATACCCAAAAATTGTACGTGGGTGTCAATATTAGTGTCGGTATTAAATAGGCGTTCAAAATAAAAAGTGGTCATTTCCTACATCTCTCTTTCTTATAGGCGTTGTGGCGCTACTAGTAACAGCAATAGTATTAGGAACAATAGTTCGATCAATAAATAGCACAATGCCAACACAGAATATTTTAATCGGTACTCACGTCATCGTTATCATTCTCTCATCATTATTATCATCACTAGCATCAGCAGCGCAATTATTATGATTACTTTAACGCCCTTTATCATTCCCAATCAACTGATGATAGCCGAAAGTTTACAATTCTTTCAAAGTCATGATTACGTTCATATCTATCATCATCATTCGGTTTTGCTTTTTCTTATTCTGCTGATGGAAGTCTTACGGATACATAAAATCTAACAATCCAACAAGAACAGAACATTCCGATACTTATAATAGTAACAATATCAGAAATTAATCTTTTAATAATAGTTGTTATCAACATCTTCTTCAGCAACAGAAGCAGTTGTCGTATTATACTACTCAAAATTTCCCTTCTCATTTTTCATGTTCACCTGTCGGAATTTGTTTCTCTACAGTTATCGTTTCCACACTTCATCTTGTTCAGAAATATATTGAGTGATACAGTTTATTTGAGTGTTATTTAAATGTGTTATAAAGGACTTTATTTGAGCAACCAATATTGTAACGTGTTTTCATGACATACTTCATCATTCTACAGCCATTGTATAGTCAAATGTATATGAGTACTTCCTCTTCAATTTCGTACGTGAATTGCATGTACAAATCCGCATTCAGCGTTCTGTAGTAAATCGTCATGCTTGGAACCACGGTGGCACGTGTACACACCTTTTGTAGCAAGTGAGCTCAATGCCAGCTCAGGTGTATCTCTTCTCAGTACAATACCTCAATGTCACTATCATGACAGTACTCGAAACTAACTAGACAGGTCCTCTATCCCGATCTATAAAAGTACTGGCATGCAGTCCCAGCATTAAACTTGCCACTTTCCCACAGCAACGCAAGATGCATTCCAGTAAATCGATGGACAAGAGATTTACACTACTGAAGAAAGAGAAGTATTTCCAGAGGGCCTGCGAGCAGATCGTTGTACTTCACCATAAAATTGTGCACCTGCAGAAACGCTACAAGAAAACCAATCAAGACAACATGCGATCTTTGCGATACAATATTCGACTTCGCCTGGCAATCGTGGAGGGGGTCAGGAACATGTACAACGACTACGCATACAAGACAGCCAATCAGATTTTTGAACTGCGAAAAGAACTCTTTGGTGAGACTGTGCACATCGTTACTGAGTCCGACACGGATGACATGTCGGAGTGAATTGGCGCACCGCCAAGTATCACAACTTCAAGACGAACGGCCCTTATTAGGGCCACAACATTTCCTAGAAAAGAATACATACCAATATGCCACCCACCTTCTTACGCCTACAATCAATCTTCTACATCCAGATCATTGTTCTCACCTATAAATTTAATCAAACATATCATCGATAATCTCTTTCAGGTCAACGACCAAACCCAATAGTTTGCATGTCGAGTTTTTTCCCCTGAAGGAAACATAAATATTAGTTTACATGTACGTGCATGTCATACAATTAATAAATCAATCAATCAGTCAGTCAATCAATCTTTGTTACAGAATCAAGAAGCACATGAGAAAGAATTCATTTTGTATAATAGCAATAGCTGTAGAAGTAGTGGAGACAGATCTATTGAAAGGGTTTCATATTGACAGTAGGACTATTAATAGCACAGGAAAAGTACATAAACCATCACCGGTGTTTTATATAGGAAGATATTGAAGATGAAGACGACGACGACGATGATGATGATCGTCGATGTTATCATTTTGGTCATGATCATGGTCGTCATCCTCATCATCGTATTCATATTCATTATTTTTCTGATCATCGTCAATAGCGTCATCGTATTGATCATGACCGCAAATTGATTATTAAACCTATTATAATTCCTCCTCAAAATGTTTGGACATGAAATGTTCCCTATGTATCAACTCGTACTCATTAAGGTTCTAAAACTGATTAGAATTATTTTGTTGCTTATCATGTAAATGTCTTGGAATGTAGACAATGTTCTGTATCAAGCCACTAAGCAACAACAGCAACGAGAAAATCAACAACAACAACAACAGCAATGTTACTACTACTACTGCTACTACTACTACCACTAATAATAATAATAATAATAATAATAATAATCAATATTATAATAATAATCATTATTAATACCGTTATAGTTAAGTTAATGAAAATAAAATTTATCAAATTATTAAAAACTGAAACATATTCTTATGAATATACAAATTTATCTGATGAAAATCTTGGTCCGTACTTGCTGATGTTGATGCGGAATACCTTTTATATTTTTGCCATATTCCTTCCGGATATCTTATATCTCTCTTCATATGTCATTTTCTCTGATCATGATATTCAAAGAAAGAATGACTGCGATTCTTCATTTGAATTTTCTCTAAATAACTCGCTTTGTTATGTTATTTTCCATCTAAATGTTGTTTTCAGTGCCATCGCATTGTCCCACCGTCTATCATTTCTACCTGTTCCAATCAAGGTGCATGATCCTTGTATATAGGCGCTATCAAAGCTTTGCAGTATCTCGTCACGCCTGGACAGGCGGAACGTGGACATATTAATTGTGACAAGTGAGTGCAATGTCAGCTCAAGTGGATCTTCTCAATACCCCCCAATGTCACCATCATGGCATTGTTCGACATGACTAACTAGACACATCCTCCCATCTCTTCTATAAAACTGCTAGCATGTAGCCTTATCGTCAGATTTGCGATTTTCCCTAAGCCATACAAGATGCAATCCCAGAAAACACTAGACAAGAGATTCACACTTTTTGAGAAGGAAAGACACTTCAAAAGAGCCTGTGAGCAGATCGTTCTGCTTAACAACAAGATCCTTGTTTTGCAGAAACGCTACAAGAAAGCCAAGGAAGATAACATGAGACCCTTTCAATACAATCTGCAACTTCGGCTGGCAATCGTGGAGGGGGTCAGGAACATGTACTACGACTACGCATACAACACAGCCGACCATGTTGCAGAACTGCGAAAAGAACTCTTTGCTGGTAATGTGTAGATCGTTACTGAGTCCGACACGGATGACGTGTCGGAGTGAATTGGCTCACCACCAAGTATGACAACTTCAAGACAAACGGCCCTTATGAGGGCCACAACATTTCCTAGAAAAGAATACATTCCAATATGCCACCCACCCTCTTACGCCTACAATCAATCTTCTACATCCAGATCATTGTTCTCACCTATAAATTTAATCAAACATATCATCGATAATCTCTTTGAGGTCAACGACCAAACCCAATAGTTTGCATGTCGTGTTTTTTCCCCCTGAAGGAAACATAAATATTAGTTTACATGTACGTGCATGTCATACAATTAATAAATAAATCAATCAATCAGTCAATCAGTCTTTGTTACAGAATCAAGAAGCACATGAGAAAGAATTCATTTTGTATAATAGCAATAGCTGTAGCCCTAGTGGAGACAGTTCTATTGTAAGGGTTTCATATTGACAGTAGGACTATTAATAGCACAGGAAAAGTACGCAAAGCATCACCGGTGTTTTATACAGGAAGATACTGAAGATGAAGACGACGACGACGATGATGATGATCGTCGATGTTATCGTTTTGGTCATGATGATAATCGTCATCCTCATCATCTTATTCACTTTCATTATTTTTATGATCATCGTCAATAGCATCATTGTATTCACCATGACCGCAAATTGATTATTAGACCTGTCATAATTCCTACTAAAAATGTTTGGACATGAAATGTTCCCTATGTATCAACTATGAAATGTTCCCTATGTATCAACTCATACCCATTAAGGTTCTAAAACTGATTAGAATTATTTTGTTGCTTATCATGTAAATGTCTTGGAATGTAGTCAATGTTCTGTATCAAGCCACTGAACAACAACAGCAACGAGAAAATCAACAACAACAACAACAGCAATGTTACTACTACTACTACTACTACTACTACCACTACTGCTACTACTACTACTACTAATAATAATAATAATAATAATCAATATTAAAATAATAATCATTATTAATACCGTTATTGTTAAGTTGATGAAAATAAAATTTATCAAATTATTAAAAAATCAAACATCTTCTTATGAATATACAAATTTATCTGATGAAAATCTTGGTCCGTACTTGCTGATGTTGATGCGGAATGCTTTTATATTTTTGCCATATTATTTCCGGATATCTTATATCTCTCTTCATATGTCATTTTCTCTTATCATGTTATTCAAGGAAAGAATGACTGCGATTCTTCATTTGAATTTTCTCTAAATAACTCGCTTTGTTATGTTATTTTCCATCTAAATGTTGTTTTCAGTGCCATCGCATTGTCCCACCGTCTATCATTTCTACCTGTTCCAATCAAGGTGCATGATCCTTGTATATAGGCGCTATCAAAGCTTTGCAGTATCTCGTCACGCCTGGACAGGCGGAACGTGGACATATTAATTGTGACAAGTGAGTGCAATGTCAGCTCAAGTGGATCTTCTCAATACCCTCAATGTCACCATCATGGCATTGTTCGACATGACTAACTAGACACATCCTCCCATCTCTTCCATAAAACTGCTAGCATGTAGCCTTATCGTTAGATTTGCAATTTTCCCTAAGCCATACAAGATGCAATCCCAGAAAACACTAGACAAGAGATTCACACTTTTTGAGAAGGAAAGACACTTCAAAAGAGCCTGTGAGCAGATCGTTCTGCTTAACAACAAGATCCTTGCTTTGCAGAAACGCTACAAGAAAGCCAAGGAAGATAACATGAGACCCTTTCAATACAATCTGCAACTTCGGCTGGCAGTCGTGGAGGGGGTCAGGAACATGTACTACGACTACGCATACAACACAGCCGACCATGTTGCAGAACTGCGAAAAGAACTCTTTGCTGGTACTGTGCAGATCGTGACTCAGTCCGACACGGATGACATGTCGGAGTGAATTGGCGCACCGCCAAATATCACACCTTCAAGACATACGGCCCTTTTGAGAGCCATAAAACTTACCAGAAAAGAATGCTTTACAATATGTCACCCACCCCACATAAATTCTTCCAATCCAGAATCTTGATATTACCTATAATCTTTATCAAGAATATGGTCTATAGTCCCATTTAGGTCACAAACCATTGTCTGTATTTGTATGTCGAACTTTAATCTTCAAAGGAAATAGATATGAATTTCCAGGTAGGTGCGAATCCTTCAATCAATTAGTATATCAGTAACAAATAAATTAATGAATCAGTGGTATAAATAATTCTGATAGGATCAAGAGCTGCTTGAAACAGAGATAATTCATTTTGAATATTAGTAATAGTTAAAGCTGTGATGGAACCAGTTGTAGTTTTAGAAGTCGTATCGACAATAGGATTATTAGTAGCACAACAAATATGTAAAATTTCTCCCGTGTTCAACACATTTTCATCATCATTATCGTCGCCGTAGTCGTCATCTTCATCATCAGCATGCTCCCAGCAGTAAACCTTCTCAAACCCGTGGCCGAGAGTACCGCTAAACTCTTAGTTCCTAAGTAATAGTCTGATGTCACTTTCTTATTTTAAACACAGCATATACCCAAAAATTGTACGTGGGTGTCAATATTAGTGTCGGTATTAAATAGGCGTTCAAAATAAAAAGTGGTCATTTCCTACATCTCTCTTTCTTATAGGCGTTGTGGCGCTACTAGTAACAGCAATAGTATTAGGAACAATAGTTCGATCAATAAATAGCACAATGCCAACACAGAATATTTTAATCGGTACTCACGTCATCGTTATCATTCTCTCATCATTATTATCATCACTAGCATCAGCAGCGCAATTATTATGATTACTTTAACGCCCTTTATCATTCCCAATCAACTGATGATAGCCGAAAGTTTACAATTCTTTCAAAGTCATGGTTACGTTCATATCTATCATCATCATTCGGTTTTGCTTTTTCTTATTCTGCTGATGGAAGTCTTACGGATACATAAAATCTAACAATCCAACAAGAACAGAACATACAGATACTTATAATAGTAACAATAACAGAAACTAATATTTTAATAATAGTTGTTATCAACATCTTCTTCAGCAACAGAAGCAGTTGTCGTATTATACTACTCAAAATTTCCCTTCTCATTTTTCATGTTCACATGTCGGAATTTGTTTCTCTACAGTTATCGTTTCCACACTTCATCTTGTTCAGAAATATATTGAGTGATACAGTTTATTTGAGTGTTATTTAAATGTGTTATAAAGGACTTTATTTGAGCAACCAATATTGTAACGTGTTTTCATGACATACTTCATCATTCTACAGCCATTGTATAGTCAAATGTATATGAGTACTTCCTCTTCAATTTCGTACGTGAATTGCATGTACAAATCCGCATTCAGCGTTCTGTAGTAAATCGTCATGCTTGGAACCACGGTGGCACGTGTACACACCTTTTGTAGCAAGTGAGCTCAATGCCAGCTCAGGTGTATCTCTTCTCAGTACAATACCTCAATGTCACTATCATGACAGTACTCGAAACTAACTAGACAGGTCCTCTATCCCGATCTATAAAAGTACTGGCATGCAGTCCCAGCATTAAACTTGCCACTTTCCCACAGCAACGCAAGATGCATTCCAGTAAATCGATGGACAAGAGATTTACACTACTGAAGAAAGAGAGGTATTTCCAGAGGGCCTGCGAGCAGATCGTTGTACTTCACCATAAAATTGTGCACCTGCAGAAACGCTACAAGAAAACCAATCAAGACAACATGCGATCTTTGCGATACAATATGCGACTTCGCCTGGCAGTCGTGGAGGGGGTCAGGAACATGTACAACGACTACGCATACAAGACAGCCAATCAGATTGCAGAACTGCGAAAAGAACTCTTTGGTGAGACTGTGCACATCGTTACTGAGTCCGACACGGATGACATGTCGGAGTGAATTGGCGCACCGCCAAGTATCACAACTTCAAGACGAACGGCCCTTATTAGGGCCACAACATTTCCTAGAAAAGAATACATTCCAATATGCCACCCACCTTCTTACGCCTACAATCAATCTTCTACATCCAGATCATTGTTCTCACCTATAAATTTAATCAAACATATCATCGATAATCTCTTTCAGGTCAACGACCAAACCCAATCGTTTGCATGTCGAGTTTTTTCCCCTGAAGGAAACATAAATATTAGTTTACATGTACGTGCATGTCATACAATTAAAAAATCAATCAATCAGTCAGTCAATCAATCTTTGTTACAGAATCAAGAAGCACATGAGAAAGAATTCATTTTGTATAATAGCAATAGCTGTAGACCTAGTGGAGACAGATCTATTGAAAGGGTTTCATATTGACAGTAGGACTATTAATAGCACAGGAAAAGTACATAAACCATCACCGGTGTTTTATATAGGAAGATATTGAAGATGAAGACGACGACGACGATGATGATGATCGTCGATGTTGTCATTCTGGTCATGATCATGGTCGTCATCCTCATCATCGTATTCATATTCATTATTTTTCTGATCATCGTCAATAGCGTCATCGTATTGGTCATGGCCGCAAATTGATTATTAAACCTGTTATAATTCCTACTCAAAATGTTTGGACATGAAATGTTCTCTATGTACCAACTCGTACCCATTAAGGTTCTAAAACTGATTAGAATTATTTTGTTGCTTATCATGTAAATGTCTTGGAATGTAGACAATGTTCTGTATCAAGCCACTAAGCAACAACAGCAACGAGAAAATCAACAACAACAACAACAGCAATGTTACTACTACTACTACTACTACTACTACCAATAATAATAATAATAATAATGAATATTATAATAATAATCATTATTAATACCGTTATAGTTAAGTTGATGAAAATAAAATTTATCAAATTATTAAAAAATCAAACATATTCTTATGAATATACAAATTTATCTGATGAAAATCTTGGTCCGTACTTGCTGATGTTGATGCGGAATACCTTTTATATTTTTGCCATATTCCTTCCGGATATCTTATATCTCTCTTCATATGTCATTTTATCTTATCATGATATTCAAAGAAAGAATGACTGCGATTCTTCATTTGAATTTTCTCTAAATAACTCGCTTTGTTATGTTATTTTCCATCTAAATGTTGTTTTCAGTGCCATCGCATTATCCCACCGTCGATCATTTCTACCTGTTTCAATCAAGGTGCATGATCCTTGTATATAGGCGCTATCAAAGTTTTGCAGTATCTCGTCACGCCTGGACAGGCGGAACGTGGACATATTAATTGTGACAAGTGAGTGCAATGTCAGCTCAAGTGGATCTTCTCAATACCCTCAATGTCACCATCATGGCATTGTTCGACATGACTAACTAGACACATCCTCCCATCTCTTCTATAAAACTGCTAGCATGTAGCCTTATCGTAAAAATTTGCGATTTTCCCTAAGCCATACAAGATGCAATCCCAGAAAACACTAGACAAGAGATTCACACTTTTTGAGAAGGAAAGACACTTCAAAAGAGCCTGTGAGCAGATCGTTCTGCTTAACAACAAGATCCTTGCTTTGCAGAAACGCTACAAGAAAGCCAAGGAAGATAACATGAGACCCTTTCAATACAATCTGCAACTTCGTCTGGCAGTCGTGGAGGGGGTCAGGAACATGTACTACGACTACGCATACAACACAGCTGACCATGTTGCAGAACTGCGAGAAGAACTCTTTGCTGGTAATGTGTAGATCGTTACTGAGTCCGACACGGATGACATGTCGGAGTGAAATGGCTCACCACCAAGTATGACAACTTCAAGACAAACGGCCCTTATGAGGGCCACAACATTTCCTAGATAAGAATACATTCCAATATGCCACCCACCCTCTTACGCCTACAATCAATCTTCTACATCCAGATCATTGTTCTCACCTATAAATTTAATCAAACATATCATCGATAATCTCTTTCAGGTCAACGACCAAACCCAATAGTTTGCATGTCGAGTTTTTTCCCCCTGAAGGAAACATAAATATTAGTTTACATTTACGTGCATGTCATACAATTAATAAATAAATAAATCAATCAGTCAATCAGTCTTTGTTACAGAATCAAGAAGCACATGAGAAAGAATTCATTTTGTATAATAGCAATAGCTGTAGCCCTAGTGGAGACAGTTCTATTGAAAGGGTTTCATATTGACAGTAGGACTATTTATAGCACAGGAAAAGTATGCAAAGCATCACTGGTGTTTCATTATTTTTATGATCATCGTCAATAGCATCATTGTATTCATCATCACCGCAAATTGATTATTAGACCTGTCATAATTCCTACTAAAAATGTTTGGACATGAAATGTTCCCTATGTATCAACTCATACCCATTAAGGTTCTAAAACTGATTAGAATTATTTTGTTGCTTATCATGTAAATGTCTTGGAATGTAGTCAATGTTCTGTATCAAGCCACTGAACAACAACAGCAACGAGAAAATTAACAACAACAACAGCAATGTTACTACTACTACTACTACTACTACCACTACTACTACTACTACTAATAATAATAATAATAATCAATATTATAGTAATAATCATTATTAATACCGTTATTGTTAGGTTGATAACATGAGACCCTTTCAATACAATCTGCAACTTCGTCTGGCAGTCGTGGAGGGGGTCAGGAACATGTACTACGACTACGCATACAACACAGCCGACCATGTTGCAGAACTGCGAAAAGAACTCTTTGCTGGTACTGTGCAGATCGTGACTCAGTCCGACACGGATGACATGTCGGAGTGAATTGGCGCACCGCCAAATATCACACCTTCAAGACAAACGGCCCTTTTGAGAGCCATAAAACTTACCAGAAAAGAATACTTTACAATATGTCACCCACCCCACATAAATTTTTCCAATCCAGAACTTTGATATTACCTATAATCTTTATCAAGAATATGGTCTATAGTCCCATTTAGGTCACAAACCATTGTCTGTATTTGTATGTCGAACTTTAATCTTCAAAGGAAATAGATATGAATTTCCAGGTAGGTGCGAATCCTTCAATTAATTAGTATATCAGTAACAAATAAATTAATGAATCAGTGGTATAAATAATTCTGATAGGATCAAGAGCTGCTTGAAACAGAGATAATTCATTTTGAATATTAGTAATAGCTAAAGCTGTGATGGAACCAGTTGTAGTTTTAGAAGTCGTATCGACAATAGGATTATTAGTAGCACAACAAATATGTAAAATTTCTCCCGTGTTCAACACATTTTCATCATCATTATCGTCGCCGTAGTCGTCATCATCATCATCAGCATGCTCCCAGCAGTAAACCTTCTCAAACCCGTGGCCGAGAGTACCGCTAAACTCTTAGTTCCTAAGTAATAGTCTGATGTCACTTTCTTATTTTAAACACAGCATATACCCAAAAATTGTACGTGGGTGTCAATATTAGTGTCGGTATTAAATAGGCGTTCAAAATAAAAAGTGGTCATTTCCTACATCTCTCTTTCTTATAGGCGTTGTGGCGCTACTAGTAACAGCAATAGTATTAGGAACAATAGTTCGATCAATAAATAGCACAATGCCAACACAGAATATTTTAATCGGTACTCACGTCATCGTTATCATTCTCTCATCATTATTATCATCACTAGCATCAGCAGCGCAATTATTATGATTACTTTAACGCCCTTTATCATTCCCAATCAACTGATGATAGCCGAAAGTTTACAATTCTTTCAAAGTCATGGTTACGTTCATATCTATCATCATCATTCGGTTTTGCTTTTTCTTATTCTGCTGATGGAAGTCTTACGGATACATAAAATCTAACAATCCAACAAGAACAGAACATTCCGATACTTATAATAGTAACAATATCAGAAATTAATCTTTTAATAATAGTTGTTATCAACATCTTCTTCAGCAACAGAAGCAGTTGTCGTATTATACTAATCAAAATTTCCCTTCTCATTTTTCATGTTCACCTGTCGGAATTTGTTTCTCTACAGTTATCGTTTCCACACTTCATCTTGTTCAGAAATATATTGAGTGATACAGTTTATTTGAGTGTTATTTAAATGTGTTATAAAGGACTTTATTTGAGCAACCAATATTGTAACGTGTTTTCATGACATACTTCATCATTCTACAGCCTTGTATAGTCAAATGTATATGAGTACTTCCTCTTCAATTTCGTACGTGAATTGCATGTACAAATCCGCATTCAGCGTTCTGTAGTAAATCGTCATGCTTGGAACCACGGTGGCACGTGTACACACCTTTTGTAGCAAGTGAGCTCAATGCCAGCTCAGGTGTATCTCTTCTCAGTACAATACCTCAATGTCACTATCATGACAGTACTCGAAACTAACTAGACAGGTCCTCTATCCCGATCTATAAAAGTACTGGCATGCAGTCCCAGCATTAAACTTGCCACTTTCCCACAGCAACGCAAGATGCATTCCAGTAAATCGATGGACAAGAGATTTACACTACTGAAGAAAGAGAAGTATTTCCAGAGGGCCTGCGAGCAGATCGTTGTACTTCACCATAAAATTGTGCACCTGCAGAAACGCTACAAGAAAACCAATCAAGACAACATGCGATCTTTGCGAATACAATATGCGACTTCGCCTGGCAATCGTGGAGGGGGTCAGGAACATGTACAACGACTACGCATAAAAGACAGCCAATCAGATTTTTGAACTGCGAAAAGAACTCTTTGGTGAGACTGTGCACATCGTTACTGAGTCCGACACGGATGACATGTCGGAGTGAATTGGCGCACCGCCAAGTATCACAACTTCAAGACGAACGGCCCTTATTAGGGCCACAACATTTCCTAGAAAAGAATACATACCAATATGCCACCCACCTTCTTACGCCTACAATCAATCTTCTACATCCAGATCATTGTTCTCACCTATAAATTTAATCAAACATATCATCGATAATCTCTTTCAGGTCAACGACCAAACCCAATAGTTTGGATGTCGAGTTTTTTCCCCTGAAGGAAACATAAATATTAGTTTACATGTACGTGCATGTCATACAATTAATAAATCAATCAATCAGTCAGTCAATCAATCTTTGTTACAGAATCAAGAAGCACATGAGAAAGAATTCATTTTGTATAATAGCAATAGCTTTAGCCCTAGTGGAGACAGATCTATTGAAAGGGTTTCATATTGACAGTAGGACTATTAATAGCACAGGAAAAGTACATAAACCATCACCGGTGTTTTATATAGGAAGATATTGAAGATGAAGACGACGACGACGATGATGATGATCGTCGATGTTATCATTTTGGTCATGATCATGGTCGTCATCCTCATCATCGTATTCATATTCATTATTTTTCTGATCATCGTCAATAGCGTCATCGTATTGATCATGAACGCAAATTGATTATTAAACCTATTATAATTAATCCTCAAAATGTTTGGACATGAAATGTTCCCTATGTATCAACTCGTACTCATTAAGGTTCTAAAACTGATTAGAATTATTTTGTTGCTTATCATGTAAATGTCTTGGAATGTAGACAATGTTCTGTATCAAGCCACTAAGCAACAACAGCAACGAGAAAATCAACAACAACAACAACAGCAATGTTACTACTACTACTGCTACTACTACTACCACTAATAATAATAATAATAATAATAATAATCAATATTATAATAATAATCATTATTAAAACCGTTATAGTTAAGTTAATGAAAATAAAATTTATCAAATTATTAAAAACTGAAACATATTCTTATGAATATACAAATTTATCTGATGAAAATCTTGGTCCGTACTTGCTGATGTTGATGCGGAATACCTTTTATATTTTTGCCATATTCCTTCCGGATATCTTATATCTCTCTTCATATGTCATTTTCTCTGATCATGATATTCAAAGAAAGAATGACTGCGATTCTTCATTTGAATTTTCTCTAAATAACTCGCTTTGTTATGTTATTTTCCATCTAAATGTTGTTTTCAGTGCCATCGCATTGTCCCACCGTCTATCATTTCTACCTGTTCCAATCAAGGTGCATGATCCTTGTATATAGGCGCTATCAAAGCTTTGCAGTATCTCGTCACGCCTGGACAGGCGGAACGTGGACATATTAATTGTGACAAGTGAGTGCAATGTCAGCTCAAGTGGATCTTCTCAATACCCCCCAATGTCACCATCATGGCATTGTTCGACATGACTAACTAGACACATCCTCCCATCTCTTCTATAAAACTGCTAGCATGTAGCCTTATCGTCAGATTTGCGATTTTCCCTAAGCCATACAAGATGCAATCCCAGAAAACACTAGACAAGAGATTCACACTTTTTGAGAAGGAAAGACACTTCAAAAGAGCCTGTGAGCAGATCGTTCTGCTTAACAACAAGATCCTTGTTTTGCAGAAACGCTACAAGAAAGCCAAGGAAGATAACATGAGACCCTTTCAATACAATCTGCAACTTCGGCTGGCAATCGTGGAGGGGGTCAGGAACATGTACTACGACTACGCATACAACACAGCCGACCATGTTGCAGAACTGCGAAAAGAACTCTTTGCTGGTAATGTGTAGATCGTTACTGAGTCCGACACGGATGACGTGTCGGAGTGAATTGGCTCACCACCAAGTATGACAACTTCAAGACAAACGGCCCTTATTAGGGCCACAACATTTCCTAGAAAAGAATACATTCCAATATGCCACCCACCCTCTTACGCCTACAATCAATCTTCTACATCCAGATCATTGTTCTCACCTATAAATTTAATCAAACATATCATCGATAATCTCTTTGAGGTCAACGACCAAACCCAATAGTTTGCATGTCGTGTTTTTTCCCCCTGAAGGAAACATAAATATTAGTTTACATGTACGTGCATGTCATACAATTAATAAATAAATCAATCAATCAGTCAATCAGTCTTTGTTACAGAATCAAGAAGCACATGAGAAAGAATTCATTTTGTATAATAGCAATAGCTGTAGCCCTAGTGGAGACAGTTCTATTGTAAGGGTTTCATATTGACAGTAGGACTATTAATAGCACAGGAAAAGTACGCAAAACATCACCGGTGTTGTATACAGGAAGATACTGAAGATGAAGACGACGACGACGATGATGATGATCGTCGATGTTATCGTTTTGGTCATGATGATAATCGTCATCCTCATCATCTTATTCACTTTCATTATTTTTATGATCATCGTCAATAGCATCATTGTATTCACCATGACCGCAAATTGATTATTAGACCTGTCATAATTCCTACTAAAAATGTTTGGACATGAAATGTTCCCTATGTATCAACTCATACCCATTAAGGTTCTAAAACTGATTAGAATTATTTTGTTGCTTATCATGTAAATGTCTTGGAATGTAGTCAATGTTCTGTATCAAGCAACTGAACAACAACAGCAACGAGAAAATCAACAACAACAACAACAGCAATGTTACTACTACTACTACTACTACTACCACTACTGCTACTACTACTACTACTACTAATAATAATAATAATAATCAATATTAAAATAATAATCATTATTAATACCGTTATTGTTAAGTTGATGAAAATAAAATTTATCAAATTATTAAAAAATCAAACATCTTCTTATGAATATACAAATTTATCTGATGAAAATCTTGGTCCGTACTTGCTGATGTTGATGCGGAATGCTTTTATATTTTTGCCATATTATTTCCGGATATCTTATATCTCTCTTCATATGTCATTTTCTCTTATCATGTTATTCAAAGAAAGAATGACTGCGATTCTTCATTTGAATTTTCTCTAAATAACTCGCTTTGTTATGTTATTTTCCATCTAAATGTTGTTTTCAGTGCCATCGCATTGTCCCACCGTCTATCATTTCTACCTGTTCCAATCAAGGTGCATGATCCTTGTATATAGGCGCTATCAAAGCTTTGCAGTATCTCGTCACGCCTGGACAGGCGGAACGTGGACATATTAATTGTGACAAGTGAGTGCAATGTCAGCTCAAGTGGATCTTCTCAATACCCCCAATGTCACCATCATGGCATTGTTCGACATGACTAACTAGACACATCCTCCCATCTCTTCCATAAAACTGCTAGCATGTAGCCTTATCGTTAGATTTGCAATTTTCCCTAAGCCATACAAGATGCAATCCCAGAAAACACTAGACAAGAGATTCACACTTTTTGAGAAGGAAAGACACTTCAAAAGAGCCTGTGAGCAGATCGTTCTGCTTAACAACAAGATCCTTGCTTTGCAGAAACGCTACAAGAAAGCCAAGGAAGATAACATGAGACCCTTTCAATACAATCTGCAACTTCGGCTGGCAGTCGTGGAGGGGGTCAGGAACATGTACTACGACTACGCATACAACACAGCCGACCATGTTGCAGAACTGCGAAAAGAACTCTTTGCTGGTACTGTGCAGATCGTGACTCAGTCCGACACGGATGACATGTCGGAGTGAATTGGCGCACCGCCAAATATCACACCTTCAAGACATACGGCCCTTTTGAGAGCCATAAAACTTACCAGAAAAGAATGCTTTACAATATGTCACCCACCCCACATAAATTCTTCCAATCCAGAATCTTGATATTACCTATAATCTTTATCAAGAATATGGTCTATAGTCCCATTTAGGTCACAAACCATTGTCTGTATTTGTATGTCGAACTTTAATCTTCAAAGGAAATAGATATGAATTTCCAGGTAGGTGCGAATCCTTCAATCAATTAGTATATCAGTAACAAATAAATTAATGAATCAGTGGTATAAATAATTCTGATAGGATCAAGAGCTGCTTGAAACAGAGATAATTCATTTTGAATATTAGTAATAGTTAAAGCTGTGATGGAACCAGTTGTAGTTTTAGAAGTCGTATCGACAATAGGATTATTAGTAGCACAACAAATATGTAAAATTTCTCCCGTGTTCAACACATTTTCATCATCATTATCGTCGCCGTAGTCGTCATCTTCATCATCAGCATGCTCCCAGCAGTAAACCTTCTCAAACCCGTGGCCGAGAGTACCGCTAAACTCTTAGTTCCTAAGTAATAGTCTGATGTCACTTTCTTATTTTAAACACAGCATATACCCAAAAATTGTACGTGGGTGTCAATATTAGTGTCGGTATTAAATAGGCGTTCAAAATAAAAAGTGGTCATTTCCTACATCTCTCTTTCTTATAGGCGTTGTGGCGCTACTAGTAACAGCAATAGTATTAGGAACAATAGTTCGATCAATAAATAGCACAATGCCAACACAGAATATTTTAATCGGTACTCACGTCATCGTTATCATTCTCTCATCATTATTATCATCAGTAGCATCAGCAGCGCAATTATTATGATTACTTTAACGCCCTTTATCATTCCCAATCAACTGATGATAGCCGAAAGTTTACAATTCTTTCAAAGTCATGGTTACGTTCATATCTATCATCATTATTCGGTTTTGCTTTTTCTTATTCTGCTGATGGAAGTCTTACGGATACATAAAATCTAACAATCCAACAAGAACAGAACATACAGATACTTATAATAGTAACAATAACAGAAACTAATATTTTAATAATAGTTGTTATCAACATCTTCTTCAGCAACAGAAGCAGTTGTCGTATTATACTACTCAAAATTTCCCTTCTCATTTTTCATGTTCACATGTCGGAATTTGTTTCTCTACAGTTATCGTTTCCACACTTCATCTTGTTCAGAAATATATTGAGTGATACAGTTTATTTGAGTGTTATTTAAATGTGTTATAAAGGACTTTATTTGAGCAACCAATATTGTAACGTGTTTTCATGACATTCTTCATCATTCTACAGCCATTGTATAGTCAAATGTATATGAGTACTTCCTCTTCAATTTCGTACGTGAATTGCATGTACAAATCCGCATTCAGCGTTCTGTAGTAAATCGTCATGCTTGGAACCACGGTGGCACGTGTACACACCTTTTGTAGCAAGTGAGCTCAATGCCAGCTCAGGTGTATCTCTTCTCAGTACAATACCTCAATGTCACTATCATGACAGTACTCGAAACTAACTAGACAGGTCCTCTATCCCGATCTATAAAAGTACTGGCATGCAGTCCCAGCATTAAACTTGCCACTTTCCCACAGCAACGCAAGATGCATTCCAGTAAATCGATGGACAAGAGATTTACACTACTGAAGAAAGAGAGGTATTTCCAGAGGGCCTGCGAGCAGATCGTTGTACTTCACCATAAAATTGTGCACCTGCAGAAACGCTACAAGAAAACCAATCAAGACAACATGCGATCTTTGCGATACAATATGCGACTTCGCCTGGCAGTCGTGGAGGGGGTCAGGAACATGTACAACGACTACGCATACAAGACAGCCAATCAGATTGCAGAACTGCGAAAAGAACTCTTTGGTGAGACTGTGCACATCGTTACTGAGTCCGACACGGATGACATGTCGGAGTGAATTGGCGCACCGCCAAGTATCACAACTTCAAGACGAACGGCCCTTATTAGGGCCACAACATTTCCTAGAAAAGAATACATTCCAATATGCCACCCACCTTCTTACGCCTACAATCAATCTTCTACATCCAGATCATTGTTCTCACCTATAAATTTAATCAAACATATCATCGATAATCTCTTTCAGGTCAACGACCAAACCCAATCGTTTGCATGTCGAGTTTTTTCCCCTGAAGGAAACATAAATATTAGTTTACATGTACGTGCATGTCATACAATTAAAAAATCAATCAATCAGTCAGTCAATCAATCTTTGTTACAGAATCAAGAAGCACATGAGAAAGAATTCATTTTGTATAATAGCAATAGCTGTAGACCTAGTGGAGACAGATCTATTGAAAGGGTTTCATATTGACAGTAGGACTATTAATAGCACAGGAAAAGTACATAAACCATCACCGGTGTTTTATATAGGAAGATATTGAAGATGAAGACGACGACGACGATGATGATGATCGTCGATGTTGTCATTCTGGTCATGATCATGGTCGTCATCCTCATCATCGTATTCATATTCATTATTTTTCTGATCATCGTCAATAGCGTCATCGTATTGGTCATGGCCGCAAATTGATTATTAAACCTGTTATAATTCCTACTCAAAATGTTTGGACATGAAATGTTCTCTATGTACCAACTCGTACCCATTAAGGTTCTAAAACTGATTAGAATTATTTTGTTGCTTATCATGTAAATGTCTTGGAATGTAGACAATGTTCTGCATCAAGCCACTAAGCAACAACAGCAACGAGAAAATCAACAACAACAACAACAGCAATGTTACTACTACTACTACTACTACTACCAATAATAATAATAATAATAATGAATATTATAATAATAATCATTATTAATACCGTTATAGTTAAGTTGATGAAAATAAAATTTATCAAATTATTAAAAAATCAAACATATTCTTATGAATATACAAATTTATCTGATGAAAATCTTGGTCCGTACTTGCTGATGTTGATGCGGAATACCTTTTATATTTTTGCCATATTCCTTCCGGATATCTTATATCTCTCTTCATATGTCATTTTATCTTATCATGATATTCAAAGAAAGAATGACTGCGATTCTTCATTTGAATTTTCTCTAAATAACTCGCTTTGTTATGTTATTTTCCATCTAAATGTTGTTTTCAGTGCCATCGCATTATCCCACCGTCGATCATTTCTACCTGTTTCAATCAAGGTGCATGATCCTTGTATATAGGCGCTATCAAAGTTTTGCAGTATCTCGTCACGCCTGGACAGGCGGAACGTGGACATATTAATTGTGACAAGTGAGTGCAATGTCAGCTCAAGTGGATCTTCTCAATACCCTCAATGTCACCATCATGGCATTGTTCGACATGACTAACTAGACACATCCTCCCATCTCTTCTATAAAACTGCTAGCATGTAGCCTTATCGTAAAAATTTGCGATTTTCCCTAAGCCATACAAGATGCAATCCCAGAAAACACTAGACAAGAGATTCACACTTTTTGAGAAGGAAAGACACTTCAAAAGAGCCTGTGAGCAGATCGTTCTGCTTAACAACAAGATCCTTGCTTTGCAGAAACGCTACAAGAAAGCCAAGGAAGATAACATGAGACCCTTTCAATACAATCTGCAACTTCGTCTGGCAGTCGTGGAGGGGGTCAGGAACATGTACTACGACTACGCATACAACACAGCTGACCATGTTGCAGAACTGCGAGAAGAACTCTTTGCTGGTAATGTGTAGATCGTTACTGAGTCCGACACGGATGACATGTCGGAGTGAAATGGCTCACCACCAAGTATGACAACTTCAAGACAAACGGCCCTTATGAGGGCCACAACATTTCCTAGATAAGAATACATTCCAATATGCCACCCACCCTCTTACGCCTACAATCAATCTTCTACATCCAGATCATTGTTCTCACCTATAAATTTAATCAAACATATCATCGATAATCTCTTTCAGGTCAACGACCAAACCCAATAGTTTGCATGTCGAGTTTTTTCCCCCTGAAGGAAACATAAATATTAGTTTACATTTACGTGCATGTCATACAATTAATAAATAAATAAATCAATCAGTCAATCAGTCTTTGTTACAGAATCAAGAAGCACATGAGAAAGAATTCATTTTGTATAATAGCAATAGCTGTAGCCCTAGTGGAGACAGTTCTATAGTAAGGGTTTCATATTGACAGTAGGACTATTTATAGCACAGGAAAAGTATGCAAAGCATCACTGGTGTTTCATTATTTTTATGATCATCGTCAATAGCATCATTGTATTCATCATCACCGCAAATTGATTATTAGACCTGTCATAATTCCTACTAAAAATGTTTGGACATGAAATGTTCCCTATGTATCAACTCATACCCATTAAGGTTCTAAAACTGATTAGAATTATTTTGTTGCTTATCATGTAAATGTCTTGGAATGTAGTCAATGTTCTGTATCAAGCCACTGAACAACAACAGCAACGAGAAAATTAACAACAACAACAGCAATGTTACTACTACTACTACTACTACTACCACTACTACTACTACTACTAATAATAATAATAATAATCAATATTATAATAATAATCATTATTAATACCGTTATTGTTAGGTTGATAACATGAGACCCTTTCAATACAATCTGCAACTTCGTCTGGCAGTCGTGGAGGGGGTCAGGAACATGTACTACGACTACGCATACAACACAGCCGACCATGTTGCAGAACTGCGAAAAGAACTCTTTGCTGGTACTGTGCAGATCGTGACTCAGTCCGACACGGATGACATGTCGGAGTGAATTGGCGCACCGCCAAATATCACACCTTCAAGACAAACGGCCCTTTTGAGAGCCATAAAACTTACCAGAAAAGAATACTTTACAATATGTCACCCACCCCACATAAATTTTTCCAATCCAGAACTTTGATATTACCTATAATCTTTATCAAGAATATGGTCTATAGTCCCATTTAGGTCACAAACCATTGTCTGTATTTGTATGTCGAACTTTAATCGTCAAAGGAAATAGATATGAATTTCCAGGTAGGTGCGAATCCTTCAATCAATTAGTATATCAGTAACAAATAAATTAATGAATCAGTGGTATAAATAATTCTGATAGGATCAAGAGCTGCTTGAAACAGAGATAATTCATTTTGAATATTAGTAATAGCTAAAGCTGTGATGGAACCAGTTGTAGTTTTAGAAGTCGTATCGACAATAGGATTATTAGTAGCACAACAAATATGTAAAATTTCTCCCGTGTTCAACACATTTTCATCATCATTATCGTCGCCGTAGTCGTCATCATCATCATCAGCATGCTCCCAGCAGTAAACCTTCTCAAACCCGTGGCCGAGAGTACCGCTAAACTCTTAGTTCCTAAGTAATAGTCTGATGTCACTTTCTTATTTTAAACACAGCATATACCCAAAAATTGTACGTGGGTGTCAATATTAGTGTCGGTATTAAATAGGCGTTCAAAATAAAAAGTGGTCATTTCCTACATCTCTCTTTCTTATAGGCGTTGTGGCGCTACTAGTAACAGCAATAGTATTAGGAACAATAGTTCGATCAATAAATAGCACAATGCCAACACAGAATATTTTAATCGGTACTCACGTCATCGTTATCATTCTCTCATCATTATTATCATCAGTAGCATCAGCAGCGCAATTATTATGATTACTTTAACGCCCTTTATCATTCCCAATCAACTGATGATAGCCGAAAGTTTACAATTCTTTCAAAGTCATGATTACGTTCATATCTATCATCATCATTCGGTTTTGCTTTTTCTTATTCTGCTGATGGAAGTCTTACGGATACATAAAATCTAACAATCCAACAAGAACAGAACATTCCGATACTTATAATAGTAACAATATCAGAACTTAATCTTTTAATAATAGTTGTTATCAACATCTTCTTCAGCAACAGAAGCAGTTGTCGTATTATACTAATCAAAATTTCCCTTCTCATTTTTCATGTTCACCTGTCGGAATTTGTTTCTCTACAGTTATCGTTTCCACACTTCATCTTGTTCAGAAATATATTGAGTGATACAGTTTATTTGAGTGTTATTTAAATGTGTTATAAAGGACTTTATTTGAGCAACCAATATTGTAACGTGTTTTCATGACATACTTCATCATTCTACAGCCATTGTATAGTCAAATGTATATGAGTACTTCCTCTTCAATTTCGTACGTGAATTGCATGTACAAATCCGCATTCAGCGTTCTGTAGTAAATCGTCATGCTTGGAACCACGGTGGCACGTGTACACACCTTTTGTAGCAAGTGAGCTCAATGCCAGCTCAGGTGTATCTCTTCTCAGTACAATACCTCAATGTCACTATCATGACAGTACTCGAAACTAACTAGACAGGTCCTCTATCCCGATCTATAAAAGTACTGGCATGCAGTCCCAGCATTAAACTTGCCACTTTCCCACAGCAACGCAAGATGCATTCCAGTAAATCGATGGACAAGAGATTTACACTACTGAAGAAAGAGAAGTATTTCCAGAGGGCCTGCGAGCAGATCGTTGTACTTCACCATAAAATTGTGCACCTGCAGAAACGCTACAAGAAAACCAATCAAGACAACATGCGATCTTTGCGAATACAATATGCGTCTTCGCCTGGCAATCGTGGAGGGGGTCAGGAACATGTACAACGACTACGCATACAAGACAGCCAATCAGATTTTTGAACTGCGAAAAGAACTCTTTGGTGAGACTGTGCACATCGTTACTGAGTCCGACACGGATGACATGTCGGAGTGAATTGGCGCACCGCCAAGTATCACAACTTCAAGACGAACGGCCCTTATTAGGGCCACAACATTTCCTAGAAAAGAATACATACCAATATGCCACCCACCTTCTTACGCCTACAATCAATCTTCTACATCCAGATCATTGTTCTCACCTATAAATTTAATCAAACATATCATCGATAATCTCTTTCAGGTCAACGACCAAACCCAATAGTTTGGATGTCGAGTTTTTTCCCCTGAAGGAAACATAAATATTAGTTTACATGTACGTGCATGTCATACAATTAATAAATCAATCAATCAGTCAGTCAATCAATCTTTGTTACAGAATCAAGAAGCACATGAGAAAGAATTCATTTTGTATAATAGCAATAGCTTTAGCCCTAGTGGAGACAGATCTATTGAAAGGGTTTCATATTGACAGTAGGACTATTAATAGCACAGGAAAAGTACATAAACCATCACCGGTGTTTTATATAGGAAGATATTGAAGATGAAGACGACGACGACGATGATGATGATCGTCGATGTTATCATTTTGGTCATGATCATGGTCGTCATCCTCATCATCGTATTCATATTCATTATTTTTCTGATCATCGTCAATAGCGTCATCGTATTGATCATGAACGCAAATTGATTATTAAACCTATTATAATTAATCCTCAAAATGTTTGGACATGAAATGTTCCCTATGTATCAACTCGTACTCATTAAGGTTCTAAAACTGATTAGAATTATTTTGTTGCTTATCATGTAAATGTCTTGGAATGTAGACAATGTTCTGTATCAAGCCACTAAGCAACAACAGCAACGAGAAAATCAACAACAACAACAACAGCAATGTTACTACTACTACTGCTACTACTACTACCACTAATAATAATAATAATAATAATAATAATAATAATAATCAATATTATAATAATAATCATTATTAAAACCGTTATAGTTAAGTTAATGAAAATAAAATTTATCAAATTATTAAAAACTGAAACATATTCTTATGAATATACAAATTTATCTGATGAAAATCTTGGTCCGTACTTGCTGATGTTGATGCGGAATACCTTTTATATTTTTGCCATATTCCTTCCGGATATCTTATATCTCTCTTCATATGTCATTTTCTCTGATCATGATATTCAAAGAAAGAATGACTGCGATTCTTCATTTGAATTTTCTCTAAATAACTCGCTTTGTTATGTTATTTTCCATCTAAATGTTGTTTTCAGTGCCATCGCATTGTCCCACCGTCTATCATTTCTACCTGTTCCAATCAAGGTGCATGATCCTTGTATATAGGCGCTATCAAAGCTTTGCAGTATCTCGTCACGCCTGGACAGGCGGAACGTGGACATATTAATTGTGACAAGTGAGTGCAATGTCAGCTCAAGTGGATCTTCTCAATACCCCCCAATGTCACCATCATGGCATTGTTCGACATGACTAACTAGACACATCCTCCCATCTCTTCTATAAAACTGCTAGCATGTAGCCTTATCGTCAGATTTGCGATTTTCCCTAAGCCATACAAGATGCAATCCCAGAAAACACTAGACAAGAGATTCACACTTTTTGAGAAGGAAAGACACTTCAAAAGAGCCTGTGAGCAGATCGTTCTGCTTAACAACAAGATCCTTGTTTTGCAGAAACGCTACAAGAAAGCCAAGGAAGATAACATGAGACCCTTTCAATACAATCTGCAACTTCGGCTGGCAATCGTGGAGGGGGTCAGGAACATGTACTACGACTACGCATACAACACAGCCGACCATGTTGCAGAACTGCGAAAAGAACTCTTTGCTGGTAATGTGTAGATCGTTACTGAGTCCGACACGGATGACGTGTCGGAGTGAATTGGCTCACCACCAAGTATGACAACTTCAAGACAAACGGCCCTTATTAGGGCCACAACATTTCCTAGAAAAGAATACATTCCAATATGCCACCCACCCTCTTACGCCTACAATCAATCTTCTACATCCAGATCATTGTTCTCACCTATAAATTTAATCAAACATATCATCGATAATCTCTTTGAGGTCAACGACCAAACCCAATAGTTTGCATGTCGTGTTTTTTCCCCCTGAAGGAAACATAAATATTAGTTTACATGTACGTGCATGTCATACAATTAATAAATAAATCAATCAATCAGTCAATCAGTCTTTGTTACAGAATCAAGAAGCACATGAGAAAGAATTCATTTTGTATAATAGCAATAGCTGTAGCCCTAGTGGAGACAGTTCTATTGTAAGGGTTTCATATTGACAGTAGGACTATTAATAGCACAGGAAAAGTACGCAAAACATCACCGGTGTTGTATACAGGAAGATACTGAAGATGAAGACGACGACGACGATGATGATGATCGTCGATGTTATCGTTTTGGTCATGATGATAATCGTCATCCTCATCATCTTATTCACTTTCATTATTTTTATGATCATCGTCAATAGCATCATTGTATTCACCATGACCGCAAATTGATTATTAGACCTGTCATAATTCCTACTAAAAATGTTTGGACATGAAATGTTCCCTATGTATCAACTCATACCCATTAAGGTTCTAAAACTGATTAGAATTATTTTGTTGCTTATCATGTAAATGTCTTGGAATGTAGTCAATGTTCTGTATCAAGCAACTGAACAACAACAGCAACGAGAAAATCAACAACAACAACAACAGCAATGTTACTACTACTACTACTACTACCACTACTACTACTACTACCACTAATAATAATAATAATAATAATCAATATTAAAATAATAATCATTATTAATACCGTTATTGTTAAGTTGATGAAAATAAAATTTATCAAATTATTAAAAAATCAAACATCTTCTTATGAATATACAAATTTATCTGATGAAAATCTTGGTCCGTACTTGCTGATGTTGATGCGGAATGCTTTTATATTTTTGCCATATTATTTCCGGATATCTTATATCTCTCTTCATATGTCATTTTCTCTTATCATGTTATTCAAAGAAAGAATGACTGCGATTCTTCATTTGAATTTTCTCTAAATAACTCGCTTTGTTATGTTATTTTCCATCTAAATGTTGTTTTCAGTGCCATCGCATTGTCCCACCGTCTATCATTTCTACCTGTTCCAATCAAGGTGCATGATCCTTGTATATAGGCGCTATCAAAGCTTTGCAGTATCTCGTCACGCCTGGACAGGCGGAACGTGGACATATTAATTGTGGCAAGTGAGTGCAATGTCAGCTCAAGTGGATCTTCTCAATACCCCCAATGTCACCATCATGGCATTGTTCGACATGACTAACTAGACACATCCTCCCATCTCTTCCATAAAACTGCTAGCATGTAGCCTTATCGTTAGATTTGCAATTTTCCCTAAGCCATACAAGATGCAATCCCAGAAAACACTAGACAAGAGATTCACACTTTTTGAGAAGGAAAGACACTTCAAAAGAGCCTGTGAGCAGATCGTTCTGCTTAACAACAAGATCCTTGCTTTGCAGAAACGCTACAAGAAAGCCAAGGAAGATAACATGAGACCCTTTCAATACAATCTGCAACTTCGGCTGGCAGTCGTGGAGGGGGTCAGGAACATGTACTACGACTACGCATACAACACAGCCGACCATGTTGCAGAACTGCGAAAAGAACTCTTTGCTGGTACTGTGCAGATCGTGACTCAGTCCGACACGGATGACATGTCGGAGTGAATTGGCGCACCGCCAAATATCACACCTTCAAGACATACGGCCCTTTTGAGAGCCATAAAACTTACCAGAAAAGAATACTTTACAATATGTCACCCACCCCACATAAATTCTTCCAATCCAGAATCTTGATATTACCTATAATCTTTATCAAGAATATGGTCTATAGTCCCATTTAGGTCACAAACCATTGTCTGTATTTGTATGTCGAACTTTAATCTTCAAAGGAAATAGATATGAATTTCCAGGTAGGTGCGAATCCTTCAATCAATTAGTATATCAGTAACAAATAAATTAATGAATCAGTGGTATAAATAATTCTGATAGGATCAAGAGCTGCTTGAAACAGAGATAATTCATTTTGAATATTAGTAATAGTTAAAGCTGTGATGGAACCAGTTGTAGTTTTAGAAGTCGTATCGACAATAGGATTATTAGTAGCACAACAAATATGTAAAATTTCTCCCGTGTTCAACACATTTTCATCATCATTATCGTCGCCGTAGTCGTCATCTTCATCATCAGCATGCTCCCAGCAGTAAACCTTCTCAAACCCGTGGCCGAGAGTACCGCTAAACTCTTAGTTCCTAAGTAATAGCCTGATGTCACTTTCTTATTTTAAACACAGCATATACCCAAAAATTGTACGTGGGTGTCAATATTAGTGTCGGTATTAAATAGGCGTTCAAAATAAAAAGTGGTCATTTCCTACATCTCTCTTTCTTATAGGCGTTGTGGCGCTACTAGTAACAGCAATAGTATTAGGAACAATAGTTCGATCAATAAATAGCACAATGCCAACACAGAATATTTTAATCGGTACTCACGTCATCGTTATCATTCTCTCATCATTATTATCATCAGTAGCATCAGCAGCGCAATTATTATGATTACTTTAACGCCCTTTATCATTCCCAAACAACTGATGATAGCCGAAAGTTTACAATTCTTTCAAAGTCATGATTACGTTCATATCTATCATCATCATTCGGTTTTGCTTTTTCTTATTCTGCTGATGGAAGTCTTACGGATACATAAAATCTAACAATCCAACAAGAACACAACATACAGATACTTACAATAGTAACAATAACAGAAACAAATCTTTTAATAATAGTTGTTATCAACATCTTCTTCAGCAACAGAATCAGTTGTCGTATTATACTACTCAAAATTTCCCTTCTCATTTTTCATGTTCACCTGTCGGAATTTGTTTCTCTACAGTTATCGTTTCCACACTTCATCTTGTTCAGAAATATATTGAGTGATACAGTTTATTTGAGTGTTATTTAAATGTGTTATAAAGGACTTTATTTGAGCAACCAATATTGTAACGTGTTTTCATGACATACTTCATCATTCTACAGCCATTGTATAGTCAAATGTATATGAGTACTTCCTCTTCAATTTCGTACGTGAATTGCATGTACAAATCCGCATTCAGCGTTCTGTAGTAAATCGTCATGCTTGGAACCACGGTGGCACGTGTACACACCTTTTGTAGCAAGTGAGCTCAATGCCAGCTCAGGTGTATCTCTTCTCAGTACAATACCTCAATGTCACTATCATGACAGTACTCGAAACTAACTAGACAGGTCCTCTATCCCGATCTATAAAAGTACTGGCATGCAGTCCCAGCATTAAACTTGCCACTTTCCCACAGCAACGCAAGATGCATTCCAGTAAATCGATGGACAAGAGATTTACACTACTGAAGAAAGAGAGGTATTTCCAGAGGGCCTGCGAGCAGATCGTTGTACTTCACCATAAAATTGTGCACCTGCAGAAACGCTACAAGAAAACCAATCAAGACAACATGCGATCTTTGCGATACAATATGCGACTTCGCCTGGCAGTCGTGGAGGGGGTCAGGAACATGTACAACGACTACGCATACAAGACAGCCAATCAGATTGCAGAACTGCGAAAAGAACTCTTTGGTGAGACTGTGCACATCGTTACTGAGTCCGACACGGATGACATGTCGGAGTGAATTGGCGCACCGCCAAGTATCACAACTTCAAGACGAACGGCCCTTATTAGGGCCACAACATTTCCTAGAAAAGAATACATTCCAATATGCCACCCACCTTCTTACGCCTACAATCAATCTTCTACATCCAGATCATTGTTCTCACCTATAAATTTAATCAAACATATCATCGATAATCTCTTTCAGGTCAACGACCAAACCCAATCGTTTGCATGTCGAGTTTTTTCCCCTGAAGGAAACATAAATATTAGTTTACATGTACGTGCATGTCATACAATTAATAAATCAATCAATCAGTCAGTCAATCAATCTTTGTTACAGAATCAAGAAGCACATGAGAAAGAATTCATTTTGTATAATAGCAATAGCTGTAGACCTAGTGGAGACAGATCTATTGAAAGGGTTTCATATTGACAGTAGGACTATTAATAGCACAGGAAAAGTACATAAACCATCACCGGTGTTTTATATAGGAAGATATTGAAGATGAAGACGACGACGACGATGATGATGATCGTCGATGTTGTCATTCTGGTCATGATCATGGTCGTCATCCTCATCATCGAATTCATATTCATTATTTTTCTGATCATCGTCAATAGCGTCATCGTATTGGTCATGACCGCAAATTCATTATTAAACCTGTTATAATTCCTACTCAAAATGTTTGGACATGAAATGTTCTCTATGTATCAACTCGTACCCATTAAGGTTCTAAAACTGATTAGAATTATTTTGTTGCTTATCATGTAAATGTCTTGGAATGTAGACAATGTTCTGTATCAAGCCACTAAGCAACAACAGCAACGAGAAAATCAACAACAACAACAACAGCAATGTTACTACTACTACTACTACTACCAATAATAATAATAATAATAATGAATATTATAATAATAATCATTATTAATATCGTTATAGTTAAGTTGATGAAAATAAAATTTATCAAATTATTAAAAAATCAAACATATTCTTATGAATATACAAATTTATCTGATGAAAATCTTGGTCCGTACTTGCTGATGTTGATGCGGAATACCTTTTATATTATTGCCATATTCCTTCCGGATATCTTATATCTCTCTTCATATGTCATTTTATCTTATCATGATATTCAAAGAAAGAATGACTGCGATTCTTCATTTGAATTTTCTCTAAATAACTCGCTTTGTTATGTTATTTTCCATCTAAATGTTGTTTTCAGTGCCATCGCATTATCCCACCGTCTATCATTTCTACCTGTTCCAATCAAGGTGCATGATCCTTGTATATAGGCGCTATCAAAGCTTTGCAGTATCTCGTCACGCCTGGACAGGCGGAACGTGGACATATTAATTGTGACAAGTGAGTGCAATGTCAGCTCAAGTGGATCTTCTCAATACCCTCAATGTCACCATCATGGCATTGTTCGACATGACTAACTAGACACATCCTCCCATCTCTTCTATAAAACTGCTAGCATGTAGCCTTATCGTAAAAATTTGCGATTTTCCCTAAGCCATACAAGATGCAATCCCAGAAAACACTAGACAAGAGATTCACACTTTTTGAGAAGGAAAGACACTTCAAAAGAGCCTGTGAGCAGATCGTTCTGCTTAACAACAAGATCCTTGCTTTGCAGAAACGCTACAAGAAAGCCAAGGAAGATAACATGAGACCCTTTCAATACAATCTGCAACTTCGTCTGGCAGTCGTGGAGGGGGTCAGGAACATGTACTACGACTACGCATACAACACAGCTGACCATGTTGCAGAACTGCGAAAAGAACTCTTTGCTGGTAATGTGTAGATCGTTACTGAGTCCGACACGGATGACGTGTCGGAGTGAATTGGCTCACCACCAAGTATGACAACCTCAAGACAAACGGCCCTTATTAGGGCCACAACATTTCCTAGAAAAGAACACATTCCAATCTGCCACCCACCCTCTTACGCCTACAATCAATCTTCTACATCCAGATCATTGTTCTCACCTATAAATTTAATCAAACATATCATCGATAATCTCTTTGAGGTCAACGACCAACCCCAATAGTTTGCATGTCGAGTTTTCTCCCCCTGAAGGAAACATTAATATTAATTTACATGCACGTTCATGTCATACAATTCATAAATAAATAAATCAATCAGTCAATCAGTCTTTGTTACAGAATCAAGAAGCACATGAGAAAGAATTCATTTTGTATAATAGCAATAGCTGTAGCCCTAGTGGAGACAGTTCTATTGTAAGGGTTTCATATTGACAGTAGGACTATTAATAGCACAGGAAAAGTACGCAAAGCATCACCGGTGTTTTATACAGGAAGATATTGAAGATGAAGACGACGACGACGATGATGATAATCGTCGATGTTATCATTTTGGTCATGATGATAATCGTCATCCTCATCATCTTATTCACTTTCATTATTTTTATGATCATCGTCAATAGCATCATTCTATTCACCATGACCGCAAATTGATTATTAGACCTGTCATAATTCCTACTCAAAATGTTTGGACATGAAATGTTCCCTATGTATCAACTCATACCCATTAAGGTTCTAAAATTGATTAGAATTATTTTGTTGCTTATCATGTAAATGTCTTGGAATGTACTCAATGTTCTGTATCAAGCCACTGAACAACAACAGCAACGAGAAAATCAACAACAACAACAACAGCAATGTTACTACTACTACTACTACTACTACTACTTCTACCACCACTACTACTACTACTACTACGACTACTAAAAATAATAATAATCAATATTAAAATAATAATCATTATTGATACCGTTACTGTTAAGTTGATGGAAATAAAATTTATCAAATTATTAAAAAATCAAACATATTCTTATGAATATACAAATTTATCTGATGAAAATCTTGGTAAGTACTTGCTGATCTTGATGCGGAATGCTTTTATATTTTTGCCATATTCCTTCCGGATATGTTATATCTCTCTTCATATGTCATTTTCTCTTATCATGATATTCAAAGAAAGAATTCGATTCTTCATTTCAATTTTCTCCAAATAACTCGCTTTGTTATGTTATTTTCCATCTAAATGTTGTTTTCAGTGCCATCGCATTATCCCACCGTCTATCATTTCTACCTGTTTCAATCAAGGTGCATGATCCTTGTATATAGGCGCTATCAAAGTTTTCCAGTATCTCGTCACGCCTGGACAGGCGGAACGTGGACATATTAATTGTGACAAGTGAGTGCAATGTCAGCTCAAGTGGATCTTCTCAATACCCTCAATGTCACCATCATGGCATTGTTCGACATGACTAACTAGACACATCCTCCCATCTCTTCTATAAAACTGCTAGCATGTAGCCTTATCGTAAAAATTTGCGATTTTCCCTAAGTCATACAAGATGCAATCCCAGAAAACACTAGACAAGAGATTCACACTTTTTGAGAAGGAAAGACACTTCAAAAGAGCCTGTGAGCAGATCGTTCTGCTTAACAACAAGATCCTTGCTTTGCAGAAACGCTACAAGAAAGCCAAGGAAGATAACACGAGACCCTTTCAATACAATCTGCAACTTCGTCTGGCAGTCGTGGAGGGGGTCAGGAACATGTACTACGACTACGCATACAACACAGCTGACCATGTTGCAGAACTGCGAAAAGAACTCTTTGCTGGTAATGTGTAGATCGTTACTGAGTCCGACACGGATGACATGTCGGAGTGAAATGGCTCACCACCAAGTATGACAACTTCAAGACAAACGGCCCTTATTAGGGCCACAACATTTCCTAGAAAAGAATACATTCCAATATGCCACCCACCCTCTTACGCCTACAATCAATCTTCTACATCCAGATCATTGTTCTCACCTATAAATTTAATCAAACATATCATCGATAATCTCTTTCAGGTCAACGACCAAACCCAATAGTTTGCATGTCGAGTTTTTTCCCCCTGAAGGAAACATAAATATTAGTTTACATTTACGTGCATGTCATACAATTCATAAATAAATAAATCAATCAGTCAATCAGTCTTTGTTACAGAATCAAGAAGCACATGAGAAAGAATTCATTTTGTATAATAGCAATAGCTGTAGCCCTAGTGGAGACAGTTCTATTGTAAGGGTTTCATATTGACAGTAGGACTATTAATAGCACAGGAAAAGTACGCAAAGCATCACCGGTGTTTTATACAGGAAGATATTGAAGATGAAGACGACGACGACGATGATGATAATCGTCGATGTTATCATTTTGGTCATGATGATAATCGTCATCCTCATCATCTTATTCACTTTCATTATTTTTATGATCATCGTCAATAGCATCTTTGTATTCATCATGACCGCAAATTGATTATTAGACCTGTCATAATTCCTACTCAAAATGTTTGGACATGAAATGTTCCCTATGTATCAACTCATACCCATTAAGGTTCTAAAACTGATTAGAATTATTTTGTTGCTTATCATGTAAATGTCTTGGAATGTAGTCAGTGTTCTGTATCAAGCCACTGAACAACAACAGCAACGAGAAAATCAACAACAACAACAACAGCAATGTTACTACTACTACTACTACTACTACTACCAATACTACTACTAATAATAATAATAATAAAAATAATAATAATAATAATAATCAATATTCTAATAATAATCATTATTAATACCGTTATAGTTAAGTTGATGAAAATAAAATTTATCAAATTATTAAAAAATCAAACATATTCTTATGAATATACAAATTCATCTGATGAAAATCTTGGTCCGTACTTGCTGATGTTGATACGAAATGCTTTTATATTTTTGCCATATTATTTCCGGATATGTTATATCTCTCTTCATATGTCATTTTCTCTTATCATGTTATTCAAAGAAAGAATGACTGCGATTCTTCATTTGAATTTTCTCTAAATAACTCGTTTTGTTATGTTATTTTCCATCTAAATGTTGTTTTCAGTGCCATCGCATTGTCCCACCGTCTATCATTTCTACCTGTTCCAATCAAGGTGCATGATACTTGTATATAGGCGCTATCAAAGCTTTGCAGTATCTCGTCACGCCTGGACAGGCGGAACGTGGACATATTAATTGTGGCGAGTGAGTGCAATGTCAGCTCAAGTGGATCTTCTCAATACCCCCAATGTCACCATCATGGCATTGTTCGACATGACTAACTAGACACATCCTCCCATCTCTTCTATAAAACTGCTAGCATGTAGCCTTATCGTCAGATTTGCGATTTTCCCTAAGCCATACAAGATGCAATCCCAGAAAACACTAGACAAGAGATTCACACTTTTTGAGAAGGAAAGACACTTCAAAAGAGCCTGTGAGCAGATCGTTCTGCTTAACAACAAGATCCTTGCTTTGCAGAAACGCTACAAGAAAGCCAAGGAAGATAACATGAGACCCTTTCAATACAATCTGCAACTTCGGCTGGCAGTCGTGGAGGGGGTCAGGAACATTTACTACGACTACGCATACAACACAGCCGACCATGTTGCAGAACTGCGAAAAGAACTCTTTGCTGGTACTGTGTAGATCGTTACTCAGTCCGACACGGATGACGTGTCGGAGTGAACTGGCTCACCACCAAGTATGACAACTTGAAGACAAACGGCCCTTATTAGGGCCACAACATTTCCTAGAAAAGAATACATTCCAATATGCCACCCACCCTCTTACGCCTACAATCAATCTTCTACATCCAGATCATTGTTCTCACCTATAAATTTAATCAAACATATCATCGATAATCTCTTTCAGGTCAACGACCAAACCCAATAGTTTGCATGTCGAGTTTTTTCCCCCTGAAGGAAACATAAATATTAGTTTACATTTACGTGCATGTCATACAATTAATGAATAAATAAATCAATCAGTCAATCAGTCTTTGTTACAGAATCAAGAAGCACATGAGAAAGAATTCATTTTGTATAATAGCAATAGCTGTAGCCCTAGTGGAGACAGTTCTATTGTAAGGGTTTCACATTGACAGTAGGACTATTAATAGCACAGGAAAAGTACGCAAAGCATCACCGGTGTTTTATACAGGAAGATATTGAAGATGAAGACGACGACGACGATGATGATGATCGTCGATGTTATCGTTTTGGTCATGATGATAATCGTCATCCTCATCATCTTATTCACTTTCATTATTTTTATGATCATCGTCAATAGCATCATTGTATTCATCATGACCACAAATTGATTATTACACCTGTCATAATTCCTACTCAAAATGTTTGGACATGAAATGTTCCCAATGTATCAACTCATACCCATTAAGGTTCTAAAACTGATTAGAATTATTTTGTTGCTTATCATGTAAATGTCTTGGAATGTAGTCAATGTTCTGTATCAAGCCATTGAACAACAACAGCAACGAGAAAATCAACAACAACAACAACAGCAATGTTACCACTACTACTACTACTATTACCACTATTACTACTACTAATAATAATAATAATAATAATCAATATTAAAATGATAATCATTATTAATACCGTTATTGTTAAGTTGATGAAAATAAAATGTATCAAATTATTAAAAAATCAAACATATTCTTATGAATATACAAATTTATCTGATGAAAATCTTGGTCCGCACTTGCTGATGTTGATGCGGAATGCTTTTATATTTTTGCCATATTATTTCCGGATATGTTATATCTCTCTTCATATGTCATTTTCTCTTATCATGATATTCAAAGAAAGAATGACTGCGATTCTTCATTTGAATTTTCTCTAAATAACTCGCTTTGTTATGTTATTTTCCATCTAAATGTTGTTTTCAGTGCCATCGCATTGTCCCACCGTCTATCATTTCTACCTGTTCCAATCAAGGTGCATGATCCTTGTATATAGGCGCTATCAAAGCTTTGCAGTATCTCGTCACGCCTGGACAGGCGGAACGTGGACATATTAATTGTGGCAAGTGAGTGCAATGTCAGCTCAAGTGGATCTTCTCAATACCCCCAATGTCACCATCATGGCATTGTTCGACATGACTAACTAGACACATCCTCCCATCTCTTCTATAAAACTGCTAGCATGTAGCCTTATCGTCAGACTTGCGATTCTCCCTAAGCCATACAAGATGCAATCCCAGAAAACACTAGACAAGAGATTCACACTTTTTGAGAAGGAAAGACACTTCAAAAGAGCCTGTGAGCAGATCGTTCTGCTTAACAACAAGATCCTTGCTTTGCAGAAACGCTACAAGAAAGCCAAGGAAGATAACATGAGACCCTTTCAATACAATCTGCAACTTCGGCTGGCAGTCGTGGAGGGGGTCAGGAACATGTACTACGACTACGCATACAACACAGCCGACCATGTTGCAGAACTGCGAAAAGAACTCTTTGCTGGTGCTGTGTAGATCGTTACTGAGTCCGACACGGATGACATGTCGGAGTGAATTGGCTCACCACCAAGTATGACAACTTCAAGACAAACGGCCCTTATTAGGGCCACAACATTTCCTAGAAAAGAATACATTGCAATATGCCACCCACCCTCTTACGCCTACAATCAATCTTCTACATCCAGATCATTGTTCTCACCTATAAATTTAATCAAACATATCATCGATAATCTCTTTCAGGTCATCGACCAAACATAATAGTTTGCATGTCGAGTTTTTTGCCCCTGAAGGAAACATAAACATTAGTTTACATTTACGTGCATGTCATACAATTAATAAATAAATAAATCAATCAGTCAATCAGTCTTTGTTACAGAATCAAGAAGCACATGAGAAAGAATTCATTTTGTATAATAGCAATAGCTGTAGCCCTAGTGGAGACAGTTCTATTGTAAGGGTTTCATATTGACAGTAGGACTATTAATAGCACAGGAAAAGTACGCAAAGCATCACCGGTGTTTTATACAGGAAGATACTGAAGATGAAGACGACGACGACGATGATGATGATCGTCGATGTTACCGTTTTGGTCATGATTATAATCGTCATCCTCATCATCTTATTCACTTTCATTCTTTTTATGATCATCGTCAATAGTATCATTGTATTCATCATGACCGCAAATTGATTATTACACCTGTCATAATTCCTACTAAAAATGTTTGGACATGAAATGTTATCTATGTATCAACTCATACCCATTAAGGTTCTAAAACTGATTAGAATTATTTTGTTGCTTATCATGTAAATGTCTTGGAAAGTAGTCAATGTTCTGTATCAAGCCACTGAACAACAACAGCAACGAGAAAATCAACAACAACAACAACAACAGCAATGTTACTACTACTACTACTACTACTACTACTACTACTACTAATGATAATGATAATAATAATAATAATAATAATAATAATAATAATCACAATCAATATTGTAATAATAATCATTATTAATACCGTTATAGTTAAGTTGATGAAAATAAAATTTATTAAATTATTTCAAGGTTCTAAAACTGATTAGAATTATTTTGTTGCCTCTCATGTAAATGTCTTGGAATGTAGACAATGTTCTGTATCAAGGCACTAAAGAACAACAGCAACGAGAAAATCAACAATAACAACAACAACAGCAATGTTGCTACTACTACAACTACTACCAGTAATAATAATAATAATAATAATAATTATAATAATTATAATCAATATTATGATAACAATCATTATTAATACCGTTATAGTTAAGTTGATGAAAATAAAATTTATCAAATTATTAAAAAATCTAACTTATTCTTATGAATATACAAACTTATCTGATGAAAATCTTGGTCCGTACTTGCTGATGTTGATGCGGAATACCTTTTATATTTTTGCCATATTCCTTAAGGATATGTTATATCTCTCTTCATATGTCATTCTCTTATCATGACATTCAAAGAAAGAATGACTGCGATTCTTCATTTGAATTTTCTCTAAATAACTCGCTTTGTTATGTTATTTTCCATCTAAATGTTGTTTTCAGTGCCATCGCATTGTCCCACCGTCTATCATTTCTACCTGTTCCAATCAAGGTGCATGATCCTTGTATATAGGCGCTATCAAAGCTTTGCAGTATCTCGTCACGCCTGGACAGGCGGAACGTGGACATATTAATTGTGGCAAGTGAGTGCAATGTCAGCTCAAGTGGATCTTCTCAATACCCCCAATGTCACCATCATGGCATTGTTCGACATGACTAACTAGACACATCCTCCCATCTCTTCTATAAAACTGCTAGCATGTAGCCTTATCGTCAGACTTGCGATTTTCCCTAAGCCATACAAGATGCAATTCCAGAAAACACTAGACAAGAGATTCACACTTTTTGAGAAGGAAAGACACTTCAAAAGAGCCTGTGAGCAGATCGTTCTGCTTAACAACAAGATCCTTGCTTTGCAGAAACGCTACAAGAAAGCCAAGGAAGATAACATGAGACCCTTTCAATACAATCTGCAACTTCGGCTGGCAGTCGTGGAGGGGGTCAGGAACATGTTCTACGACTACGCATACAACACAGCCGACCATGTTGCAGAACTGCGAAAAGAACTCTTTGCTGGTACTGTGCAGATCGTGACTCAGTCCGACACGGATGACATGTCGGAGTGAATTGGCTCACCACCAAGTATGACAACTTCAAGACAAACGGCCCTTATTAGGGCCACAACATTTCCTAGAAAAGAATACATTGCAATATGCCACCCACCCTCTTACGCCTACAATCAATCTTCTACATCCAGATCATTGTTCTCACCTATAAATTTAATCAAACATATCATCGATAATCTCTTTGAGGTCAACGATCAAACCCAATAGTTTGCATGTCGTGTTTTTTCCCCCTGAAGGAAACATAAATATTAGTTTACATGTACGTGCATGTCATACAATTAATGAATAAATAAATCAATCAGTCAATCAGTCTTTGTTACAGAATCAAGAAGCACATGAGAAAGAATTCATTTTGTATAATAGCAATAGCTGTAGCCCTAGTGGAGACAGTTCTATTGTAAGGGTTTCATATTGACAGTAGGACTATTAATAGCACAGGAAAAGTACGCAAAGCATCACCGGTGTTTTATACAGGAAGATATTGAAGATGAAGACGACGACGACGATGATGATAATCGTCGATGTTATCATTTTGGTCATGATGATAATCGTCATCCTCATCATCTTATTCACTTTCGTTATTTTTATGATCATCGTCAATAGTATCATTGTATTCATCATGACCGCAAATTGATTATTAGACCTGTCATAATTCCTACTCAAAATGTTTGGACATGAAATGTTCCCTATGTATCAACTCATACCCATTAAGGTTCTAAAACTGATTAGAATTATTTTGTTGCTTATCATGTAAATGTCTTGGAATGTAGTCAGTGTTCCGTATCAAGCCACTGAACAACAACAGCAACGAGAAAATCAACAACTACAAGAACAACAGCAATGTTACTACTACTACTACTACTACTACCAATACTACTACTACTACTACCACTAATAATAATAATAATAATAATAATAATAATCAATATTATAATAATAATCATTATTAATACCGTTATAATTAAGTTAATGAAAATAAAATTTATCAAATTATTGAAAAATCAAACATATTCTTATGAATATACAAATTTATCTGATGAAAATCTTGGTCCGTACTTGCTGATGTTGATGCGGAATACTTTTATATTTTTGCCATATTATTTCCGGATATGTTATATCTCTCTTCAAATGTCATTTTCTCTTATCATGATATTCAAAGAAAGCATGACTGCGATTCTTCATTTGAATTTTCTCTAAATAACTCGCTTTGTTATGTTATTTTCCATCTAAATGTTGTTTTCAGTGCCATCGCATTGTCCCACCGTCTATCATTTCTACCAGTTCCAATCAAGGTGCATGATCATTGTATATAGGCGCTATCAAACCTTTGCAGTATCTCGCCACGCCTGGACAGGCGGAACGTGGACATATTAATTGTGGCAAGTGAGTGCAATGTCAGCTCAAGTGGATCTTCTCAATACCCCCAATGTCACCATCATGGCATTGTTCGACATGACTAACTAGACACATCCTCCCATCTCTTCTATAAAACTGCTGGCATGTAGCCTTATCGTCAGATTTGCGATTTTCCCTAAGCCATACAAGATGCAATCCCAGAAAACACTAGACAAGAGATTCACACTTTTTGAGAAGGAAAGACACTTCAAAAGAGCCTGTGAGCAGATCGTTCTGCTTAACAACAAGATCCTTGCTTTGCAGAAACGCTACAAGAAAGCCAAGGAAGATAACATGAGACCCTTTCAATACAATCTGCAACTTCGGCTGGCAGTCGTGGAGGGGGTCAGGAACATGTACTACGACTACGCATACAACACAGCCGACCATGTTGCAGAACTGCAAAAAGAACTCTTTGCTGGTAATGTGTAGATCGTGACTCAGTCCGACACGGATGACATGTCGGAGTGAATTGGCTCACCACCAAGTATCACACCTTCAAGACAAACGGCCCTTTTGAGAGCCATAAAACTTACCAGAAAAGAATACTTTACAATATGTCTCCCATCCGACATAAATTCTTCCAATCCAGAATCTTGATATTACCTATAATCTTTATCAAGAATATGGTCTGTAGTCCCATTTAGATCACAAACCATTGTCTGTATTTGTATGTCGAACTTTAATCTTCAAAGGAAATAGATATGAATTTCCTGGTAGCTGCGAATCCTTCAATCAATTAGTATATCAGTAACAAATAAATTAATGAATCAGTGGTATAAATAATTATGATAGGATCAAGAGCTGCTTGAAACAGAGATAATTCATTTTGAATATTAGTAATAGTTAAAGCTGTGATGGAAACAGTTGCAGTTTTAGAAGTCGGATCGACAATAGGATTATTAATAGCACAACAAATATGTAAAATTTGTCCCGTGTTCAACACATTTTCATCATCATTATCGTCGTCGTCGTCGTCATCATCATCAGCAGCATGCTCCCAGCAGTAAACCTTCTCAAACCCGTGGCCGAGAGTACCGCTAAACTCTTAGTTCCTAAGTAATAGTCTGATGTCACTTTCTTATTTTAAACACAGCATATACCCAAAAATTGTACGTGGGTGTCAATATTAGTGTCGGTATTAAATAGGCGTTCAAAATAAAAAGTGGTCATTTCCTACATCTCTCTTTCTTATAGGCGTTGTGGCGCTACTAGTAACAGCAATAGTATTAGGAACAATAGTTCGATCAATAAATAGCACAATGCCAACACAGAATATTTTAATCGGTACTCACGTCATCGTTATCATTCTCTCATCATTATTATCATCAGTAGCATCAGCAGCGCAATTATTATGATTACTTTAACGCCCTTTATCATTCCCAATCAACTGATGATAGCCGAAAGTTTACAATTCTTTCAAAGTCATGATTACGTTCATATCTATCATCATCATTCGGTTTTGCTTTTTCTTATTCTGCTGATGGAAGTCTTACGGATACATAAAATCTAACAATCCAACAAAAACACAATATACAGATACTTATAATAGTAACAATAACAGAAATTAATTTTTTAATAACAGTTGTTATCAACATCTTCTTCAGCAACAGAAGCAGTTGTCGTATTATACTACTCAAAATTTCCCTTCATATTTTTCATGTTCACCTGTCGGAATTTGTTTCTCTACAGTTATCGTTTCCACACTTCATCTTGTTCAGAAATATATTGAGTGATACAGTTTATTTGAGTGTTATTTAAATGTGTTATAAAGGACTTTATTTGAGCAACCAATATTGTAACGTGTTTTCATGACATACTTCATCATTCTACAGCCATTGTATAGTCAAATGTATATGAGTACTTCCTCTTCAATTTCGTACGTGAATTGCATGTACAAATCGGCATTCAGCGTTCTGTAGTAAATCGTCATGCTTGGAACCACGGTGGCACGTGTACACACCTTTTGTAGCAAGTGAGCTCAATGCCAGCTCAGGTGTATCTCTTCTCAGTACAATACCTCAATGTCACTATCATGACAGTACTCGAAACTAACTAGACAGGTCCTCTATCCCGATCTATAAAAGTACTGGCATGCAGTCCCAGCATTAAACTTGCCACTTTCCCACAGCAACGCAAGATGCATTCCAGTAAATCGATGGACAAGAGATTTACACTACTGAAGAAAGAGAGGTATTTCCAGAGGGCCTGCGAGCAGATCGTTGTACTTCACCATAAAATTGTGCACCTGCAGAAACGCTACAAGAAAACCAATCAAGACAACATGCGATCTTTGCGATACAATATGCGACTTCGCCTGGCAGTCGTGGAGGGGGTCAGGAACATGTACAACGACTACGCATACAAGACAGCCAATCAGATTGCAGAACTGCGAAAAGAACTCTTTGGTGAGACTGTGCACATCGTTACTGAGTCCGACACGGATGACATGTCGGAGTGAATTGGCGCACCGCCAAGTATCACAACTTCAAGACGAACGGCCCTTATTAGGGCCACAACATTTCCTAGAAAAGAATACATTCCAATATGCCACCCACCCTCTTACGCCTACAATCAATTTTCTACATCCAGACCATTGTTCTCACCTATAAATTTAATCAAACATATCATCGATAATCCCTTTGAGGTCAACGACCAAACCCAATAGTTTGCATATCGAGTTTTTTCCCCTGAAGGAAACATAAATGTCTTGGAATGTAGTCAATGTTCTGTATCAAGCCACTAAACAACAACAGCAACGAGAAAATCAACAACAACAACAACAACCACAGCAATGTTTCTACTACTACTGCTACTACTACTACTACTAATGATAATGATAATAATAATAATAATAATCACAATCAATATTGTAATAATAATCATTATTAATACCGTTATAGTTAAGTTGATGAAAATAAAATTTATTAAATTATTTCAAGGTTCTAAAACTGATTAGAATTATTTTGTTGCCTATCATGTAAATGTCTTGGAATGTAGACAATGTTCTGTATCAAGGCACTAAACAACAACAGCAACGAGAAAATCAACAATAACAACAACAACAGCATTGTTACTACTACTACAACTACTACCAGTAATAATAATAATAATAATAATAATAATAATAATAATAATTATAATCAATATTATGATAACAATCATTATTAATACCGTTATAGTTAAGTTGATGAAAATAAAATTTATCAAATTATTAAAAAATCTAACATATTCTTATGAATATACAAATTTATCTGATGAAAATCTTGGTCCGTACTTGCTGATGTTGATACGGTATACCTTTTATATTTTTGCCATATTCCTTCCGGATATGTTATATCTCTCCTCATATGTCATTTTCTCTTATCATGATATTCAAAGAAAGAATGACTGCGATTCTTCATTTGAATTTTCTCTAAATAACTCGCTTTGTTATGTTATTTTCCATCTAAATGTTGTTTTCAGTGCCATCGCATTGTCCCACCGTCTATCATTTCTACCTGTTCCAGTCAAGGTGCATGATCCTTGTATATAGGCGCTATCAAAGCTTTGCAGTATCTCGTCACGCCTGGACAGGCGGAACGTGGACATATTAATTGTGGCAAGTGAGTGCAATGTCAGCTCAAGTGGATCTTCTCAATACCCCCAATGTCACCATCATGGCATTGTTCGACATGACTAACTAGACACATCCTCCCATCTCTTCTATAAAACTGCTAGCATGTAGCCTTATCGTCAGACTTGCGATTTTCCCTAAGCCATACAAGATGCAATCCCAGAAAACACTAGACAAGAGATTCACACTTTTTGAGAAGGAAAGACACTTCAAAAGAGCCTGTGAGCAGATCGTTCTGCTTAACAACAAGATCCTTGCTTTGCAGAAACGCTACAAGAAAACCAAGGAAGATAACATGAGACCCTTTCAATACAATCTGCAACTTCGTCTGGCAGTCGTGGAGGGGGTCAGGAACATGTACTACGACTACGCATACAACACAGCCGACCATGTTGCAGAACTGCGAAAAGAACTCTTTGCTGGTACTGTGTAGATCGTTACTGAGTCCGACACGGATGACATGTCGGAGTGAATTGGCTCACCACCAAGTATGACAACTTCAAGACAGACGGCCCTTATTAGGGCCACAACATTTCCTAGAAAAGAATACATTCCAATATGCCACCCACCCTTTTACGCCTACAATCAATCTTCTAAATCCAGATCATTGTTCTCACCTATAAATTTAATCAAACATATCATAGATAATCTCTTTGAGGTCGACGACCAAACCCAATAGTTTGCATGTCGTGTTTTTTCCCCCTGAAGGAAACATAAATATTAGTTTACATGTACGTGCATGTCATACAATTAATAAATAAATCAATCAATCAGTCAATCAGTCTTTGTTACAGAATCAAGAGGCACATGAGAAAGAATTCATTTTGTATAATAGCAATAGCTGTAGCCCTAATGGAGACAGTTCTATTGTAAGGGTCTCATATTGACAGTAGGACTATTAATAGCACAGGAAAAGTACGCAAAGCATCACCGGTGTTTTATACAGGAAGATATTGAAGATGAAGACGACGACGACGATGATGATAATCGTCGATGTTATCATTTTGGTCATGATGATAATCGTCATCCTCATCATCTTATTCACTTTCATTATTTTTATCATCATCGTCAATAGCATCATTGTATTCATCATGACCGCAAATTGATTATTAGACCTGTCATAATTCCTACTCAAAATGTTTGGACATGAAATGTTCCCTATGTATCAACTCATACCCATTAAGGTTCTAATACTGATTAGAATTATTTTGTTGCTTATCATGTAAATGTCTTGGAATGTAGTCAATGTTCTGTATCAAGCCACTGAACAACAACAGCAACGAGAAAATCAACAACAACAACAACAGCAATGTTACTACTACTATTACCACTACTACCACCACCACTACTACTACTACTACTACTAATAATAATAATAATAATAATAATCAATATTATAATAATAATCATTATTAATACTGTTATATTTAAGTTGATGAAAATAAAATTTATCAAATTATTAAAAAATCAAATATATTCTTATGAATATACAAATTTATCTGATGAAAATCTTGGTCCGTATTTGCTGATGTTGATGCGGAATACTGTTATATTTTTGCCATATTATTTCCGGATATGTTATATCTCTCTTCATATGTCATTTTCTCTTATCATGATATTCAAAGAAAGAGTGACTGCGATTCTTCATTTGAATTTTCTCTAAATAACTCGCTTTGTTATGTTATTTTCCATCTAAATGTTGTTTTCAGTGCCATCGCATTGTCCCACCGTCTATCATTTCTACCTGTTCCAATCAAGGTGCATGATCCTTGTATATAGGCGCTATCAAAGCTTTGCAGTATCTCGTCACGCCTGGACAGGCGGAACGTGGACATATTAATTGTGACAAGTGAGTGCAATGTCAGCTCAAGTGGATCTTCTCAATACCCCCAATGTCACCATCATGGCATTGTTCGACATGACTAACTAGACACATCCTCCCATCTCTTCTATAAAACTGCTAGCATGTAGCCTTATCGTCAGATTTGCGATTTTCCCTAAGCCATACAAGATGCAATCCCAGAAAACACTAGACAAGAGATTCACACTTTTTGAGAACTAAAGACACTTCAAAAGAGCCTGTGAGCAGATCGTTCTGCTTAACAACAAGATCCTTGCTTTGCAGAAACGCTACAAGAAAGCCAAGGAAGATAACATGAGACCCTTTCAATACAATCTGCAACTTCGTCTGGCAGTCGTGGAGGGGGTCAGGAACATGTACTACGACTACGCATACAACACAGCCGACCATGTTGCAGAACTTCGGAAAGAACTCTTTGCTGGTAATGTGTAGATCGTGACTCAGTCCGACACGGATGACATGTCGGAGTGAATTGGCTCACCACCAAGTATCACACCTTCAAGACAAACAGCCCTTTTGAGAGCCATAAAACTTACCAGAAAAGAATACTTTACAATATGTCTCCCATCCGACATAAATTCTTCCAATCCAGAATCTTGATATTACCTATAATCTTTATCAAGAATATGGTCTGTAGTCCCATTTAGGTCACAAACCATTGTCTGTATTTGTATGTCGAACTTTAATCTTCAAAGGAAATAGATATGAATTTCCAGGTAGGTGCGAATCCTTCAATCAATTAGTATATCAGTAACAAATAAATTAATGAATCAGTGGTATAAATAGTTATGATAGGATCAAGAGCTGCTTGAAACAGAGATAATTCATTTTGAATATTAGTAATAGTTAAAGCTGTGATGGAACCAGTTGTAGTTTTAGAAGTCGGATCGACAATAGGATTATTAATAGCACAACAAATATGTAAAATTTGTCCCGTGTTGAACACATTTTCATCATCATTATCGTCGTCGTCGTCGTCATCATCATCAGCATCATGCTCCCAGCAGTAAACCTTCTCAAACTCGTAGCCGAGAGTACCGCTAAACTCTTAGTTCCTAAGTAATAGTCTGATGTCACTTTCTTATTTCAAACACAGCATATACCCAAAAATTGTACGTGGGTGTCAATATTAGTGTCGGTATTATATAGGCGTTCAAAATAAAAGTGGTCATTTCCTACATCTCTCTTTCTTATAGGCGTTGTGGCGCTACTAGTAACAGCAGTAGTATTAGGAACAATAGTTCGATCAATAAATAGCACAATGCCAACACAGAATATTTTAAACGGTACTCACTTCATCGTTATCATTCTCTCATCATTATTAACATCAGTAGCATCAGCAGCGCAATTATTATGATTACTTTAACGCCCTTTATCATTCCCAAACAACTGATGATAGCCGAAAGTTTACAATTCTTTCAAAGTCATGATTACGTTCATATCTATCATCATCATTCGGTTTTGCTTTTTCTTATTCTGCTGATGGAAGTCTTACGGATACATAAAATCTAACAATCCAACAAAAACACAACATACAGATACTTATAATAGTAACAATAACAGAAATTAATTTTTTAATAACAGTTGTTATCAACATCTTCTTCAGCAACAGAAGCAGTTGTCGTATTATACTACTCAAAATTTCCCTTCATATTTTTCATGTTCACCTGTCGGAATTTGTTTCTCTACAGTTATCGTTTCCACACTTCATCTTGTTCAGAAATATATTGAGTGATACAGTTTATTTGAGTGTTATTTAAATGTGTTATAAAGGACTTTATTTGAGCAACCACTATTGTAACGTGTTTTCATGACATACTTCATCATTCTACAGCCATTGTATAGTCAAATGTATATGAGTACTTCCTCTTCAATTTCGTACGTGAATTGCATGTACAAATCCGCATTCAGCGTTCTGTAGTAAATCGTCATGCTTGGAACCACGGTGGCACGTGTACACACCTTTTGTAGCAAGTGAGCTCAATGCCAGCTCAGGTGTATCTCTTCTCAGTACAATACCTCAATGTCACTATCATGACAGTACTCGAAACTAACTAGACAGGTCCTCTATCCCGATCTATAAAAGTACTGGCATGCAGTCCCAGCATTAAACTTGCCACTTTCCCACAGCAACGCAAGATGCATTCCAGTAAATCGATGGACAAGAGATTTACACTACTGAAGAAAGAGAGGTATTTCCAGAGGGCCTGCGAGCAGATCGTTGTACTTCACCATAAAATTGTGCACCTGCAGAAACGCTACAAGAAAACCAATCAAGACAACATGCGATCTTTGCGATACAATATGCGACTTCGCCTGGCAGTCGTGGAGGGGGTCAGGAACATGTACAACGACTACGCATACAAGACAGCCAATCAGATTGCAGAACTGCGGAAAGAACTCTTTGGTGAGACTGTGCACATCGTTACCGAGTCCGACACGGATGACATGTCGGAGTGAATTGGCGCACCACCAAGTATCACAACTTCAAGACAAATGGCCCTTATTAGGGCCAGAACATTTTCTAGAAAAGAATACATTCCAATATGCCACCCACCCTCTTACGCCTACAATCAATCTTCTACATCCAGATCATTGTTCTCAGCTATAAATTTCATCAAACATATCATCGATAATCTCTTTGAGGTCAACGACCAAACCCAAAAGTTTGCATGTAGAGATTTTTCCCCCGAAGGAAACATACATATTAGTTTACATGTACGTGCATGTCATACAATTAATAAATCAATCAATCAGTCAGTCAATCAATCTTTGTTACAGAATCAAGAAGCACATGAGAAAGAATTCATTTTGTATAATAGCAATAGCTGTAGCCCTATTGGAGACAGATCTATTGAAAGGGTTTCATATTGACAGTAGGACTGTTAATAGCACAGGAAAAGTACATAAACCATCACCGGTGTTTTATATAGGAAGATATTGAAGATGAAGACGACGACGACGATGATGATGATAGTCGATGTTATCATTTTGGTCATGATCATGGTCGTCATCCTCATCATCGTATTCATATTCATTATTTTTCTGATCATTGTCAATAGCGTCATCGTATTGATCATGACCGCAAATTGATTATTAAACCTATTATAATTCCTACTCAAAATGTTTGGACATGAAATGTTCCCTATGTATCAACTCGTACCCATTAAGGTTCTAAAACTGATTAGAATTATTTTGTTGCTTATCATGTAAATGTCTTGGAATGTAGACAATGTTCTGTATCAAGGCACTAAACAACAACAGCAACGAGAAAATCAACAACAACAACAACAACAGCAATGTTACTGCTACTACTACTACCACTAATAATAATAATAATAATAATAATCAATATTAGAATAATAATCATTATTAATACTGTTATAATTAAGTTGATGAAAATAAAATTTATCAAATTATTAAAAAATCAAAACTTATTCTTATGAATATACACATTTATCTGATGAAAATCTTGGTCCGTACTTGCTGATGTTGATGCGGAATACCTTTTATATTTTTGCCATATTCCTTAAGGATATGTTATATCTCTCTTCATATGTCATTCTCTTATCATGACATTCAAAGAAAGAATGACTGCGATTCTTCATTTGAATTTTCTCTAAATAACTCGCTTTGTTATGTTATTTTCCATCTAAATGTTGTTTTCAGTGCCATCGCATTGTCCCACCGTCTATCATTTCTACCTGTTCCAATCAAGGTGCATGATCCTTGTATATAGGCGCTATCAAAGCTTTGCAGTATCTCGTCACGCCTGGACAGGCGGAACGTGGACATATTAATTGTGGCAAGTGAGTGCAATGTCAGCTCAAGTGGATCTTCTCAATACCCCCAATGTCACCATCATGGCATTGTTCGACATGACTAACTAGACACATCCTCCCATCTCTTCTATAAAACTGCTAGCATGTAGCCTTATCGTCAGACTTGCGATTTTCCCTAAGCCATACAAGATGCAATTCCAGAAAACACTAGACAAGAGATTCACACTTTTTGAGAAGGAAAGACACTTCAAAAGAGCCTGTGAGCAGATCGTTCTGCTTAACAACAAGATCCTTGCTTTGCAGAAACGCTACAAGAAAGCCAAGGAAGATAACATGAGACCCTTTCAATACAATCTGCAACTTCGGCTGGCAGTCGTGGAGGGGGTCAGGAACATGTTCTACGACTACGCATACAACACAGCCGACCATGTTGCAGAACTGCGAAAAGAACTCTTTGCTGGTACTGTGCAGATCGTGACTCAGTCCGACACGGATGACATGTCGGAGTGAATTGGCTCACCACCAAGTATGACAACTTCAAGACAAACGGCCCTTATTAGGGCCACAACATTTCCTAGAAAAGAATACATTGCAATATGCCACCCACCCTCTTACGCCTACAATCAATCTTCTACATCCAGATCATTGTTCTCACCTATAAATTTAATCAAACATATCATCGATAATCTCTTTGAGGTCAACGATCAAACCCAATAGTTTGCATGTCGTGTTTTTTCCCCCTGAAGGAAACATAAATATTAGTTTACATGTACGTGCATGTCATACAATTAATGAATAAATAAATCAATCAGTCAATCAGTCTTTGTTACAGAATCAAGAAGCACATGAGAAAGAATTCATTTTGTATAATAGCAATAGCTGTAGCCCTAGTGGAGACAGTTCTATTGTAAGGGTTTCATATTGACAGTAGGACTATTAATAGCACAGGAAAAGTACGCAAAGCATCACCGGTGTTTTATACAGGAAGATATTGAAGATGAAGACGACGACGACGATGATGATAATCGTCGATGTTATCATTTTGGTCATGATGATAATCGTCATCCTCATCATCTTATTCACTTTCGTTATTTTTATGATCATCGTCAATAGTATCATTGTATTCATCATGACCGCAAATTGATTATTAGACCTGTCATAATTCCTACTCAAAATGTTTGGACATGAAATGTTCCCTATGTATCAACTCATACCCATTAAGGTTCTAAAACTGATTAGAATTATTTTGTTGCTTATCATGTAAATGTCTTGGAATGTAGTCAGTGTTCCGTATCAAGCCACTGAACAACAACAGCAACGAGAAAATCAACAACTACAAGAACAACAGCAATGTTACTACTACTACTACTACTACTACCAATACTACTACTACTACTACCACTAATAATAATAATAATAATAATAATAATAATCAATATTATAATAATAATCATTATTAATACCGTTATAATTAAGTTAATGAAAATAAAATTTATCAAATTATTGAAAAATCAAACATATTCTTATGAATATACAAATTTATCTGATGAAAATCTTGGTCCGTACTTGCTGATGTTGATGCGGAATACTTTTATATTTTTGCCATATTATTTCCGGATATGTTATATCTCTCTTCAAATGTCATTTTCTCTTATCATGATATTCAAAGAAAGCATGACTGCGATTCTTCATTTGAATTTTCTCTAAATAACTCGCTTTGTTATGTTATTTTCCATCTAAATGTTGTTTTCAGTGCCATCGCATTGTCCCACCGTCTATCATTTCTACCAGTTCCAATCAAGGTGCATGATCATTGTATAAAGGCGCTATCAAACCTTTGCAGTATCTCGCCACGCCTGGACAGGCGGAACGTGGACATATTAATTGTGGCAAGTGAGTGCAATGTCAGCTCAAGTGGATCTTCTCAATACCCCCAATGTCACCATCATGGCATTGTTCGACATGACTAACTAGACACATCCTCCCATCTCTTCTATAAAACTGCTGGCATGTAGCCTTATCGTCAGATTTGCGATTTTCCCTAAGCCATACAAGATGCAATCCCAGAAAACACTAGACAAGAGATTCACACTTTTTGAGAAGGAAAGACACTTCAAAAGAGCCTGTGAGCAGATCGTTCTGCTTAACAACAAGATCCTTGCTTTGCAGAAACGCTACAAGAAAGCCAAGGAAGATAACATGAGACCCTTTCAATACAATCTGCAACTTCGGCTGGCAGTCGTGGAGGGGGTCAGGAACATGTACTACGACTACGCATACAACACAGCCGACCATGTTGCAGAACTGCAAAAAGAACTCTTTGCTGGTAATGTGTAGATCGTGACTCAGTCCGACACGGATGACATGTCGGAGTGAATTGGCTCACCACCAAGTATCACACCTTCAAGACAAACGGCCCTTTTGAGAGCCATAAAACTTACCAGAAAAGAATACTTTACAATATGTCTCCCATCCGACATAAATTCTTCCAATCCAGAATCTTGATATTACCTATAATCTTTATCAAGAATATGGTCTGTAGTCCCATTTAGATCACAAACCATTGTCTGTATTTGTATGTCGAACTTTAATCTTCAAAGGAAATAGATATGAATTTCCTGGTAGCTGCGAATCCTTCAATCAATTAGTATATCAGTAACAAATAAATTAATGAATCAGTGGTATAAATAATTATGATAGGATCAAGAGCTGCTTGAAACAGAGATAATTCATTTTGAATATTAGTAATAGTTAAAGCTGTGATGGAAACAGTTGCAGTTTTAGAAGTCGGATCGACAATAGGATTATTAATAGCACAACAAATATGTAAAATTTGTCCCGTGTTCAACACATTTTCATCATCATTATCGTCGTCGTCGTCGTCATCATCATCAGCAGCATGCTCCCAGCAGTAAACCTTCTCAAACCCGTGGCCGAGAGTACCGCTAAACTCTTAGTTCCTAAGTAATAGTCTGATGTCACTTTCTTATTTTAAACACAGCATATACCCAAAAATTGTACGTGGGTGTCAATATTAGTGTCGGTATTAAATAGGCGTTCAAAATAAAAAGTGGTCATTTCCTACATCTCTCTTTCTTATAGGCGTTGTGGCGCTACTAGTAACAGCAATAGTATTAGGAACAATAGTTCGATCAATAAATAGCACAATGCCAACACAGAATATTTTAATCGGTACTCACTTCATCGTTATCATTCTCTCATCATTATTATCATCAGTAGCATCAGCAGCGCAATTATTATGATTACTTTAACGCCCTTTATCATTCCCAATCAACTGATGATAGCCGAAAGTTTACAATTCTTTCAAAGTCATGATTACGTTCATATCTATCATCATCATTCGGTTTTGCTTTTTCTTATTCTGCTGATGGAAGTCTTACGGATACATAAAATCTAACAATCCAACAAAAACACAACATACAGATACTTATAATAGTAACAATAACAGAAATTAATTTTTTAATAACAGTTGTTATCAACATCTTCTTCAGCAACAGAAGCAGTTGTCGTATTATACTACTCAAAATTTCCCTTCATATTTTTCATGTTCACCTGTCGGAATTTGTTTCTCTACAGTTATCGTTTCCACACTTCATCTTGTTCAGAAATATATTGAGTGATACAGTTTATTTGAGTGTTATTTAAATGTGTTATAAAGGACTTTATTTGAGCAACCAATATTGTAACGTGTTTTCATGACATACTTCATCATTCTACAGCCATTGTATAGTCAAATGTATATGAGTACTTCCTCTTCAATTTCGTACGTGAATTGCATGTACAAATCGGCATTCAGCGTTCTGTAGTAAATCGTCATGCTTGGAACCACGGTGGCACGTGTACACACCTTTTGTAGCAAGTGAGCTCAATGCCAGCTCAGGTGTATCTCTTCTCAGTACAATACCTCAATGTCACTATCATGACAGTACTCGAAACTAACTAGACAGGTCCTCTATCCCGATCTATAAAAGTACTGGCATGCAGTCCCAGCATTAAACTTGCCACTTTCCCACAGCAACGCAAGATGCATTCCAGTAAATCGATGGACAAGAGATTTACACTACTGAAGAAAGAGAGGTATTTCCAGAGGGCCTGCGAGCAGATCGTTGTACTTCACCATAAAATTGTGCACCTGCAGAAACGCTACAAGAAAACCAATCAAGACAACATGCGATCTTTGCGATACAATATGCGACTTCGCCTGGCAGTCGTGGAGGGGGTCAGGAACATGTACAACGACTACGCATACAAGACAGCCAATCAGATTGCAGAACTGCGAAAAGAACTCTTTGGTGAGACTGTGCACATCGTTACTGAGTCCGACACGGATGACATGTCGGAGTGAATTGGCGCACCGCCAAGTATCACAACTTCAAGACGAACGGCCCTTATTAGGGCCACAACATTTCCTAGAAAAGAATACATTCCAATATGCCACCCACCCTCTTACGCCTACAATCAATCTTCTACATCCAGACCATTGTTCTCACCTATAAATTTAATCAAACATATCATCGATAATCCCTTTGAGGTCAACGACCAAACCCAATAGTTTGCATATCGAGTTTTTTCCCCTGAAGGAAACATAAATGTCTTGGAATGTAGTCAATGTTCTGTATCAAGCCACTAAACAACAACAGCAACGAGAAAATCAACAACAACAACAACAACCACAGCAATGTTACTACTACTACTGCTACTACTACTACTACTAATGATAATGATAATAATAATAATAATAATCACAATCAATATTGTAATAATAATCATTATTAATACCGTTATAGTTAAGTTGATGAAAATAAAATTTATTAAATTATTTCAAGGTTCTAAAACTGATTAGAATTATTTTGTTGCCTATCATGTAAATGTCTTGGAATGTAGACAATGTTCTGTATCAAGGCACTAAACAACAACAGCAACGAGAAAATCAACAATAACAACAACAACAGCAATGTTACTACTACTACAACTACTACCAGTAATAATAATAATAATAATAATAATAATAATAATTATAATCAATATTATGATAACAATCATTATTAATACCGTTATAGTTAAGTTGATGAAAATAAAATTTATCAAATTATTAAAAAATCTAACATATTCTTATGAATATACAAATTTATCTGATGAAAATCTTGGTCCGTACTTGCTGATGTTGATGCGGTATACCTTTTATATTTTTGCCATATTCCTTCCGGATATGTTATATCTCTCCTCATATGTCATTTTCTCTTATCATGATATTCAAAGAAAGAATGACTGCGATTCTTCATTTGAATTTTCTCTAAATAACTCGCTTTGTTATGCTATTTTCCATCTAAATGTTGTTTTCAGTGCCATCGCATTGTCCCACCGTCTATCATTTCTACCTGTTCCAGTCAAGGTGCATGATCCTTGTATATAGGCGCTATCAAAGCTTTGCAGTATCTCGTCACGCCTGGACAGGCGGAACGTGGACATATTAATTGTGGCAAGTGAGTGCAATGTCAGCTCAAGTGGATCTTCTCAATACCCCCAATGTCACCATCATGGCATTGTTCGACATGACTAACTAGACACATCCTCCCATCTCTTCTATAAAACTGCTAGCATGTAGCCTTATCGTCAGACTTGCGATTTTCCCTAAGCCATACAAGATGCAATCCCAGAAAACACTAGACAAGAGATTCACACTTTTTGAGAAGGAAAGACACTTCAAAAGAGCCTGTGAGCAGATCGTTCTGCTTAACAACAAGATCCTTGCTTTGCAGAAACGCTACAAGAAAACCAAGGAAGATAACATGAGACCCTTTCAATACAATCTGCAACTTCGTCTGGCAGTCGTGGAGGGGGTCAGGAACATGTACTACGACTACGCATACAACACAGCCGACCATGTTGCAGAACTGCGAAAAGAACTCTTTGCTGGTACTGTGTAGATCGTTACTGAGTCCGACACGGATGACATGTCGGAGTGAATTGGCTCACCACCAAGTATGACAACTTCAAGACAGACGGCCCTTATTAGGGCCACAACATTTCCTAGAAAAGAATACATTCCAATATGCCACCCACCCTTTTACGCCTACAATCAATCTTCTAAATCCAGATCATTGTTCTCACCTATAAATTTAATCAAACATATCATAGATAATCTCTTTGAGGTCGACGACCAAACCCAATAGTTTGCATGTCGTGTTTTTTCCCCCTGAAGGAAACATAAATATTAGTTTACATGTACGTGCATGTCATACAATTAATAAATAAATCAATCAATCAGTCAATCAGTCTTTGTTACAGAATCAAGAGGCACATGAGAAAGAATTCATTTTGTATAATAGCAATAGCTGTAGCCCTAATGGAGACAGTTCTATTGTAAGGGTCTCATATTGACAGTAGGACTATTAATAGCACAGGAAAAGTACGCAAAGCATCACCGGTGTTTTATACAGGAAGATATTGAAGATGAAGACGACGACGACGATGATGATAATCGTCGATGTTATCATTTTGGTCATGATGATAATCGTCATCCTCATCATCTTATTCACTTTCATTATTTTTATCATCATCGTCAATAGCATCATTGTATTCATCATGACCGCAAATTGATTATTAGACCTGTCATAATTCCTACTCAAAATGTTTGGACATGAAATGTTCCCTATGTATCAACTCATACCCATTAAGGTTCTAATACTGATTAGAATTATTTTGTTGCTTATCATGTAAATGTCTTGGAATGTAGTCAATGTTCTGTATCAAGCCACTGAACAACAACAGCAACGAGAAAATCAACAACAACAACAACAGCAATGTTACTACTACTATTACCACTACTACCACCACCACTACTACTACTACTACTACTAATAATAATAATAATAATCAATATTATAATAATAATCATTATTAATACTGTTATATTTAAGTTGATGAAAATAAAATTTATCAAATTATTAAAAAATCAAATATATTCTTATGAATATACAAATTTATCTGATGAAAATCTTGGTCCGTATTTGCTGATGTTGATGCGGAATACTTTTATATTTTTGCCATATTATTTCCGGATATGTTATATCTCTCTTCATATGTCATTTTCTCTTATCATGATATTCAAAGAAAGAGTGACTGCGATTCTTCATTTGAATTTTCTCTAAATAACTCGCTTTGTTATGTTATTTTCCATCTAAATGTTGTTTTCAGTGCCATCGCATTGTCCCACCGTCTATCATTTCTACCTGTTCCAATCAAGGTGCATGATCCTTGTATATAGGCGCTATCAAAGCTTTGCAGTATCTCGTCACGCCTGGACAGGCGGAACGTGGACATATTAATTGTGACAAGTGAGTGCAATGTCAGCTCAAGTGGATCTTCTCAATACCCCCAATGTCACCATCATGGCATTGTTCGACATGACTAACTAGACACATCCTCCCATCTCTTCTATAAAACTGCTAGCATGTAGCCTTATCGTCAGATTTGCGATTTTCCCTAAGCCATACAAGATGCAATCCCAGAAAACACTAGACAAGAGATTCACACTTTTTGAGAAGGAAAGACACTTCAAAAGAGCCTGTGAGCAGATCGTTCTGCTTAACAACAAGATCCTTGCTTTGCAGAAACGCTACAAGAAAGCCAAGGAAGATAACATGAGACCCTTTCAATACAATCTGCAACTTCGTCTGGCAGTCGTGGAGGGGGTCAGGAACATGTACTACGACTACGCATACAACACAGCCGACCATGTTGCAGAACTTCGGAAAGAACTCTTTGCTGGTAATGTGTAGATCGTGACTCAGTCCGACACGGATGACATGTCGGAGTGAATTGGCTCACCACCAAGTATCACACCTTCAAGACAAACAGCCCTTTTGAGAGCCATAAAACTTACCAGAAAAGAATACTTTACAATATGTCTCCCATCCGACATAAATTCTTCCAATCCAGAATCTTGATATTACCTATAATCTTTATCAAGAATATGGTCTGTAGTCCCATTTAGGTCACAAACCATTGTCTGTATTTGTATGTCGAACTTTAATCTTCAAAGGAAATAGATATGAATTTCCAGGTAGGTGCGAATCCTTCAATCAATTAGTATATCAGTAACAAATAAATTAATGAATCAGTGGTATAAATAGTTATGATAGGATCAAGAGCTGCTTGAAACAGAGATAATTCATTTTGAATATTAGTAATAGTTAAAGCTGTGATGGAACCAGTTGTAGTTTTAGAAGTCGGATCGACAATAGGATTATTAATAGCACAACAAATATGTAAAATTTGTCCCGTGTTGAACACATTTTCATCATCATTATCGTCGTCGTCGTCGTCATCATCATCAGCATCATGCTCCCAGCAGTAAACCTTCTCAAACTCGTAGCCGAGAGTACCGCTAAACTCTTAGTTCCTAAGTAATAGTCTGATGTCACTTTCTTATTTCAAACACAGCATATACCCAAAAATTGTACGTGGGTGTCAATATTAGTGTCGGTATTATATAGGCGTTCAAAATAAAAGTGGTCATTTCCTACATCTCTCTTTCTTATAGGCGTTGTGGCGCTACTAGTAACAGCAGTAGTATTAGGAACAATAGTTCGATCAATAAATAGCACAATGCCAACACAGAATATTTTAAACGGTACTCACTTCATCGTTATCATTCTCTCATCATTATTAACATCAGTAGCATCAGCAGCGCAATTATTATGATTACTTTAACGCCCTTTATCATTCCCAAACAACTGATGATAGCCGAAAGTTTACAATTCTTTCAAAGTCATGATTACGTTCATATCTATCATCATCATTCGGTTTTGCTTTTTCTTATTCTGCTGATGGAAGTCTTACGGATACATAAAATCTAACAATCCAACAAAAACACAACATACAGATACTTATAATAGTAACAATAACAGAAATTAATTTTTTAATAACAGTTGTTATCAACATCTTCTTCAGCAACAGAAGCAGTTGTCGTATTATACTACTCAAAATTTCCCTTCATATTTTTCATGTTCACCTGTCGGAATTTGTTTCTCTACAGTTATCGTTTCCACACTTCATCTTGTTCAGAAATATATTGAGTGATACAGTTTATTTGAGTGTTATTTAAATGTGTTATAAAGGACTTTATTTGAGCAACCAATATTGTAACGTGTTTTCATGACATACTTCATCATTCTACAGCCATTGTATAGTCAAATGTATATGAGTACTTCCTCTTCAATTTCGTACGTGAATTGCATGTACAAATCCGCATTCAGCGTTCTGTAGTAAATCGTCATGCTTGGAACCACGGTGGCACGTGTACACACCTTTTGTAGCAAGTGAGCTCAATGCCAGCTCAGGTGTATCTCTTCTCAGTACAATACCTCAATGTCACTATCATGACAGTACTCGAAACTAACTAGACAGGTCCTCTATCCCGATCTATAAAAGTACTGGCATGCAGTCCCAGCATTAAACTTGCCACTTTCCCACAGCAACGCAAGATGCATTCCAGTAAATCGATGGACAAGAGATTTACACTACTGAAGAAAGAGAGGTATTTCCAGAGGGCCTGCGAGCAGATCGTTGTACTTCACCATAAAATTGTGCACCTGCAGAAACGCTACAAGAAAACCAATCAAGACAACATGCGATCTTTGCGATACAATATGCGACTTCGCCTGGCAATCGTGGAGGGGGTCAGGAACATGTACAACGACTACGCATACAAGACAGCCAATCAGATTGCAGAACTGCGGAAAGAACTCTTTGGTGAGACTGTGCACATCGTTACCGAGTCCGACACGGATGACATGTCGGAGTGAATTGGCGCACCACCAAGTATCACAACTTCAAGACAAATGGCCCTTATTAGGGCCAGAACATTTTCTAGAAAAGAATACATTCCAATATGCCACCCACCCTCTTACGCCTACAATCAATCTTCTACATCCAGATCATTGTTCTCAGCTATAAATTTCATCAAACATATCATCGATAATCTCTTTGAGGTCAACGACCAAACCCAAAAGTTTGCATGTAGAGATTTTTCCCCCGAAGGAAACATACATATTAGTTTACATGTACGTGCATGTCATACAATTAATAAATCAATCAATCAGTCAGTCAATCAATCTTTGTTACAGAATCAAGAAGCACATGAGAAAGAATTCATTTTGTATAATAGCAATAGCTGTAGCCCTATTGGAGACAGATCTATTGAAAGGGTTTCATATTGACAGTAGGACTGTTAATAGCACAGGAAAAGTACATAAACCATCACCGGTGTTTTATATAGGAAGATATTGAAGATGAAGACGACGACGACGATGATGATGATAGTCGATGTTATCATTTTGGTCATGATCATGGTCGTCATCCTCATCATCGTATTCATATTCATTATTTTTCTGATCATTGTCAATAGCGTCATCGTATTGATCATGACCGCAAATTGATTATTAAACCTATTATAATTCCTACTCAAAATGTTTGGACATGAAATGTTCCCTATGTATCAACTCGTACCCATTAAGGTTCTAAAACTGATTAGAATTATTTTGTTGCTTATCATGTAAATGTCTTGGAATGTAGACAATGTTCTGTATCAAGTCACTAAACAACAAGAGCAACGAGAAAATCAACAACAACAACAACAACAACAACAGCAATGTTACTGCTACTACTACTACCACTAATAATAATAATAATAATAATAATAATAATCAATATTATAATAATAATCATTATTAATACTGTTATAATTAAGTTGATGAAAATAAAATTTATCAAATTATTAAAAAATCAAAACTTATTCTTATGAATATACACATTTATCTGATGAAAATCTTGGTCCGTACTTGCTGATGTTGATGCGGAATACCTTTCATATTTTTGCCATATTCCTTCCGAATATGTTATATCTCTCTTCATATGTCATTTTCTCTTATCATGATATTCAAAGAAAGAATGACTGCGATTCTTCATTTGAATTTTCTCTAAATAACTCGCTTTGTTATGTTATTTTCCATCTAACTGTTGTTTTCAGTGCCATCGCATTGTCCCACCGTCTATCATTTCTACCTGTTCCAATCAAGGTGCATGATCCTTGTATATAGGGGCTATCAAAGCTTTGCAGTATCTCGTCACGCCTGGACAGGCGGAACGTGGACATATTAATTGTGGCAAGTGAGTGCAATGTCAGCTCAAGTGGATCTTCTCAATACCCCCAATGTCACCATCATGGCATTGTTCGACATGACTAACTAGACACATCCTCCCATCTCTTCTATAAAACTGCTAGCATGTAGCCTTATCGTCAGACTTGCGATTTTCCCTAAGCCATACAAGATGCAATCCCAGAAAACACTAGACAAGAGATTCACACTTTTTGAGAAGGAAAGACACTTCAAAAGAGCCTGTGAGCAGATCGTTCTGCTTAACAACAAGATCCTTGCTTTGCAGAAACGCTACAAGAAAGCCAAGGAAGATAACATGAGACCCTTTCAATACAATTTGCAACTTCGTCTGGCAGTCGTGGAGGGGGTCAGGAACATGTACTACGACTACGGATACAACACAGCCAACCATGTTGCAGAACTTCGAAAAGAACTCTTAGCTGGTACTGTGCAGATCGTGACTCAGTCCGACACGGATGACATGTCGGAGTGAATTGGCGCACCGCCAAATATCACACCTTCAAGACAAACGGCCCTTTTGAGAGCCATAAAACTTACCAGAAAAGAATACTTTACAGTATGTCACCCACCCCACATAAATTCTTCCAATCCAGAATCTTGATATTACCTATAATCTTTATCAAGAATATGGTCTGTAGTCCCATTTCGATCACAAACCATTGTCTGTATTTGTATGTCGAACTTTAATCTTCAAAGGAAATAGATATGAATTTCCAGGTATGTGCGAATCCTTCAATCAATTAGTATATCAGTAACAAATAAATTAATGAATCAGGGGTATAAATAATTCTGATAGGATCAAGAGCTGCTTGAAACAGAGATAATTCATTTTGAATATTAGTAATAGTTAAAGCTGTGATGGAACCAGTTGTAGTTTTAGAAGTCGTGTCGACAATAGGATTATTAGTAGCACAACAAATATGTAAAATTTCTCCCGTGTTCAACACATTTTCATCATCATTATCGTCGTCGTCGTCGTCAGCAGCAGCATGCTCCCAGCAGTAAACCTTCTCAAACCCGTAGCCGAGAGTGCCGCTAAACTCTCAGTTCCTAAGTAATAGTCTGATGTCACTTTCTTATTTCAAACACGGCATATACCCAAAAATTGTACGTGGGTGTCAATATTAGTGTCGGTATTAAATAGGCGTTCAAAATAAAAAGTGGTCATTTCCTACATCTCTCTTTCTTATAGGCGTTGTGGCGCTACTAGTAACAGCAATAGTATTAGGAACAATAGTTCGATCAATAAATAGCACAATGCCAACACAGTATATTTTAATCGGTACTCACGTCATCGTTATCATTCTCTCATCATTATTATCATCAGTAGCATCAGCAGCGCAATTATTATGATTACTTTAACGCCCTTTATCATTCCCAATCAACTGATGATAGCCGAAAGTTTACAATTCTTTCAAAGTCATGATTACGTTCATATCTATCATCATCATTCGGTTTTGGTTTCTCTTATTCTGCTGATGGAAGTCTTACGGATACATAAAATCTAACAATCCAACAAGAACAGAACATTCCGATACGTATAATAGTAACAATAACAGAAATTAATCTTTTAATAATAGTTGTTATCAACATCTTCTTCAGCAACAGAAGCAGTTGTCGTATTATACTACTCAAAATTTCCCTTCTCATTTTTCATGTTCACCTGTCGGAATTTGTTTCTCTACAGTTATCGTTTCCACACTTCATCTTGTTCAGAAATATCTTGAGTGATACAGTTTATTTGAGTGTTATCTAAATGTGTTATAAAGGACTTTATTTGAGCAACCAATATTGTAACGTGTTTTCATAATATACTTCATCATTCTACAGCCATTGTATAGTCAAATGTATATGAGTACTTCCTCTTCAATTTCGTACGTGAATTGCATGTACAGATCCGCATTCAGCGTTCTGTAGTAAATCGTCATGCTTGGAACCACGGTGGCACGTGTACACACCTTTTGTAGCAAGTGAGCTCAATGCCAGCTCAGGTGTATCTCTTCTCAGTACAATACCTCAATGTCACTATCATGACAGTACTCGAAACTAACTAGACAGGTCCTCTATCCCGATCTATAAAAGTACTGGCATGCAGTCCCAGCATTAAACTTGCCACTTTCCCACAGCAACGCAAGATGCATTCCAGTAAATCGATGGACAAGAGATTTACACTACTGAAGAAAGAGAGGTATTTCCAGAGGGCCTGCGAGCAGATCGTTGTACTTCACCATAAAATTGTGCACCTGCAGAAACGCTACAAGAAAACCAATCAAGACAACATGCGATCTTTGCGATACAATATGCGACTTCGCCTGGCAGTCGTGGAGGGGGTCAGGAACATGTACAACGACTACGCATACAAGACAGCCAATCAGATTGCAGAACTGCGAAAAGAACTCTTTGGTGAGACTGTGCACATCGTTACTGAGTCCGACACGGATGACATGTCGGAGTGAATTGGCGCACCCCGCCAAGTATTACAACGTCAAGACAAACGGCCCTTATTAGGGCCACAACATTTCGTAGAAAAGAATACATTTCAATATGCCACCCACCCTCCTACGCCTACAATCAATCTTCTAAATCCAGATCATTGTTCTCAGCTATAAATTTCATCAAACATATCATCGATAATCTCTTTGAGGTCAACGACCAAACCCAATAGTTTGCATGTCGAGTTTTTTCCCCCTGAAGGAAACATAAATATTAGTTTACATGTACGTGCATGTCATACAATTAATAAATCAATCAATCAATCAGTCAATCAATCTTTGTTACAGAATCAAGAAGCACATGAGAAAGAATTCATTTTGTATAATAGCAATAGCTGTAGCCCTAGTGGAGACAGTTCTATTGAAAGGGTTTCATATTGACAGTAAGACTATTAATAGCACAGGAAAAGTAGATAAAGCATCACCGGTGTTTTATACAGGAAGATATTGAAGATGAAGACGACGACGACGATGATGATGATCGTCGATGTTATCATTTTGGTCATGATTATGGTCGTCATCCTCATCATCGTGTTCATATTCATTATTTTTCTGATCATCGTCAATAGCGTCATCGTATTGATCATGACAGCAAATTGATTATTAAACCTATTATAATTCCTACTCAAAATGTTTGGACATGAAATGTTCCCTATGTATCAACTCGTACCCATTAAGGTTCTAAAACTGATTAGAATTATTTTGTTGCTTATCAGGTAAATGTCTTGGAATGTAGACAATGTTCTGTTATCAAGCCACTAAACAACAACAGCAACGAGAAAATCAACAACAACAACAACAGCAATGTTACTACTACTACTACTACTACTACTACTAATAATAATAATAATAATAATCAATATTTTAATAATAATCATTATTAAAACCGTTATTGTTAAGTTGATGAAAATAAAATTTATCAAATTATTAAAAAATCAAACATATTCTTATGAATATACAAATTTATCTGATGAAAATCTTGGTCCGTACTTGCTGATGTTGATGCGGAATACCTTTTATATTTTTGCCATATTCCTTCCGGATATCTTATATCTCTCTTCATATGTCATTTTCTCTTATCATGATATTCAAAGAAAGAATGACTGCGATTCTTCATTTGAATTTTCTCTAAATAACTCGCTTTGTTATGTTATTTTCCATCTAAATGTTGTTTTCAGTGCCATCGCATTGTCCCACCGTCTATCATTTCTACCTGTTCCAATCAAGGTGCATGATCCTTGTATATAGGCGCTATCAAAGCTTTGCAGTATCTCGTCACGCCTGGACAGGCGGAACGTGGACATATTAATTGTGGCAAGTGAGTGCAATGTCAGCTCAAGTGGATCTTCTCAATACCCCCAATGTCACCATCATGGCATTGTTCGACATGACTGACTAGACACATCCTCCCGTCTCTTCTATAAAACTGCTAGCATGTAGCCTTATCGTCAGACTTGCTATTTTCCCTATGCCATTCAAGATGTAATCTCAGAAAACATTAGGCAAGAGATTCACACTTTTTGAGTAGAAGAGAGACTTCAAGAGAGCATGCAATCAAATCGTTCTACTTAGCAACAAGATTCTTGCTTTGCGGGAACGCTACAAGAAAGCCAAGGAAGATAACATGAGACCCTTTGAATACAACATGCAACGTCCCCAAGGATTCGTGGTGTGGGTAAGGAACATGTTTGACAACTATGTTTTGCCGGTCAGGTTGCAAAACTGCTAATGGAACTTATTGTTGGAATTGTGCAGATCTCTACTGTGCTCGTCATCTGACGGACAATACGTCGTTCTGAATTTGCCCTTGTTCGAGCCTGGTACACGGCGACGAAGTCGTATGAAGCACATATAATTCGTGTTGACTTTCCTTGTTATTGACATGTTCTTGCCTACAAAACGTCAAATGATATCGGTAGAAGTAGTCCTAATCTCGGAGAATGAAGTTCTGGATAGGTCATATAAGGAGGCATTTGAGTGGTCTCGGGTGTTCTGTATATTGACATAATAATCAATGAAGCAAACACGAAAAAGAGTTACATTTCTGAGCCGAGTTTATCCAAAATATACTTCAGATCTCGCGGTTGTTGGAAATGCGAAGCTGTTGTTGAAAAGCTAGCGACCGCAGTAAAAGTCGCCCGTTGGATTTCTTGAGTATACTGGGATAAACAAGCTGCGTTGTAATTTTTCTCACCCGTACTAATGACTATTTCCCGTGCTTGGTTTGACATAAGAACACCCAACGAACGAATCAGGTTGATCTTTATTTTCTTCCACATGATTATGTACGTGTACGGCTAGGTCGGTCTCGCTCATAAATGTACGATTAAATATCGTGGATGCAGTCAGCATATATAAAGAAGTTGAGCCGTTGACATCTAAAGATTCAGCAAGTGTCGCTAATACTTTTTAATGTATTTATGTGTGATTTGGATTTATAACGTAGCTTTGACAATTTTTCAATCATATCGCTACCTTGTCTGCATTGTGGAAGTTTATAGTGATGTCTACTACTAGGGATCATGCCGCAGATGTGTAGCATCGTGTCCCACCCAGTTACATTATCCTGACACCATACCGACCCGTCCTAACACTAACCTTTTAATGATGTGCGCCAAGCGAGGAAGCTGCTAGTACCATTTGTATAAGTCTCTCCAGCTGATTCAAAACTACAACAAGATATATTTTTATGCACTTGTATTGCGTATACGCGTAACAACTGTAAGGTGGTTGACAATCGCGTGGTTCCTATACAGACAAGTGATAATTTCGTCAAGAAATATCGATCGCTTGATGTCAAGAATGACACACTCACCTTGGTATTATGATGCATACCTGTATAAGGTTTCTTTCACCCGATCTGATTTCTGAGTGTGTGCTAATTCGAGTCGCTCACTCAAATATTCCAGATAGATGTCGTGTTTGAGATCTTTTGCTGCAACAACCTTTCACCTTTTTGGTATTCTTTCTGCTTATCGGTCAACCACAACTGAGTGTATTTTAGGACAAAGTCCCATATATTTTGAATAATATTCATGTTAGAAATTGATAGAAACCTTTTTGTTGGTGTTAGTAATCAGCGAATGATCGGTTGGATAATCACTTGTGTCAAATTCGTTTACAATTATGTCTGATGCCATCTCCGTGTAATCATCTAGAGTGGTGATGTGCGAAAAAGGTGATTAATGTCTATGTATGACATTTTGATACCAACCTGCTAAAACTGTTTGATCATGTCATAACAAAACTCGTACACGAATAGCATTGACAAATTCAGTAGAATGCAGCAAGATAGATTGGCTTTGTTAATTTCAGCTTGGCTTTCTTGCTGTGAGCAGCTACGAGTCCACTGTCAAATAGCTTGCGTGACCGAACTGCGGGATTAACAACTAGCCTGGAATGTTCGTTTTAAGTATCATGAACAATACTCCGCCTTCGTAAATTTTCCATTGTCATTTGTTTCAAGAAATCTTTATCAAACTTGTTCATGGGTTTTATACGCAGATCTGTATTTATCTGGGTGTATGGAGCCCGACCTCCCGCTGAAATCGCAGTACACGCGTACCTGCTCAAAGACAATACTTCAGCTTTCTCAAATGTACTAATTTGTAGATCTTAGTTCTCAGATCGGGACCAGTTTGATTTATTATGTATAGGAGCAGCCGAACTCCTCGATAATTTGGCATTAATAAGAAGACATTCATGACTTGGGTACAGTTATTGCTTCTGGTGCAAGTGGGTGAGGGTGCACATTTTCAGGATACTCCAGGTTATCTTCATAAATGTGCCTGATATCAGTTTTAGGTCAATTAATTCAAACCCACCAACATGCATCATTGTCTATATATAAAGATTGTTGTTCACAACACACATGATGCAACTGTTGGTGATAGTGGGTCGAATCCATCTTTGTTTGGGTTGTTTGTGCGAGCGTATGTATGTACATAGTCGTTGGCGGAAAAACTTCCGCGATCCAATGGTGAATGTAGTGCCTTTATAGGTAGTAACTGACTTTCATCAAACTTGTTCCAATTGCTCATGTAATCGTAACGATAGATCTTTTTTCATTTTGCGTGTGTGTAAACAGAATGTTCCATCGTTGGCACCTCCGTATCAAAGTTGCTCACGAATGTATCTACGCTGGAAATGAGAAACTGTAGCTAGTTAATAAATTTCAATTTCCCAAGCTGAAAGGACATGTATATTTCCATCGTGTTTGGAATGCGATGTACAGGTGAAATTGACACTGTTGCTACTGCTGTCATTACGTTACCATCATATCGGTGAAAGTTAAGAAGAACTACAATAATTTTTGTTTCAGCAATGAGTGGCCTTAAAAAAAAACACTTACGAATGTCATCCTTAGTCATAATCCTGTCTACGGACGAAAAGAGCCGTTGTTGGATCCATTTCTCAGCATCGTCGACCTACTTAGGTAACTCCTCAACTGAGTCCTGGTCACAATACACGATGCAACATTGTTGGTTCAGTTACTCCATTACATCTGGCTACAGTGTCACAAAATCCGCGCGGAACTTGTTTTTAGCTTGCGTTGTCTTTCTCTGACCGTCGTTGGCACCTTCAGTTCTCACGGGAGCATTCAAAGTCTCCGCTAATAGCATGCATAACTTTTATCTTACGTTGCACCGCGGTGAGTTTCGAAACATTTGCACAGGTTCTACATGCCAACGCTGCGGATTTTCACTGATTCCACCACAATAAAAGAAATGGTCGTCAAACAGCTGTTGTACGACAATTAAATGCAAGCCATGATGCATGGAAACGTTTTTACTATGGTATTTACTATATCGGTCAAGCAACCTGGAAACGCTTTTACTATGGTATTTACTATGTCGGTCAAGCAACCTGGAAACGTTTTTACTATGGTATTTACTATGTCGGTCAAACAACCTGGAAACGTTTTTACTATGGTATTTACTATGTCGGTCAAGCGACCTGGAAACGTTTTTGCTATGGTATTTACTATATCGGTGAAGCAACCTGGAAAAATTCTTTATCCTCGAGTAACGATACCGCAACTCTGAACTATTCATGTCACTTAGCAACACTAGACCACAACTGTTCTTTGGCACATTTGGGAATAATGCAAGTGAAAAAAGGAGATTGTTACAAACAAACACCATAACGGCGATAGTGAGGTTAAGATTAATTTGTTTCGTGCGTGACCTTCGTTACTTACACAGGAAATTCTGTGTCACCTAAACTTCGTGCGTGACCTTCGTTACTTACACAGGAAATTCTGTGTCACCTAAACTTCGTGCGTGACCTTCGTTACTTACACAGGAAATTCTGTGTCACCTAAACTTCGTGCGTGACCTTCGTTACTTACACAGGAAATTCTGTGTCATCTAAACTTAGTTCACCCAAATATTGCTGGTATTTCCGTTGATAGTTTCGTTTGTAACGCTGCATCGAGCAACTTTTAAAAACATCGGTTGTAATGATTCATTATGTGTATTTCCAACCGCGTCGGAATTCTTTGGCGTTGTTATATAACTCGATCCTCGGAAGAAAATGCTTGGGGAAGAATGCAATTCAACTGTCATACATCTGCCAACAATCCAGTTTGAACATGCGTTGGTATATTTTTGCAAGTTTTGAGAATCTTTTCATGCCATTTTGTCGATTTCATCATTTATATCCTTTGATGTCTTTACGGTTTAGGACGATAATCAGAATCGACGATTTTGCGATTTTCAACCCATTCTTGTCTGATGTCATACGATTAAGCGACATAGTCAAATGTGCATCAATAACAATATTTGTTCTAACTCCCGATGGTGTTGCAACACTGAGATGATACCAGGAATCATTCTGGATAAAAGTTTTCTAATGTCTTTGCTCGTATGTGTTTGAAATAATTGCGTGATAATTTTCAAAATCACCATGACGTTTTTGTAACTGACGCTCAGGCACTTTGGGCTCATTGATAAACATACTAGACTGCCTTAGCGGCGACAGTGGCTGCGATACGTCGGCGGTTTTGTTCATCCTCAACATTATGTACAATTTCTGCTCGCTTGGCTTGTGTATGAATTGTTATATATTTAATCATGCTGTTATTGCACGAAGTTGCCTCACAGTCATACGCGGTACCAATGCAAGTCCTAATAACGCAATTGCTTTAATTTCTCGCCTTTATCTTAATAATAATAATAATAACAATAATAATAATAATAAGGACTTTGTATAGCGCCTAATCTTTAGAAGCTCTAAGCGCTTTACAACATTAGACAACACCTGTAAGATAAGAAACATAATAATATTATTCCAAAAACAAACAACATGAAATTAGAAAAATATTATAAAAAAAAAAAAAAAACAACAAGCTGAGAATATTTCAGGTAGGAAACATTATTAGGTCTTTAAGTTTGTTCTTGCTCTCGAAATAAGTGAGTTTTGAGAGCCCTCTTGAATGTGATCACTATGTCTGATCGTGATACTCTAAGTATGATCCGAGCAGCTGTGTTTTGAACTTTTTGAAGGTTCTGGAGCAGATATTGAGATGAACCAGAAAGAATTGAGTTACAATAGTCCAGTCTTAGAAAGTACTAATGAACACACAAGTGTTTTAGTGGCATCAGCTGAAAGATATTTGCGAATTGAGCTGATGCGTCTCAGCTCAAGATATGCAGCCTTGCATATGTTCATGACATGTTGGTGCAGTGTGAGAGTACTGTCAAGAGTAACACCAAGGTTTCGTACTGATTGTGTGAATTTAATGTTGGCGTTGCTGATATTTATTTTTTGAGGTAAAGGATGTGAATGAGAAAGTCTTTGTGTTGTGATCAGAATGGCCTCAGTTTTATCCTCATTCATCTGCAACTTGTTACATGTCATCCATGATTTCACATCATAAATGCACCTCTCTACACCTTGGATGGTAGCATCAACTTCAGTTGGGTGGCTAGTTTTGTATATTTGCGTGTCATCAGCGTACAATTGATGAGACACTGGATGATGATCTATGACACTTGAGAGCGACTGAGTGTACAGAATGAAGAGAACAGGTCTAAAAACAGACCCCTCTGGAACACCACAACATAGATCAACTGGGTTGGAGTGTATTCCATTTGCAGATACGATTTGTGTCCTGTTGACCAAGTAGGACTTGAACCACAGTAAGGCTGTATCATGAATACCAAATACATGCTGGAGACGGTGAAGTAATATATCATGGTCTACTGTGTCAAATGCTGCAGACAAATCAAGGAGGGTGAGGACTAATCTTTCCGCTATCCAATGCAGAGAGAATGTCATTAACTACTTTTAGAAGAGTAGTTTCAGTACTGTGGCAAGGGCCATATGCAGATTGTACATTGCTAAAAAGACTGTTTGAATTTAAATGAGATACAAGCTAGGATAGAACAACCTTTTCTAAGATTTTTGAAATAAATGGGAGATTAGAAACTGGGTGGTAGTTCTTTAAATCGTTATGGTCTAGTGTTGGTTTCTTCAGCAGAGGCTTTACAATGGCAGTTTTGAAAAATGATGGGAATCCCCCAGATGAGAGAGAGGTATTAATAACATCAGTTAGTGAAGGCAATACTGGATCTAAGCACTCAAGCAGCAGTGATGTTGGAATTGGATCAAGTTCACATGACTTTGGTGCACTCTTCATCACGATTGTACGTACGAAATCCATAGAGACAGGTTTAAATGTTGCTAATGGTTGCCGCTCAAATTCTGTATCCCAACTGTATGGTGACGACGAATCAATTGAAATTGTGGTGTCAAGCTTATCTCTAATGGTTTGTACTTTGTCACGGAAGAAATTTGCAAACATGTCCGGAAGGTCGATTGGAGAGAAGGTAGTTGGAAGTGGTGTTGATTTGTTCCTTGACATTAGCTTGTTAGTAATCTCGAAGAGCTCTTTGCAGATGGAACTTTCCATGATCTTAGTAGTGTAGTGGGCTAATTTCGCTGCATGGACTATATTTGTGACATTCTTCTTAGTGACTTCATAGATTTGCTTATGAATAGTGAGTCTGGTGGAAAGCCAGAGCCTCTCAGCTTTACGGCGGTCTCTTTTAGCAGTGCGAAGCTGGTCCCTAACACTGCTATACCATGATGAACACTTTTTAATTGATACTCTGCACTTGGTAGCTGGGGCATGTTTGTCAAGTAACGAACGCACGCAGACAGATATCGAATTGTTCTGCGGTAGGAGGTAAGCAAGTTGTTAGGTTAGCTTGGATGTCGTGCATTAATTTGGTTCTATTTATCATACGGAGGTTTCTCTTAGTAGCAGATAAAGGTGGAGGGTTAAGGACTGATACGTCAAGATGGCATATAATGCTGAGGTGATCTGATGCAAAGTCATGGGATACCAGGGAGGACCGTAGAATGTTATAATCAGGTCTATGAAGAATCCAGTCTAAAATGTTTATGGGTGGGTTGGATAACTGACTGTTTGAGGTTGAAAACATTAATGGAATCTAGGAGTTTTGATGTATTTGAGTTTCCGGGACAGTCAAAGTAAAAGTTGAAATCTCCAAGAACAATTAGGTTGCCACCTATCGAATTTTCATAGTCCAGGAGATTCGGAAACTGCTCCAAAAATGGAGAGTCAGCCAGCTTGTTTTTTCTACTAGGAGGAGGGCGTTATAGGCAGAATATATGTACTGACTTTGCTCCAGTGTGAGTGTGGTTTGGACTAGTTCAAACGATGTGTGGTCGAAATTGAATGTTGTGGTGTAGCTAAGACGTTTTATTATGGAGTTCTTTGTGATGACAGCAATTCCACCTCCACGAGAATTACGGGGGAACGACTTGATGGAGTAACCAGTGGGTGTTAGATCCGCACACTTGGGCTCATCGCCTAATGTTTTTAGCCATGTTTCTTTTAACAATAATATGTCAACATTTTCGTCCTTGATAAAATTAACTATTTCTGTGCGCTTTTCCGGTGGTCCTACTGACTGGGCATTGAATAATGCAATGCGCAGAGGTATTTCTTGGATAGTTGACACAAAGGTTGACGAATTAATAGGGATTTGAATTAGGCTATCTAAATTAACGGTCGAAATTATTTTAAATGGTTGTGACGAAATAAGGGAGATAACTGGAATTCTTCCTGTTCTACGCCGGCCAGCTTTGAAACAACGTTTCTTTTTTCGCTTCTGTTTAGGTAATGATGAATGTAGTCCCAGTTCGTTTAGTCTAGAGCACAATGTAGTCTGGAGAGCCAAGGAGTGAACATTTAATGCAATTAATGAGGGTCCATCATAGCATAAACGGGTTGACATGCGAGTATCACGTGATGGCGGTTTGTTCAAAAACAGTGGAACAAGACAGCTGAGAAAAAGTCTAATTATTGTCGTTTCCAAAACAAGGAGATGAAGAAACGCATACAGATTTAACAGCCAATACATAATGAACACAATAACGAAGATAAAAACAGGCAACAAGCACAAATATCATGAAAACGGCACTAAAAAACGGAACAGCTGCTTCAAGCCGGTTAAGCGATAACGGCCATCTTGTTCCAATTATCTGATTTATATGCTGTAGTAAATTTAAATAGAAGGCCATAACTCAGATAAAATTTCCTTGAAACGTCCCAACTCAAGTAAAATTACATCTGAAATGTAAATCAGGCCGAAGCACGTCTATTACTTCAAAACATCTTACACAAACGAGTACACCGCTCCGTCTGCGTTGGTATCCAAAAACCAAACGTTTTGTTGCACTTATGCAAATAGTCCATGCTGCAGATTCTTTGCTTAAATATATCTTTGGTCGGCGTGTGTGTGAATGCCATTGTTATATTATAATGCGAACAGCATTTCTTCAATTAATGTATCCTAGATGATTTTCATTGCTGCTGGATATACTATATTTCCTGATTACATCATTCGCTGCTCGCTTCATACACACTGGGTGGTCTTCTCAATGGCAGCGACTTTAATTTCTCCGGAACAATATCAAATAATGATTTTTCACTTCTTTCTTCTTCATAAGATTGTTCAAGTATACGTCGTTGTTTAAGTCTACGTCGTTGCTGTTCTAAGATAACTCCTAAGTTGATTAATTTATCAAGTGGTTCCGGATACGTATTTGAAAATCATTCATCTTTTGGGCTTCTGATCTCATCTCATTTCTAAATTTAGCTTGGCGCTCTGTGCAGCAGGGTAGTTCACCTATACGGACGGACCGCCCCAGTGAACACACGTTCAGTAATTGTGTTAGAAATAATTGTCAATAAACAGCCTTTGTCTAATTAAATTGTTCGCTTTTCAGTTTTAAATTACCTTTATTTTCAAGATATCCAGTCTCTGAAAGATCGTGAAAAACATACCACATAATGTACATGTGTGCCTTGTTGTGTACCTGGAAGACTGTGCATTACGACACTGCATTTTGCTCAAACAAAAGAAGATTCCTTTGTTCAAAAATCAGAGATATTTGTCTTGTGAAACAGGCGTCAACGTTGAACTAGATTTAAAAAATAATAATATTTTATTGGTGAAATACTGATGTTGTGATTTCATTGCAAGTGGTAGTTAAAGTTCTGTACGTCCTTGAGAAGAAGAAAAAAAGCCAATTCAGAAATTTTAAGTTCCTACAAACTTTGTAGCTCGATTCAGCATAATGAAATGTATCTATCAAACAAAGCTTTGTATCCACCGGGTATTCCCTTCGCTTAGTTGCTGCCTTTAATTTGTGAATGACTGTGATAATTTTAAATAGTTTAACTGTTATGTACACATTATTTTACATGTTATATACACATTAAATATTTATAAAGTATTCGAGTGTTAAATTGAAAATAATTGCCCTGACACAGTTGTGACCACTAGGTCTTAAGCACATTGGACTTATATATCTTCTACCGTTTTTAATTCCATTCTCTTTAATTAATTTTATACAGAAGTCATAATTGGAGTGATAATACAACGCAGGTCTGCTTTTATTCAGTATAACAATACAACAAAATATTCCGCAAAAATTGGAGATCAAAATACAGTCTGCAGTTAATTAGGTTCTTAAAGAAACGCATGTGGACAAAGCTCTAACGGTAAATTTGCATTTTTCACGTTTGAATACAAGACAACATATCGTATTTATGATGATTACACTAAAACCGAATTAAAATATACAACCAAAATACCAATTTTACTTGAAAAAACTCAATTTAATTGCTATTTATTTCTTAGAGTGTTACCACCAGAAGGTATTAATGACATTTTTGCTAATCGAAATTTGTTTCAAATATTGCTATTTACAATGAACTGGAAATTTTTGTAAAGGAAATGTAAACAGAAATATAGGACTTCATGATATTGATTCAAACTTTAGGACACTAACAGTCGTTTTCTATGATAAAACAAACAATATATCTGGGTTTCGTTTACCAATTTTTACCACAACTTTCTTAAAGTTCAATAAATAAGGGCTAATTATTTTGGCATTTTCTAAAGAAAAACAATGGGATCTACGCCTTCCCCCGCGATATAAACGGGTTATCGGGGCGCGAGTTATCGAGGGAGCGGTTCATATCGGTATATTATGGTATGTTGTACTGGGGTGTGTAGCGCGGAACATTGCTATTGCAACTGAACCGGTTTGGCAGTATTCATATAACGATCGTACAAATAAAATGTATACTTGAGCTTTGTTTTGCTTCGTTTAAGTTTTTTTCTTTCTTCTCTTTTAATGTTGTTTGCTCTAAAACACCATGTTTTCTTAAAGATATGTCCGCCAATTAAACGGTTGAACTGCATGTTATATCACGCCTGTTGCATAGCAAACGAGCCACAATAACAGACACGGAACCTTGTCTTGTGTTGCAATACGTATCACAATACATTTCTGTATCGCAATATGAAAATTCCGGCGATACCCAACTCCATTGCTGTATAAAACTAAATCAGACTTACGTGCAATTAAACTATAGTCAGAGCATAGTTAGCCACGCCCATTAACCAATTATCTATTACGATAAGTCTCCAGTGTACAGCGAAAATTTCATTAGAAAGCATACGAGTATGACCATTTGCTGTACCATCTAGTCATATTCAAGTAGGTGAGAGGAGATGCGTGCGCGCGTGATTTGGATTTTTAACGTAGCTTAAAAAAAAAATCAGTCATATCGCTACGATGACTGAAGTTTGGCAGTTTATAGTGATGTCTAGCACTGGGGCATCATGGCGCAGACATGTAGCATGATGTCCCACCCAGTGACATTATTCTGACACCAGGCCGACCAGTCCTAACACTAACCTCTTAATGCCGAGCGCCTAGCGAGGCAGGTGTTAGTTCCATTTTTATAAGTCTTTGGTATGACTAGGACGGGGTTCAAACCCACGACCTCCCGCATCTGAGGCGGACGCTCTAACCATTCGACCACCGAAGTTGCAATATTACAGCCTTCTTTTCAATGACCTTGACTAGTGAAGGACATGAGAGCGTTGTGGGAGAAGGGCATGTAATCGCGACAGGTATATATTACATAATACAAATTAATGTCAGCTTTAAACCCCGCCAAAAAACCTCTACACTTTGGTATCAGTAACTTGTTACCAGTCACTATTGTGAAGCTGAATTTGTCAGTAAGGTAGGCTGTTTGGCTACATGGGAAAAACATGGGAAAATGTTACTCGCCTTGTAGGCAGGCCACTCGACTACTTTTTATAAGCAGCAGGTTGGGTCTCTCTTGCTACAATTAGACCCAGAGAAAAAATACATATCATCAGGTTTGATAAGGGCAGATGGTAAAATGAGAAGGTCATTTACGATGAACAAAACGCAGCCTTCATAACTTCATAAATTCGTCTCAAGACGAGTGACTGAGATAAGCATATGAAGTAACAATTGAATGAACGTCACGGTCTTTCGTCCTCTCTTTTTCTCTCCTTGAGAGACAGATAGGTTTTCTTGCTGGTTTATGCAAATTCCAATGTTGGATGATAAAACATATTAACGGAAGGAAAAAAAAACACAGCTTTTCATACTTTTCCCTTAATCTTAGCCTCAGTGAAATATAATATCAGCGCCGTTACTGGTCAAACGAGTCGAATTTTTATCGTCCCCAGCATATATGCGACCGAGACTGTAAATCAATATCGTGGACGGAAGTACTGATGGAAGATGTGGTTTTGCAAGGAAACCTCCCTGACATAACCAGGTAAACAGAACGTAATTCCCATTAAACAACATCCTTTCTCTACTGATAAAACAAGAAGTTCGCTTTTTCTCCGCACTGACAATACAGCTAGAAGAAAGATGTTTTCAGCGCAAGATTTTCGAATGAAGCCTCACTCAAAGGTTATTGATTTTGTTTATCTCAATACTCCCACAAAACATGTCAGAGATTCAACCTTGGCACCAACGAGCGAGACAGAAGCTCAAAGTACCTAATAATAAGATCCTCCAAAGAATCATCTGAACCAATGTTTTGACTTTTGACGAATTTAAGAAGGTATGAAGGGCAGCCCTATAACCTGATAGCGGTGACCAAAAAAGATCTCTCCTAAAACGGGGAAGAGAATACAATCTACTACTGCAGCAAAAGAGGGGAAGCTAAGACACATATGTTTCCTAATGGAACAATCACAAAAGATTCACCACGCTCCTCCACAGGCCTTAGATGTTGAATGTCACAAGGTCTGGACGATGGAGTCGGATACCTTCTCGAGAACTTCGTCTAGCATATAGATCACTTGAGATGACCTAAGCGTGTAGGTTGGGAATATGCGGATGTGTGAAACAGACTACATTTTGAGTTGAGAAAAAGAGTACCTCTGTGTTGCAAAAGCAATGTGTTTTTTTTTTCCCACTTGGAAAGTCTATGAAAAGATCGAGAAGATTGTTGAACCACGATTTTGAGGTCACAAAGGTGATAGAAGATTAGAAACTGTGGATGTCTTGACCTTGTGAAGTACCTGTGGAATCAACCTGATGGGAGGGAATGCATATGCAAACGGCTGATCCCGTTCCACCTCAGGCAGAAGGAGTCCACTGCCAAAGCTTTTTGGTCTGAGGCTGGCGAAACGTAACCAGAAGCTTGTTGAGTTCCACTGCAAGTCACAAAAGGTTTCTCCCATAAAATTAAAGAACCACTACAACTTTCTTGATGTAGAGACCAGTCTGTTAGAACTACCAAGCCTATTCTGGACAAACTGTTTGCAAAGATATTATGTATTCTGGAATGTGACGAACTCGGAGTGTAATTCATTCGAAATCGACTCAGGGTAGACAGATCCAGATATCCATGCAGAGAGGAGCACGAGTACCTCCTCATCGTCTGAGGTATGTAACCATCAATGTGTTATCTGAGACCATGATGCAATCCTCCTTGACATGATCTACGCACCCTTTCAGGGTAAAGAACAATTATGTAATAGAGACTCTCATATTCGGACCAATGGCCTCCTTTCAGGAGAGCCCCTCCCTTCCGTGAATCTGATGCGTTGAATGTACAGACAGGCGCTCAATTCGAAGGAATGAAGAGTCGTATAATGTGATAATGACTGCTGACATTTAGGCCAATACATCAGCCCCACACCTATAATGATACTGACTTGCAGTTTAGGGCTGATATCACTTACTGGTATTTTTCGCAGCTGTTGAGCTACCGTGGGTTGAATGATTCTTTTGGCGATCTGTACATATTATTTCTGGATAAAATTCTTTGCTTGAGCACTTGTAAATCCACGTGGATTATTAGTACAACCCTTTATCTTGTGGCCATTTTGTACTTCGCGATATATATAGCTGTTACCAAATACCAGAAAATCTAAATGTATGCAGGTATGTTCTGGAAAGATTTGCATGCAGCAAAATTGCATATTTCATTAAACAGGTGACAACTGACCCAAATATTGTCTATCACTATCAACACGTATATAGGGGTTTGATTTATCGGACTAGCTGCTATCGGACCAGTCATCGTTGTACTGGATGAGCAGAATCCCACACATATCTTAAGTACGCATCTACTACTAACATAATTCTGGTGAAGACCCCTGATGCCGTGTCTAGACCGAACAGCATGGCTCAGAATTGATAACCTCCTGTCAATTATCGAAAACTGAAAATATTTGTTGTCCAGGGGAAAGTTCGAGATACTGAATAGGCATCCTGAAGGTATATGGAAACTGTTATGTCTAAGGGTCCGACAATATTCCGACCTGATGCTATCATGAAGGTTTCCTGTTACAGAAATTTGTCTAGTGGAAAATATCTTTAATCAATCTAAGTTTCCCCCAGCCTTTTTATGTCCGGGGGGGGGGGGGGGGGCAGAAAATATAGGACATAAAATGAACCAATCTTCTGTAATGATGGAACATGCCTCTGAGCATGGCAATCAGGCACCTAATTGTATTAAATAGGGGTGTACTGTGGGAGTGGCGAGGTGTTGTTTGGAACTCACCCTTCTTTTTCTTGGGTAATCGCCTTGCCCTTACGTCATCGTCTCGATGATGTGCAGTGGACTTGTACTACTTTATTGTTGTGGTTGTATACCCTTCCTTGGGAACTGGACTGACCCATGGTTCGATCAGGTTATGTTCGTTTATTGAGCATTTTCGACAAGCCAGTAGCTAACTCAAGGGATACATGTTAATGGTCCTTAAAATACCCAGATGCAAAGGCTGGAATGAGACTTCCCAATAAAGTCTCTGACTGTAGGTGTGTGGCCGTAAGAAATGTCCAATATGACATCTCTGTGGAGGTGCAGTGCCTAAGCCAACAACACTATGGTGGTAAACAATGTGTACCTTTGTGACAGCTACATCCTCCAATAAACGTTGAGCAGCTAACAATTTTTCGTTCAGAAGATTACCGACTTTAGTCATTGAGAACGTTTCAGTGTGTGAATCTATTGTCACCAAGGATCTGACCATCAATTCTAAAATCTCTAATGATTTAGAAGATGAGCAAAAAGCCTCGCCGAATTTTCCTTTGTGAAGCCATAGCATCTAAGGGGATGGGAGTCATAGGCCAGGAAGGAGACTGAACCCCTGGGGGCTGATACTAAAGGTCTCAAAACAGAAAGCGGAATTGAACACCCCTTATTTTGCCTCGCCATCTTTTGTCCTCTTGCTATCCTCTGTGCAAGTTCTCATTCCGTAGATATGAGGAAGCAAGAGGATATCAGTTCTTCACATTAACTCCTAAGTCTTAAAAGAATCTTTGAGTCACCTGAGCACATCCGGGTGAAGATGGTATACTTCATTTGCAACCTTGTTGATTGATCAAGTCTCCTCCTCATCAACCATGTGAGATGTTGGGTGGGAGAGGCTTGGATACCCTAGGACAAATAGAGTGTAGCCTCTCCTGATTGTCAGCAAATTTACAAAATTTTATTATTTAAACAGGGAATTATCATCTTACTGTTCCACACCAGTGGGATACAGGAGTAATAGATACAGGAAGGCCTGGAAGTAGGGAAATTGCTATTACATGACTTGACTACAGTTAAAGTTTTTCCATTGTGGAAGTTTAACAATTGTTACCAATATTAAATAGCCCTTTCCTTAGAGAAAGTTCTACATTATACATGGTTACCAGCAAATGAAAACGGCAATATGACATTGGGAGGAAAAAATAGTGTGATTAGGATTTTTAACATAGCTTTAAAAAAAATTCATCATATCACTATAATGTTGCAGTGTGGCAGTCTATAGTCATGTCTGGCACTGGGGCATCATGTCGCATGATGTCCCACCCTGGACCCAGTCACATTATCCTGACACCAGGCTGACCAGTCCTAACACTAATCTCTTAATGCTGAGCACCTAGCGAGGCAGCTGTTAGTACCATTTTTGTAAGTCTTTGATATGACTCGGCCGGGGATCGAATCCACGACCTCCCACGTGCGAGGCTGACACTCTAATGGAAAAAAAAAAAGAGAAAGAAAAAGTTTGACTAAGGCACATTATAAGTGACTGTCAGTTCTAGAGAGCTAGAAGGCCTTGAAGAATTTGAAATGGGAAAGCTAAAAGATAATATCCCAAAATATAATGTCGCGTATCCGAACAGTTACTGTATCTGCCAGACTACAATTTTATGAGTATTTTAAGTCAAATTTTAAAATTTTGTAAATTTTCCATCCTTCAACCTACAAGTTGATCACGAGTAGAAGATGAGACTGGAACAATACCTTGGCTTTATCTTTTTCACTTCATTACACAAAGTGTCGTACATTTTATCCTATATGTAACTATGTAGATTTTCAGGTCAGCATCAGTAAATATAGCTAAAGGTATCAAATTCTTTTAACACAATGTAATTTTAAAAAAATTATGTACTCTTGGCTCTATTTAATTATGCTGACCTAAAAATGTAGAGTTGTGATGTGTGATGCTATATGGAATGAAACTGTACTAACTTCTGGTTTCATGAATATTATTGGTTATCACTGTATGCTATTTCAGATTACCCGCAATAGGAAAATTGCATCACTGATGCTAAAATGCTTTTTCCCTGTTGTTTTGGAGAGAGAGAGAGAGAGAGGGGGGGGGAGATTCTTCTTACTACTTTGTACCTTACTGGCCCTATTTAGCTGAAGCTTTTGTCAAAGAGATTAAGAAAACAGTAATAAATAGCAAATGGAAGATAGTAAAAAAAAATTACCATGCTCCATCATTTTTTAAGTTTAAATATTTTAAAATATTTGTATCCATGAGACTTCATTTAAGTTAAATCCCATGAATGAACATTTAACATGCTATGTAATTTTCTCTGTAATAGTAATGACCTCCATTCACACAAATCAAGATTATCCTTTATGAGCAAGTGCACGTCCACTTCCTGTAGTTAGGCAGCACTTGGTTTTTGATCTTTGTTCAAGCTGTTTGCGACTTTAAATTGCTGACAGTGCAAAAAGCTGCCACTGGTTGAGAAACTTGCATATTCAAAGTACCTGGTATTTCCTTTCATTACACTGTACTGGACCACTTTAGCGGCCTAAGTGGTTAGAGTGTCCGCCTCGGATGCAGGAGGTCATGGGTTTGAACCCCTAACGAGTCATACCAAAGACTTCTCAAAAAGGTACTAACAGCTGCCTTGCTTGGCACTCAACATTAAGAGGTTAGTGGTAGGACTGGTTGGCTTGGTGTCAGGATGTGGCTGGGTGGGACATCATGTCATGTCTGCGGCATGGTGCCCCAGTGCTAGACATCACAATAAACTGCCACACTGCATACATCATAACAACATGACTGCACAATTGTTAAAGAAATGTTAAAAATCGAAATCACACACACACATACACTGTACTATATTCACAATACTCTATTGGAGGCCCAATTTCCCTATTGCTATCCTCACTCAATTGATCTGGTCTGCCAAATGTTGCAGGTGTGAGCTTGGAGGAGCTGACCACAGCTGTAGCATATTTAATTAGCATGTAAATAACACTGCAAAGCCATGATGTTCTTGGGACAATGGATACGCTAACTAAAGGGAATTGTTTACAGTGGTATTAATTGATAATGGAAGATGATATAGACCATGTACACAAGATCACAGTCATAAGGTAACTAAACAATACAGTTTACAATTGTCCTGAAACCCCTCTCTCTCTCTCTCATACTGGGGCACATTCATTTGATCACAAGGTGCAAGAAGAAAGATGCAATGTACCTCTCTTTGTTATTGTTATGCATTTTCTATTGTAAGGTACACAGATGTAATCAAATTCAAACAATGTGTATTACGAGTATGTGCTGCTTTAGTCCAATTACATCTTATGTACATTTAATTTTTTTTATCTATGTACAAGAGCATAAATTTTCTCCAAGCTGGGGGTGGGGGAGGCAGGAGGAGAAGGGGAAACAAATGTGTTTCTCTCCCATACCCTCATCTGAAAATTAATCGATCAGTCCCTAATGCCTCACACCTTTGCCAGAAATATATCTGATTGGTAGTCATGGGGTCTGGGCATATGCTAGAGTTCGACTATTGATGGCAGACATCAAGGGGCTGAAAGTCATCATTGAAAGTCTTGGCAATTCATCATCTGCATTATCTTTTCTTGTGTTGGTGAAATCGCTTATCATGATTACTACGTAGACTCAAAGATAACAACCAAGATTATGTTTTGCTATTTTTATTGCATACAGGGTTCCTACACCAAAATGATTTTTATTTTCAATTGTCCAAGATATTTCAAAGAGAAAATGACCTTTTGCAGGAGTCTTTTTTAAAAGTCTGTTACTTTATTAAGTACACTTTCTGCAGTTTATGGCAAGTTTTCTGATAACCATATATATATATATATATATATAATCCAGGATAAACTGATAAAATTATTCAATAAATAAAATACAAAAATGATTTTAAAAAATCAAAGGATTATTTAGTTTTACACAACGCATCAGGTGCCTACAGTCCACCTATTTCTTTCAATTTAGCTTCAATGTCTTTTTCAAGCTTTTAAGAGCTTCACAATGACTTTGACTCGATTAAATATTTATGAGACCGAGTATTTTCTGCAGTATCAAAGTGATTGCATGTCCTTTTCTGGTCTCATCTTCTTTGCTTTCAGACATTTCTGCTCAGCAATTTTGATAAACTTTAAATATTTATATACGTTTCATTTTAAATCTCATCATTAATTATTAGCGCTAAACTGTGTATTAGTTAATATGAAAGTAAAATCTTACTTGGTCTCCAACATTGTATCTGACATGCATATCCATTTGTTTCCTAATTAATTCTGTTAAAAATCTTGTCAAACAATGTAACAAATCCATTTGAAATATTGATTCTTTTTTTTAACAGATCATAAAAGTTTGGACCCTGGACGCATATGTACAAAATCTTATCTGAATTGCAGCAATTTCACTGTCAGAAAACTTCTGCACAAACTGCACAAACAGGTCTGCAATATTTGTACCATTTTTAAAAGAATAAACTGCCAACACTACTTTTTGAGAACAGAAAATCTTTGCTTTAAGTGTGTCAAGCAGCCAATTCAAACTTTAACCAGATGTAGGAAGAGAAGCCAAAGACTAGCTCGATTGTGGTAATGGCTCACATACACAGCCATTTTTTATGATGGCTGATCACACGTGGGTGTAGCTCGAGTTGCAGGTGGTGATGTCGATATTGATGTCAATGCTGCTTTTCTTTGACGAGATTTAGTTGCCTGACATGTCTTAACAATGATGCTACAGTGACAGTTTGCCGCTCTACATGTTTTTCTCTTGTGCATCTCCAATTCTGTGTGATGTCAGGGCAGACTTTCTCATGTTGGAAATGTTGATATACTTTGAACACATTCCAAAGAACACTTTGAATTTCAAAAAGGTTACTCGCTGAAGAAATCCATGAAATTGCTCATCTTTTAACCACAAATTGTTCAACAATGTTTTATAGTATGGCATTTGAAATTATTATATAGAAAAATTCAGGATGAAAGATCATTTAGTCCTGCCACTATTGATGGTACAAATCAAACTACACTAAAAAAGAAAAAGGAAATTGATGACTGCACATGTATACAAATGATTAGGCATGTGTGCCAAACTCAATCATGGCTACTAATATAATGATAATTGTTGCAAAATTGTTCACTGCAAAAATAACAAATTTTCTCAAACACAATTTTAGGCTTAGATTTTTAATATCAAATTCGAGGACATTTTATTATCAAATTTTCAAGGAGGTCTCCAGGATGTTTTCATAGAATTCAAAATTCCAGTTGGATTCCAGGACAACCGTAACAACCAGGCAGGTGAAGAAACCCTGTGCCCAAGGCATATAATAATGGTTTTAAATAAAAATACATATAACATGTACAATGAACACATGAGCTTTAACACCACTAGTCATTAATTTGTTCCTTGCATTTGAGTGGTTTAATACACAGCTTGAGGTATTCAGTGATATTACATAGGTCTTGCAAATTATAACTAAAATGGAGACTCTCCCACCATCACCTGAATCCACAGACACACACAGTAATACTTTTTTTGGGTATGGGGTTGGGGGATGGGCCCATACCAGAATAACGACAGGAGAAAAAAAATATTAAAAATTTGATCTGAAATTTATATGTACAAGCCATCAGAAATCAAGTATTATGCATAATTCCAAAGTCTCATTCAGTTAAACAAGCTACAGTACTTACAAAATAGCCAGTTCATTGCTCAGACATCAAATTTTTGTTTCTCTGAACCCAGTGTCTAACATGCATTCATCTGATAGTCAGCCCTGACCCTGTGCCTTACCTTCATCAACTTTCACACAAAACCTAACCATTGTTGACTGTGATGCAACTATTTTTTGCTTAAGTGTGCAAAACAGGCTAGATGGAACTCATCGGCATATATACTTTAGACCCATAGTATTATCAACAAATTTCAATTCAGTACTGAACTATTAAAACTTTCAACACAATACTTTAAAATTGTTTACAATGATGACTTATTTTGTGCTTAAGAAGACATGACAGGGACTCCTAGTATATCAAAAAATAAACTCTAGACCTAAAATGATAATTCATGAATCCAGGAAATAATGTAAAAGATAAGGGACTTTAAAAGTTTTAATGCAAATGTTACGGGTGATGACATGGACTGCAACTGGAAAGTGACTAATATACCTCACAATGCTTACACAGATGTGACTAAAAGAATAATTACTGTCAAAGTGTTTGTTTTACATTCATATCAAATAAAGTAAATATGAAAAACATGGTGGTGTTTTAGTTTTAGATACACTGTCATAACCATATTTAACCTTTCCAAAATTGCACAGGAACTGATTATAATAAAATTCTCTATTATAAAGAATCTGATTAAAATCAGATCTCCACTGTCCTACGTGAAGATCTGACAATGACCGCTTAAGGGTCATGTTCTAGTCACCTGTTACTACCATAATTGCTAATTTTATGAGCCAATCAGATGATGTCTTATATCATCACGTTTGGGAGGCAGAGCAGTTTGACTACAGAGTATTAATGTGTGCTGAACAATTTGATTCGCTGTCAGATTTTTTAAAGCTGCATTTCCACTGGCTAATTCAAAGTTTACCAAAACAGGTCCTATGTGTGTGTGTGTGATTTGGATTTTTATTATAGCTTTAACAATTTTTCAGTCATATTGCTACGATATCTGCAGTGTGGCAATCTATAGTGATGTCAAGTACTGGGACATCATGTCCCACCCAGTCACATTTTCCTGACACCAGGCTGATTAGTCCTAACACTAACATCTTAATGCTGAGCGCCAAGCAAGGCAGCTGTTAGTATAATTTTTATAAGCCTTTGGTATGAGTCGGCCAGGGATCAAACCCACGACCTCCTGCATCCGAGGTGGACACTAACCACTGGGCCACCGGAGTGGTCAACAGGCCCTCTAAGCGGTCACCATCAGACACGTAGGACAGTGGAGATCTGATTTTAATCAGACTGCTTTTGTAACATAACATTATCTTCTTGAGACATAGCTGTTCAAGTAACACATAGAACTACGTCACATTATTCTAATCTAGATCACAAGACCCAAGAATGAAAATCAAGTGAAATTTACCAAGCTGCAATTATAAAATAAATCTAAACTAATTCCATGGAATTCATGACCATTCCCATGTAAAAAAGCTTGCAGTAGAATGAATGACCTAAAACATCAGCAATTAACAATAATAACGAAAACAGTATCTGATATTTATGAAAAAGCATTTACACATCATACAAGATTTTAAAATAGATATTTGCAAAACAGTTAATCAATAAATAAATTAGCTTAAAATTTTCTTATTATTTTGTAATATGCCTTAAATACATTTCCTTCATTATGTCTTGAACAGCCTACAATAGTGGGAGTCTTAACATGATGCAACTGTCAGTTTGGATTGACCAATTATTTCTGAAATTAATCAGTTCTTTCAGACACTACAATCGCTACATACATACATACATGCTAATACATGTAAATTACTTTTGTATTTTAATAACTAGAGTACTGTATATACTCACTTATAAGATAAATCCAACTGCAAACTGCACAGACCCAGATCTGCCATCATAGAATGCTCCAAAAGATCTGGATCTGTGCAGTTTGTCAGGAGTAATCAATAGAACAAACATCATAGACCCCAATCTGCAGACACATTATGTTATGGCAGATCAGGACCTTTGTTGTTTGACTTGACTTATGAGTGAGTCTATACAGTAGATATATGGATAATCCTAAGTGAGGTACTATTTAATTATCAGGTCAAGGAGTGAAATGTGAATCCATCAATTCTGACCAACAAGTAAAATAAGTTCAGATTTTTAAATTGTACGAACCTGTTCATAATTTTCATACCTAATTCTGTATACTACCTGTCATACATTACTTACGCCAAAGAACAAATACAACATTATACTATTATGAACTAAATACTTATATTATTTTCATCAAGATTTTATAAACACATTTGGTTAGTCTATGACTATGACCTCTATTTCCATTGGGACAGGTTCTAATGAGTCATTTTCTGAAGAAATGGCACAACCTGAGGCTGATCTTTCATTTGAGCTTTCATCAACGTTGACTGGAACTTCAGCTTTAGGAGCTGAATCTGCTGATAGTTGTTCTGAAGCATTTTCCATTTCCTTTGATTTTTCAGCAGGTTTAATATTAGCCTCCAATTCCTTAGATTCACTTACAATGACACTGCTTTTGGAGTCACCCTTTTCTTCTTTCTTAACTTCACTTTTTTTTCTAATAAAATCCATGATTGATCGCTGATCACAAGGCAGCAGTTTTGCCTCTTGCACTACATCTTTAACAATAATTCTATCATCTCTTGATTGTACCTGTATTGCAGTGGATGAGGGTGTTGCTTCCATAGTAGGAAAATCCTTAGCAATGGAGGTGACCCCAGCAGCTTGGATTTGTGAGAGAGACATTGGTTGTGCATACTGCATGATATTGGGGGTGTTGCGCTTCTCGCTGATGCTGTTAGCCTCCTCGGCCTTTGGAGTGGCCAGATTCTGATTCTTGCTAACATTCACATCTGTGACATAGTCCCAATTATTTTCTACAGGTAAGTTTTCAAGGCCATATTGCTTGAGCACTTCCTCATGGACATACCAACAAATTTTCCTGCCTTTCCTCTTTTCTCTAACTGCAATGGAAGGAATTTTCATCTCCAACTGCCGCTTTGAGATACTAAACTCGTGCTCGGGAATTTCCAATAACTTTGGGTTCTTGCTCTCTTCCTGTGGGGAACTGGCAGCATCGGTATCCTCTTCTACCTCCATCTCAGCTTCCTGAGACTCTAAGGGATTCTTCCCCTCATTAGTTCTGCTTTCCTCAGGGGCAGTTGGAGACCCTTTTTCAGTAGTTTTAATCTTCCAGTACATCCTAAATTCTTTGATAAGCTTTTGAATTCCATTAAAGTTTCCATGGACAAGCTGAATAAGGGCAGGAATAGCTGAAAAGGAGAAGGAATGACTTTTAATAACAAGTACCAAGAAATGCACATTATAGGACATGGTCGAGTCGGGAAATTATTGTTGACAAGTCTCAATCAGGACCTTAGGTCTAGGTATACGGTCTTGAAGTAAACTTATGTGCTGACACCATTATTATCTTATCAGACCTGACACAACTGTGACCCATACAGGCCATCCCTGAGAGAGGTACAGGCATAATTTTACCAAGTGGCAAAAAAGCCTAATCTGAGCATTAAAGTGTGATCTATACACTACTAGTACTAATATTAGTACCCCTACTTCAATGAGGCTACCACATCATAGCCAGTGTTATATGCCATTATTATAGTACACTGTACGAAATAGGTACATTTATTTTTCCTATTAACCTGGATCTGCAAGGCAAATGCTTTTGCAATAATTGTCAAAATCCATGTGGAATAAAACCAGAATACAAACACAAAACATACTGAAAAATGATTTATATTCAACACTCACATTAACTAGTCTACATGTCTAACTTTTGCCTAATGATCATGAAGTCCACAAATTATGCAATGGGCATGACAATGTGCTCAGTCTATGTGCTTTACTGCATCACTCTCATGTTCTTCTTTACAAATTTGCAAAGCAGTGTTGTCTTTATCTGATAGGACATCTTTGGAAGATCAAAAAGGCCCATCAAGTTAAAACAAAAAAGCCCATTTTACTTAATATCTGGGGCCATTTTCCTTAAAAATACAGACTGGTCCACTAACTTGCCTATAAATATAATGAACCTGTGAGGCAAAGTTTCAACAAGAAACCTGTCAGTTGGGTATGTACAGCTGCTATGAATAGACAAGTAGGAAAGTATCTATAACACTGGACAACAAATTTTTACAAAAGTCATGTTACTGAAATAAAATTAGTCAATTCTTATCAATTTTTATGTGCTGAACACGAATATGACAGTCAAATTGCAAAATTGGCTCTAGTTTTTTTGTAATCAAGGAAATTAATGTTTACATAACGAAATGCATTCCAATAGTAAAAGGTCAACTGTAATAGCCTACCTATAAAAAATCAAGTTATTGACTACATCTTAGATTTCTTCGCCTGTCTCTTGTACAGCTGTTCGGGAGCATCTCTGAGGAGTGTCCAGCAGTAGTCAGCCAGCATTGTAGTGGACCATTTTCCCTGGTATCTTTGTTCCATTGTTGCGATATCTTGATGAAAACGTTCGCCGTGTTCATCACTAACAATACCACAGTTGCTAGGAAAGAAATCCAAATGGGAATGAAGGAAGTGAATCTTTAGAGACATATTGCAGCCAAGTTTCTTATACTTCATCAACATGTCTTCTACTAGTTCCTTATAGTTTTCTGCCCTAACATTTCCGAGGAAGTTTGTAGAAACTAGGCGAAAAGCATTCCATGCTTGTTTCGCGTCACCTTCCAGCAAGTTGTTGAACCGGTCATCTTTGAAAAGCTCTCGAATCTGAGGACCCACAAAAACTCCCTCTTTAATCTTTGCTTCGCTGAGTCGAGGGAATTTTTCATGCAGGTATCGGAATGCTGGCAAAGTCCGGTCAATGGCTTTCACGAAGTTCTTCATCAAACCTAGTTTGATGTGAAGGGGTGGTAGCAAGATTTTCTGAGCCTCAACCAGAGCTGGGTGTTGGATATTCTTCTCTCCAATGGCTACATTCTGCCTGTGAGTCCATTCCTTCCTCATGTAGTGCATTTCCCTTGCTCGGCTATCCCACTCGCATAAGAAACACATGTATTTTGTATATCCTTGCTGCAGTCCCATTAAAAGGGCAACTACCTTCAAATCACCACAGAGGTGCCAGCTGTACTTGTTATACTCAATGGAATTCAGTAGCTGCCTTAAGTTATCGTATGTCTCTTTCATGTGGACAGCATACGCTACTGGAATAGATGGAAGAATGTTTCCATTGTGCAAAAGCACAGCCTTGAGACTCAGTTTCGAAGAGTCCACAAATAGTCTCCATTCTTGTGGGTCATGAGTGATTTTTAAAGCATTCATGAGGCCCTCAATATCGGAACAGAATATCAGATTACTTTCCTTTCTGAAGAAAGGCTCCAATTGCTGGTGGCGCTTTCGATATGCAGTAATTGTGACATCTTCTTCTAGAAGATTCCATTGTTGGAGTCTTGATCCTAGCAATTCTGCCTTGTTCTTTGATAAGTCCAAATCACGAATCAGGTCATTTAGTTCTTCCTGTGTTATTCTGTGTGGGGTTGATGATGCACCACAGTGAAAATCTGGATCACTGCATGCTGATGGACCAGGAGAAGAACAGGTCGACTCACCTTTGTCTTCGTCAGATGAATCAAGAGAATATTCTGCTGGAGGTTCTGGAATAGGAAGTCCCTCACCATGTGGAACTGGTCTCAATGCAGACGGAATGTTTGGGTAGACTATTCTCGACTTCTTTCGCTTCGTTATTCCGCCGGAAAGAGGAGGAACCAAGCAGAAGTAACAGTCATTTAGGTGGTTGCTTGGCTCTCTCCACACCATTGGGACTGCAAACGGCATTGATGACCTTTTGCAATTCAACCACTGTGAAAGCTGTGTTGTACATGTAGCACAGCATATATGCGGAGCCCAAGGCTTGTCTTGGTCACCAACCTTGCATCCGAAGTAAAGATGATATGCCTTCTTCACTTGAGAATTGATACTTTTCTTCTGGTTGGCAAATGTCACTTCCCCACAAATATAGCAAAAATTGTCCGCGGTATTAACACACTTTCGAGGCATTACTGTTCTTTATTGTACGTAAATGGATAAAATAATAAGTTTTATGTAACAGTAGCTTGAACTGTCTCGCACAACGTCTAAAATATTTTAAATGCTGAACCTATCTGATTGGGCTTTATATAGTACACTGCTTACGTCAGCTTCAGCAGCCGCCTGGCATTAGTATAATAGGCCTACACATGTATAGTACACTGCTGACGTCAACTTACTTCAGCAGCCGCATGGCATTAGTATTGCATTGCATCAGAAAATGATGCAATCAACTGTGGATGATGTGAGCATGATGGTATTATGCAATGTTACATCATTATTCCGGATGTTGCTGCAGTCCTACTGGAGAAATTTACACAGTGAAACATAGAAAATGAGGTATATGAATATCTTCAAAACGAGAGCCAATACAAATTTTTCACGGTTATATTCGTGTTCGGCACACCAAAATACTACAGATTAGGGCCTTTTCAAGTCAGTAATGATTTCACTGTTGACCAGTGTAATCATCAAATAAGCTCTCATGCTATTCTTATGCTGCAGTCTTTCTTTTTAGAATATTCTCAGTTATATTGGGAAGTGGAATTCAAGAGATGATAATATAAATGATATATATATATATATATATATATATATATATATATATATATATATATATATATATATATATATATATATATATATATATTTATTATTTTATTTTAATGTACCAGAAAAGTGTAATCCATATACAGGCAATGTAAGGCATAATTCAGTGAAAAGAGCACAATGGTTGACTTGTATGTTGTGACCTATGGCCTTTTGACCCCAGTTATTTATAGGGTTATTCTTATTACTCTAAATGCAAGTCATCTAAAATGTTTCATTAAGGAACTTAATCTGAAATAAAAGCTAATTTCCAAAACACTTTTGTTTTGGAGGCAAAATGACCTTGACCTTCTGACCTCCAAATCAACTGGCTTTTCATACTTTTAGTTCAAGCCCTCCGCAAAGTTTAGTCAAGATGGGTGTAGAACTAAATATATAGAGCAAAACCCAATTTTCCTCTCTGAGATCTTACCTTGTATTAAGCATACTTCCTTCTTAATCCAGACACATGACATTATCTGAAGTGAAGGTACAGGATAGAGGACTGAAACTTTTGTGCTGAAACCATTTTGTTCTCTTATATCAATGACCTTGCCTTTTGACCTCTTGACCCCAAACATTTAAGTTTTAGTTTTTTTTGTGGGATATTTTGGTTGTTTTTTTATATATAAATATACCCCATATGCAAGCCATCCAAAACGTATGTAACGTAGGACTTAATGTTATTGTGCAAAAACCATTTTCTTCTTTCAGTCACGATGACTGATTTTTAAACCTTTTGTCTCCAAAATTCAATACAGTTCAAGACCTGTCCCCTACAGAAGCATGCTTTTGTTTTTTTTTAACATAATTTCTGGCTATGGGTTAGTGGGAGGCAGAAGCGATTGGGTTGGGGACAGAAGCGACTTAAATGACAGCTGACTGGAGGTAATCTGCTGAATTCGTATAGATCATATAATCTACTGCATATTTTTATTTGTATTCATTCATTATAATCAATCTTTTGTTCTTCTGTTTGTTTGCCTGTCAGCCATGTATGTTTCTGATACTGTGAAATCATTTTCTTGGTGACTTATTATTTGTAGATGTCATTGATCAGACCCTTAATACATACTAATTTAATGTACATGAACATAGATTTTATAATAGGGATTTCTATTCTAATACAGAAATCATGAATTTTTATTCTTATTAAACTGTGTGTTTACTAAAGTGATCACTATGTTTTGCTATTTTTATTTGTTCTCAGGAATGCTACTTTCGATTTGAATAATAGTTAAATCTTGTAATGCTTTAAATGTGTGGTCAGATGCTACAATCAATGTTTAGGTAAACTTATAATACATGACTTGTCAGAAAAAACATTAATGCCTGTGGAAGTGATGTCGCATATTTTCTGCCTACTTTTACATTATTTCATTTCTTGTAAGAACATATATTTCTGCTACCGATGTCTTTATTCTTATGCCTTGTTGCAAGACTAAAAGAAGTTTTTTAAAAAAAATATATCAAGTTAAACATTTTTATAAATTAGATTTTTTTTAAAAATTGATGAAAGTCAAGGAATCGTTTTTTTTCCCAGAATACTTGTAAAATCAACGTCATTGCAGTTAACTGTATGCCAACATCATCATCATTATTTTGATGGCTTATCAGTAACATTCTGCATTTTCAAACCAGTTGTCACAGGTTCCATCTCCCACTTCTAGTCTTTCATGAGACTTGTATCTATGGTCTGAGGGGCTTTCATGGCAGAGTGGTATAAGATGCTTGTCTTCTGATACAGATCTGAGGGGCTTCCATGGCAGTGGTACAAGATGCTTGTCATGTGATTACTTGCCTCCAGTGTGTAAATGAGAATGTTGCAAGTTACTTGTGGAAGGTCAGTGGTTCTATATAAGTGGTGTTTGGTGTCTCAAAAGTACTTGGATTTTCTTCAGCAGTAAAACTGGCTGCCATATATAGATTCTCTTGATCTGAAAATGGTGCAAAAGCCATATTGATCTACCGAAACCTGAGGTCTTGTGTCTAAATGACTTCAGCTGTTAGAGACAGAGGCTTCATGTGCCCAAGTGTACTAAGGTGCTTGCTTTTACAGATCACTTGCACATCCCACAGAGTGCATTTTTGTCACAGATCAACCAGTTTGGGTTGGTGTTCATTCAGATTCTTCCTCCATCTAGTATATTGGCTGCCATGTTGAAACATAGCATTAAAAAAAATAAAAAAAAAAACAAAGCAAGCCAAACTAAATCAACCAAATATTCAACATTTGCAACAGCAACAAAGATACTAGTCCATCATTTTTGCCACAGCTGTAAGTTTTTCAATTTTAACTCTAGTAATTTTTGTAGACCTTTGAATATCATCAATTATGCCTTTCTGACAGTTACCTAAAATTCATCATCAGTTGGTACAAATGGATTTTTCATCGTAAGCATATGAGAAGAAGTCTTGAGCAATCCTGCATCATAAGCTGCCAAAGAGTTTACATTTTAGCTCACTTCAAGTTTCTCTAACAATGTCCATTGTTCCAACCAGCACTGTTATTACTTATTCAAGCTATATTCACCGATATCTGGAGTTGAGCATGTGTAATAAATATTTTTAGCAGACAAAGTATGAGAATGCATCAATGTTTTTTAATGATGCATTTGAATCGAGCAACAACCAGAATCAATAAACCAAGAAATGAAATTATTCACATCTCTGAGGCAGAAGTACAGTAAATAATCATAATCTGCCAAGAGATTTTTCAATCTTTAAATCTGTCAAATTTTTTTCCAACCATACTGATTCAATGGACATAATCACCAGAATGGACTGGAACATACCAGAACAGATATAACCAGAAGGTTAAAATCGATTTGATACATCGTTTAAGAATCTAAATTCATGTTGGTTTAGTTAGCTGTACACCCAGTATTGTCTTCCCTTTGATGTAATTTCTTACTGAACCGGAGAAAATGATGTTGCATACATCAAAAAAGAGGCACACTTCTACTCGTTATTGTTGTTATTAAACTTCTCCATTCCAGCCTGTTCGTATGAACTTGTCCCTCCCAAATACCATTTGTCTTGTCTACAATGTGTATCTAAATTTGTCACTTTTCCTGCTAATTGCTAATTGTTTGTGAATATGTATATCGGTGTGAAATGAAATGGACACTAAATCCAAGATAGAAAAACCTCTACATTTTTGGATGCATTCTGCTTGGAATCCATGTTTCTGCAGAGTTCTGGACTTGCTTTACTAATTCAGTTCGCATTGTAATCCTGTGCAAACACCATGATATTAAAATTCAGTAACGTAAAATTTCCAAGTGCTCATGATCAAATTTTTATTAGTATAGACACATCTATGACAGCTTTTGTGAGAGAAAAAACCCATAACAGCCACAACATTTTCTGGATCTAAACAAGTTTGAAATGTGTGCTTTCAATACTACACCAGAGTTGGGTGCTGATTCCAGTAGTGAGTATTCCAAACTCAAGTCTAATAAGGGATGGAAATTAAATGATAAGGGACGGAAATTATATTAATAAAACAATGTCACTGACTTTTTCAGTTACAAGTAGGACAAGCTCTCAAAAGATTGTTTTTACTAAAATCTTACTTTCATTATCAACCAATCTTGGACAGTCAAAGCCATATATACTCTATATTGTCTTCACTGGTTTATAGTATGGTTTTCAGCAATTCTCAATGGTTGTATATCTTTTCAGACCATGCTCAAAGGACACACTGTAAGATATTTGTTAAAGTAACAGAAATACCATGGGATGAGTGGAGACAAATAAAATAAAATGGTCAAGTTATCTCCCTGCATGGATGCTGCCAGGATTTCAGGATTTAATCAAAGTTTTGTGTGTGTGTGTGATCTCCAATAAGGAGGTGGTGGCAGGGAGGAAAAGCCATTGTTCCATATCTCCATAACACTTAAATATCTGTCACTCTTTCTTACTGTCCCACTCTGTTAAGGCTCTACTGATATCAAGATACTCATCTCTAGTTGTATAGCGATTATTACTATGACGTCATTGGGCATGGTCACCTGGTTGTGGTGGGGTCTTGAACGGGATGGCAGAAAGATCATAGGCATACTCTATAAAAATCAGTTGGACTAGGATTATATACTTGATTCATAGTGAACAGGTTCTAAAATTGATGTGTTTATTTTGGAGCCATGTTCCTCCATCACATTCAAGATTTGAATATACCAAAGGTGAAATTAGTACAGTTGCATCCTAAATAACTATCATGTTGACTTCAAATATTATTTATTGTAAAGACTTTAATGCCATAACTCAGAGCTTCACTGCTTTTTGGGTTAAAAAAAAATGCAATTCTTCTCAAACAACTGTTAAAAATCAGATTGCCACTGTTCTGTGGACATCTAATTTTAATAAAATTGTATCACTTCACGCCATGCAAAAAACACGATTTTGTACTCCCAAACCACATGACAGTCTTGACAAAGAAAACAATTTTCAGTAATCTTCCAAAACGGAGAAAAAAACACCCCTTTCAGTATATGCCTCTAGGGGCCTATCCATAAAAAGTTTCTTACTGTTCTCCAGTGATAAGTGTCCAAAGTAGCATTTCTACTGAGGTGGAGAAGTTCTGTTGATAAAACCATGGACGTGCCAATGCCTCCAACATGCGCTGAATGGCAACTGACTACACACATCCAAGAATCGGTTGAAAAAAGCTCAGCATGTCGAAGCCTTTTACTCCAAGGCCTATAGTGTGACTTGACTGGGCAGCAGGCACAGGTTCCCGAGGAAATACCAACTTGTAATGACCTAGCATTCAGTGTGGTAGGTTCAATAGGGCAGCCAAGAGTGTGAATGTTATATCTAGAAACAGAGAGCAGAGGTCTCAACAAAGATGGGGCTATTGCAAATGCAGGATGTTGAATAGCAAATTCCTGGCACTTACAAAACGTTTAAGAAAGCTCCTTACCTACGACTGAATGGAGGAGCAAGAAATCACTGCAGGTGGTGGCCCCAGAGTTTTCCAAAAACAAAGAGAAATTGTGTCCTCCAAGCCTGATGGTAGGAGATGGTGAACATCATTAACGTCTTTGTCAAAACACTAAATCTCTTTCTCCTCATCACCTGGAATGACAACTAAAAGGCAGGTGGGCAGGGCACCACCTCAGCCTGTTCTGAGTTAAACTCAGGAGAGTCCATGAGGACTGACAGTAAATGGTCATTCTGCTTGTGCTCCTTTGAAGCAGGACTCATGGGCCCCATTCACTCCCTTAGAAGATCTGGGGGTAAGGGGAATCTTGACCCATAACTGTCCATAGTGGCAGATTCTGTAGGAGGGCAAGAGCATCTCTCAATCCTCCTGGGTCATTTGGAACCCTCAAACCAGACTGGAAGGTATAGGAGACTAACACCTCATCAAATGAACCTGATTGGAATGGCACAATATTACCCTGAGGCACTGTGTGTGTATGTACTTATTCAAACTAAGAAAACAGTTGGATTGTGGGTAAATACACTCACAAAATTTGCAATAAGAGATGCCAAGCGAAAGCAGTTTTAATACAAGCATGAATTTTTCAACCATTATGGCGTCTGGAAAAACGATTACTGGGCATGCACTGGGTCATGGAGCAGGCTTCCGGATTATTCCAGACAATCATCCGTTGGATGAATCCTCATCACAAGGACAAGAGAAGTTTCTGTCCTGGGAACTATGCAACAGCAACAGGTTATGTTTTGCTGATATTAAAACTAATTTAAAATATGTAATACTTACCTGCTACAACTGCACTGCTTCAATTTCCAGGACACAAGTCTACTGTCTAACTTCAATAATTTCCTCCTCTAATTAGTGTTAGAAGGTTCAAAAACAGACATAGCTAGCTCCCAACCAAAATTAATGTCTTCAAATACTTGTATATGTGACTTATCTTACAACTGAAAACTAACCCTCCTCTGGCACAGCTTTTTTCTGGCAATTTCCTTTTCCTGTGGAGCTCTTCTCACTTTCTTTTTCATCTGTGACTTCTGGAGCCATCTTGAAGGACAAAGATGTAAGGATTGGGCCAGGTGTCAAACGCACTGCCTGAAAAATAAATACACATTTTTACCAAAATTGTTTATCTCAAGGTTCAATATTAATTATTCTTATTGGGGCCAGAGGCCAGTAAAATTGCCAGGGAGTTCTCCTTGTACCTAGTCCACCAAACTAATGAGAGAAAAAACACACACACAAAAACCCACATTAGAGTCTGTTGCTGAGAAAAAACTAAAACAAAAAAATTATATCTCAGGATTCATACAGAATTCTGAATGATAAATTCAAAGACTTTTCCCAAACTTTCAGAGACCACAAACATTGATTTCCAAGACCTATTTTTGCTAACATATTGTGTACAAGTTATGTTATATGAGAAAACAACGAATGCAAAATACAATATTGTTTAATGAATTTCAAACAATAACTAATTTCCTAAAATTGCTTTATAATGATTCAGAAGATAGTTTAACATTCATTGTTATTTCAGAAATATGTAACTTATGCATCAGATTTAACACAAAATAAATTGTTTTCTTAACAGACACTGCTTTAAATGCATTATTATAGTTGCTGTTTTTTTCTCTTCAGTCATTTTGGAAAGAGAAGCCACCACTATCATCTTTTCCTCTGCTCTTCTCCTAAGAGCATTTGACTCTGACAAATACAATAAGTCCTTTTAACACTGCTTCTTCTACCTTCTGAACAGAGGAAGCATGTAGGCTGGCAATGTCAGCTTCAAGACACAGCTTTTTGGCTTTAAGTTCTTACACTTGAGCCATGGCTAACTCCCATTTCTTACCTTTTCCGATTTTCTCCTCATGCTCCTCCTCTGCTTTCTTCTTACCCAGATAGGCATGGTACTTATGTCTTGCAGAGGAGGCATATGTCACCATTTCATTGCTGATGATTTCCAAAGGTCAACCTGCTTTTCTCATTGTGTCAATGATTAGCCTTTGAGCTCTGAGGCTTTCTCTGCAGAGGTTCTCAACAGATTCCTGTTTGTTGACAGAAAATCCTCTCTCCACCATTGACTGCCCATGTAACAACAACATTTTCTAGAGAACAATCCAAGTTCAACATATTTCTTTCTTATGGAAAGGACAGAATAAAACACTTCAAGTCTGTCATCTAATATATTGAAGCATTTCATGGGATGATTGTCCGAGTGGATAACTTCATCCACTAACTTTCCATACTGAATCACTATTAACTCTTTCACTTCGACTGACGTGTATATCCGCTGTATAAATGTGCCTAGCCTCACCAGTGACTGATAAATCCGCTTGTAAACAGAGCACTATTACTCCCGGTGACTGATATATCCGCTTGCCTTTTATGCTTCCTATACCCTAGTGACGGATAGATCCGCTCTGTATGTTCATGTTACAATTGGTCTTATTGGTCAATATATGGAAGTAAAAGGATATTCAACCAATCAAAATAGAGTTAACAAATGATTGTTCTGACTAAATCCGGGTTTCTTTTTCAAATTTGTACCGCGTGTTTGTTAATACATGCATTTGTAGTTGACAGTGAAAACAATGGCGTTAGCTTATGATAGTGATTCAGATTCCGAATTTTCTGGTTTTTCTGAGGACGAATTTGACCATATTGAATTAAGAAGCATTGGTAGTGACATTGATCTATCTTCTTTGTCAAGTCTGTCAGAAATTGAGACAGAATCCGATGATGAAGACAACGAAGTGTGGACAAGAGATCTACGTGCTCCGAGAGTCACAGAGTTTACAGAAAGTGTCGGTTCAACTTTCGTTTTGGATGAGGGGAAAAAAGAAATTGATTTTTTTCTATAAATTCTTTTCCCTCGCAATGATCGAAAGCATTGTTGCACAAACGAATGGATATGCGGCAAGATGTATCGAAGAAAAGCCTGATTCACTCTGGCAACCCACGACAATGGACGAAATGCTGGCCTTTCTAGGAATACATTTGATTATGTCAATCCTGGCACTTCCAGAATACAGTCTAGCTTGGCGATCAACATGGCCCTTCCAGATAATAAGTATTCCCACAATTATGACCAGAGTACGTTTTGAAAAGTTGTCGAAGTATTTCCATGTAAATGACACCAGGCAGAATCCTCCAAGACGCCAGCCCGGGCATGACAAATTGTGTCATGTAAGACCAGTTTTAGACGAAATTTCCAAAACGTGTCTCGAAAATTACAATGGTCATAAAGAGCAGAGTGTGGATGAAGGGATGATAGCATATAAAGGTAGATTATCCTTCAAGCAATATTTGCCTGCGAAGCCAACAAAGTTTGGAGTAAAAGTTTGGGAGCGGGCAGACCCACACAATGGTTATGTGCACGAGTTTCAAGTGTACACTGGAAGAGAAGAAAGCCAGGCTGGACGCACAAAAGAAGAGGGCCTTGGTGCACATGTGATAACTGATCTTACATCAAAAATACGTGGGAAATCACATGTAGTTTACATGGACAATTTTTTCTCCAGTCCAGCACTCTTTGAAGCACTCAGGAAAGAAAAAATTTATTGTCTCGGTACAGTGCGAGCAAATAGAAAGGGAATGCCAGAGGAAATAAAATCTGCCAAATTAAAGAACAGAGGCGACAGTGTCCTGATGACAAAAGGAAGCCTGTGTGCTATAGCTTGGAAGGACAAAAAAATTGTCCATTATCTTTCAACAAGTTGCAATCCAAGCGAGAGCAAGATGGTGCGTAGGAGACAAAAAAATGGAACCTACCAGGAAGTGCCAGCTCCGATTGTCTCTGAACTTTATAATAAATACATGTTTGGGGTTGACCTGGCAGACCAGAAAAGAATGCAGTACTCTACCTGTCGCAAAGCTACCAAATGGTGGAAATATCTGTTTTGGTTCTGCTTTGATGTTGCATTAGTTAATGCATTAATAACTATGCAGGAGTCGCCCAACCACAAACTTGTCACCAAAAAAAATAAAGAAATCAGACGGAGACAACTTGATTTTAGAATTACACTTGCACAGCAGATGATAGGGACATTCCGAGGATCGAGAAAGAGAAAGGTTGTATCTGCAATTGATAACTGTGGAAATGCACATTGGCCCATACAAGCAGAGAAACCAGGGCGATGCAAAATGTGTACCAGAGAAAAAAGGCGGCATGAGGTGTCCATCATGTGCAAACAGTGTGATATCCGTCTATGTATAAAACATAACTGTTTCTCTAGATACCACGAGGAACTACTTAAGAAATAGTAGAACACAGTGACTAGGCATTTTTAGTAATTACATGTATATATTTGATAAATAACTTTGTATAAAAGACTCACAGATAAATTTTAGTGTTTTTACAAACAGTGTTTTGTGTTATATTCCTGGATTTTATATCATTCATGTGGATGTCAGCAGGATAAAATAATCAAACAGATATAAGGTAGTTATAGCTTTTATATATGCATGGTTTTAGTCTATAAATCAGAAAATAACTAACACAATTAGCCCATATCCCCACATCATCAGCTAAAAAGTTGAGATTTGGCTGCAGCAGCATTAGGCTCTGGTAGTCAGCCCACAAAACAGCTGCAGTAGTGACCCCAGCAGCTAGACATAGCAGTGAGCCACTACAGTATCACTAGAAGTTAAAGAGTTAAAACACATTGGGACTATACTTCTCTTCCTGCCTCACATATAATTCTGAGGACCCTACAGAGTTTTGCCTGTCCCTTTTCTTTTTTTTAATGATTGCATAAGTCTAGGATCAGCCCAAGACATGTTTTTCCCTAAGGGATATTTCAAAGGTGATTTCTCAAACAGCTTCTTTACCATTGATAAAAGTCTCTGCACACTGTTCTGAGAGCAAATCTATCTGTCTGAAGCTCCTGCCTTTAACAATGTTTGTGAAACTGAAAAGCCAACATTAACTTTTCCTGCATCAAGGAAATTCTTTCTTATCAAACCTGATGCTCACTAATGCTGTCACATTATATTATCCCTTTCGTCCTGACCTATCACTTGTTGGACGCCATTTGCAAAAATAAAAAATGCAAACTCTTGATCATGCAGATATACTTCATCATAAAATATGTGCAGAGTAAGGCATCTGAGTACACTGATAAAATTAGTTTGATTCTCTAATTCCATTTTACCACAGAGAATCGGATTTCCACAGTGTGTGCATTTATTCTCAAATCCATATTTTAAACATCATTTCTTGCAGCAAAAATTGCATGAGGTAAGAGTTCGCAGGTCTGACACGGGATTGCACACTGAAAATTGTCCCTGGTAGATTGCTACATAGTTAGCAACATCTGATTGTGAAATTCACCACAAAGGAAAGTTGGGGGTGAGAGTATTGGTCCAATTGTACAATTCACCACAAAGGTGAGTTACGGACTGGAGAGGTGGTTAAATTGTAAAATTTACCACAAAGGTAAGTTAGGAGTGAGATACAACATGGTGAAGGTTACTATTTGCCGATAAGGTTTAACACCCAAACAATGGGAATGCACTGTTAAAAAACTAAAATAGCATCACTGCACAGTAGTACATTAAAAAATAGGAAAAAAAAGAAAGATAAATCAACAAATAAATCAGAAATATGGCTCACAGTTGCAAAACAAGGTCAATCAGATGCATGATCATGTGGAGCTTGCTTATTATCAAATTTGTCATAGATCTTAAGGATTATAGCAAATATTCCAAGTTTCATCAAAATCAGACCAGAAATGTTTTAAAATGTTCACACTATCAGATGCATGATCACCTCATTAATATGCCTGGATCTCGCTCATTATCAAATTCGTTCAAGATCCTAATGATATAAGCACATATTCCAAGTCTTATAAAGATTGAATCTCAAATACGGCCTCCAGAGTGGCAGCAAAGTTAACCAATGAGCTCACTCATTAATATGCATGGATCTCGATCATTATCAAATATGTCAGATTTGACAATACTTATTCCAAGTGCAATATAAATCCGATTAGAAATATGCACTCTAGAGTGGGAACAAGCAACTGTTGACAAATGGACACATGACACATTTCACGATGGCATATTGCCATACCATAAGCTCACATGGCCTAATGGCTAGATGAACTATTACTGTACAAAGATGTGGTTGATAGCATAATGCTAATAAGCTCCTAACCATAGAAGTTTTCATTATTTATATTTCAAAATCCATCAATCTATCCTTTTTCTACTTTCTCATATGAGGGATATGTAACATGCGGCAAGTTCCTGTGATGCATATTCTCTCCATTATGAACACCACAACAACAATAATTAGCAGACCTGCCAACCTTAACAAGATCGTAACAGTAAAGCAGTTTAATCTTTTCCCTTAAATATGACCAGTTTTCAGTAAGGTATAAACATGCTCATCTGAAAATTCGTAAAGTACATAGACATCTTGTTCGTCTCTAGTACAGTCGTACAAACTTCAGTTTCAAACCCTATGCAGCTCAATGGCTTGTTGCTATCTCTCAACCTGATGTAATTCTTGGAATTTTTCTTCATTTCACATGAGGATGGCAATCGTACCGCCCACCATGTGATATACTCAAATTGATACATGATGTCCAATGAACTCAAAAGAATTTGAATATTCATTTTTATTTGTCTGTACTGATTATCAAAATATTTTTAAAAGGCTTATTCTGTTTCTTCATTGTTAACACATTTTGGTAGGTGGACACCATTTGTAAAACATTCTATAATCAACAATTTTACAATGCAGAAGCAGTAGCTTAGGATTGAAAAGTATGTGCAGCTCAAAGCACCTGCAGTACTACTATAAAGTTAGCCTGGTTCTCTAATTCTACTAAAGTGAATATGAAACCTGGATTCAAATCAAACCTGGACAAGTCAATTATCTGGATTTTATGGCAAAACCATGAAGTATACCTTGAACTGAAGGAGTTTCTTCAGCTGTTCTGCGGCTATGCAAGTGGTCTCATCTTCCCATACACAGCCGATGACCATCTGAATGGCAGGCTGGGTTGGTTTCTTGACCTGATTTTCCCAAGCTTGTGCTATTGCCTGCTGGTGTATCTTCTTTATCTCAGGGGGCACCTGTCAGAAAGCCGAAGTTCAGTTGTTATTTATCAGCATTTAATGTATACCCAACTGTGCACAACATAGGCACATACATGCTAAAGCTTAAAGCTAAAAAAACCACCATGAATTAAAAATTATATGAATGCTCCATTGTGTAAAAGCCCTAAATGCAGGCACTAAACTTTAAGTGCAGAATAAGGCTGTAAACATGCAAGTGGCTAAATGTAGAACTGTAAATGAAAAAAGCAAATAGGATTTCCCAATTTAGACTGAATTCAGCCACTACCCAGTACCTCTGATCTAGGACTGGGGAGGCATAAATGGGAAGCCTGTTGTTCAGTCTCATCACAAACAAGTCCACCAAAGACTTTGCTGACTACAACACCAAATTTTTTATGTGTTCCATAATGCTATATTTGTGTTTTAAGTCCATCGATGCTATAATCTGCTGTTCAGAGGCATGTATATCATCCCCTAGAGAGGTGTAAGCATAATTATTACTAACATAAGTGGTAAAAAAAAAAACCATGTAATCTGAGCGTAACAAGTGTAATCTATATATTACAAGCCATTATTAGAGGAAATTATGAAAAACAGGGATATTTTTCTACAAACCTGCATCTGCAACTGGTTAAACTTCTCATTAAAAATATTCCAAAACCATGTGAATTAGTGCCAGGATACAACAGCAAAACAGACAGACAAATTATTTAGGACTACCATATGTACTCACTTGTAAGTTGTGTAAAACAACAAAGATCCTGATCAGCTGTACCATAAAGTTACTGCAGATCAGGGTCTATCTGTTTGCACTACTGATTATTCCTAACAAATGCATAGACCCAGATCTACCAGCACATTATGCAACGGCAGTTCTGGGTCTGTGCAGTTTGCTGTTGGACTTGTCTTATAAGCGAGTACATACAGTAGACTAAGTGTCAACTTTCGCTGAATGGTTGAAAAGTATATAAATTATGCAATGAACATGGCAATGTGCTCAATCTGAATGTTGTCTTACATCACTCGAATTCTTCTTTCTAAATTTGACAAGTGCTATTGATTTATCCATTTCTGATCCAACATGTTCTGAAGTTTAAAAATAGTCCCTCTCCTCTAACACTTTTCAGTTATATAACACCCACAAGTCATATCAATAAGTCTGTTTTGCTTCAAATTTGGCATGGTTTTTTTTAAAGCACAGACTGGTCCACCAACCTGTGTATCAAGATAAATGAAACTGAGACAAGCTTTCAAATTGAAGAAACCCATCTGTTTAATTAGAAATGTCATATACAGTTGCTATAAACAGAAAATGAGCTAAGTACTCAATAATTACGCTACTCTTACACAGTAGGTCAATCTTCTTTTTGAAAATATTTTCAAATTTATGAGGCAAAAAAATATGCATGTTTCTTATTGCACTGTTTTTAAAGTTAAGGTAGGCAAGTTATTTTTTTTTAAAATTGCAGAATCAGCAATGATAAACACAGACAATCAGCCAACTGGAAACACATTTTTTAGCCTGATGATAAGCCCAAGATTTTATTACTTTATTCTTTTAATGTACCAAAGAAGCGTAATCCATATACAAGTAAGTGTAGGACAAAGACAAAAATATTTTAAAGATTACATCAAAAGCGTAATGGTTGGCATGTATGATGAGGTAGTCTGATCAAATAAATATCAGTTCTTTTTTATTATTATTTATCTTAACCCTCTGAGTGATATGTAGTTTTCTAGCACAAGAACCCTTAAGGCTGAATTGTTTGAGAAAAGAAATTACAATTGTAATGAACTTTTAAATAGCCTGTATTTTAACTGGACATTGTATTCTGCCTTTTCTATGTTCTGCATTTGATGAGATCAGAAAGATATGAGTTCAACCCAATGATGGAACCTCATGACAACTCGATTCTTATAATTGGATGCCCTATAGCTCTAATACTGGGCACAAAACATTATCTTTCCTATAAACAAGAGAGAAATATTTGTAGTTTTTGTGTTTAAAACCATTTTTCAGTGCATAATAGGCTATACATGGTGGACAAAATAACTGGTGGATGAAGAACCCGGGGAAAATCTTGGCAAGAACCATCAACCCATGGGAAGCTAATGGCAAGCCTTCTCACATACCCACTTTGGCCAAACCCAAGACTTGAACCAATGCTAGACGGCAGTGATTGGTAAAGGTGAGTACATTACACAACTCAGACACCCAGGCCCCCAAGAGATGTTTGAAACTACTTTTAAAGCGAGTCAACTAGAGTCGACACATTTCCTGCTGCACCAGTTATGTAAGATTCTCCACTATGCATCAAAGCCTGAAGCAGACTGCCTCCTAAAAGGTATGCTTCAGTTGGCATGGAGGCAATCTTGCCCAAACACTGATCCTTGCAGATTGATTGCTAGAAAACAAATTATAAATCTTTCCATGTGTGCACAACCAGTGCAAAATAGGAAGGTGGGGTGCATGTCCCACAGTGCCTACCTGTGCACATATTTAGACACACCCTGCAAGATATTAAGTACTGAAAGAAAAAAATCACATAAAACAAAACAAAAAACAGGAACTCATACAGGGTATGCCATACTTAAATACCACCAGAACTATGAAGAGGATTAGAATTTATTGTAGCACTGCTAGGTAAAGATGGTGCAAAAACCATTAAAATTAACAAAACAGAGAAAACACTCAAGTAATTCATGTACTGGGGTAATAATCGTTAAACACTAAAAAGTTATGTTGAATATTTTTTTATAGTTTTTAAAAATAATTAAAGATGACAAAGGTGAACTTCAATGAGCAAACTAGCATGCCTGCAGTGCACACATATTCCAAAGAAAAAGAAAGATATTCTCCATGTCTAGGAAATCAAGAGTAGGGCTATGTTTTTATCAATACTGGCCCTCCAATGCAAATTGAAGGAAATATTTTGCCTGGACTGGGGACTAGAGTCCCTGAAAAGAAAAGCACTTTAATAGTACGACCTCATGCACTACTGCTATTAAACTGAAATTTTGTGCTGAAAACATTTTCTTCTTTCAGTCAGATTATGATCTCTGACCATTTGAACCCAGAATCAAAAGACTCATTCCAAGTGCAAGCCATAAAGAAAGTTTAGTCTGTAATGTAGAACTAACGTGCAGAAACCATTTTCTTCTTTTCATCACAGCGACCTTGACCTTTGGCTCTAAGAATATAAAGTCTTAAAGGCTCCCACCTTACTAAACCGCAAGCATCCAGAAAGTTTGGCCCAAGTTTGTGATGCCCAACTATGTTATTGCATAGAAACATTTTACTCATTCAAATACCTAGACCTTTGGAGCCTAAAAATGAGAAACTTATTATTAGCTTAAGTTATTATGCAAAAATAAAAGTGTTAACAGATAGATGGACCTCACAACAAATCACACACATGGCAGGCATTACAAACTGTTCAAGTTTAAATGACCGTAATATTGGTGTAGATGGATAGGCAGACATAGTCACATGCATATGGATATCAAAGTGATAGTTATGTCACACTTCTGCCAAGGCAAGCATCACAAGAATTACATCTGGGCATCACTAAGACCTAAACATCACTTTATAATCTAATGGCAAAAATGTCCACCTCTTCATCACTACATCCTTCGCCCTCAGAGAGGTAGCCATGTGGAACAAAAAATGGGTCTTCCTCATCCTCTTCCTCTTCTGCCACCTCCTCTTCATCCTCACCCTGAGAATAAAAAAATTAATTTGGGAACTAGACTGCATTACAGTACACATTCAGACTCAACAATCACATGACTAAATACTGAGTGGAATCAAGATGCCCAAGTGAGTCTGAGATGGTGCACATGCTTGACATTTGTCCAATTCCCAAACACAAGCATGTGACAATACAAAATGGGTTAAGTAAGATATTTTCTGTCAAAAATGTTCTAAATTTCGAGAAAATTGGTCAAATTTTCCAAAAAAAATTTCAAGGCATTGTTTACAAAAAATAATCTACATTTAATTATCAAGTGAACAGTGAGTTGGCATCAGTTGTATAAATCTGAAAGGTCTAAATGCCAGGATTCAAATCTGGTTTAAATCAGTCATGCTTGCTGAAAAGAAAATTGAAAATAGCAAAAGTAGATGTACATTACATACAAAACAGAGGACCATACCATAAACATGGACATGTGTGAGCTATGTATATCAAACTGCAGTATTTTTGTATATTTATCATAACAGTTATCATACATTGCTCAGCTGAGAGATGTTTGACCAATTCTCACTTTCCAGTTTCTATTTTTCTTTCCACTCTTTGATTACCTAGGTTTCATTTCTGATAGAAAGTAGTTCCCTTCTAATAATATAACAATGACTTCTACTGTAAAAATGTGGACTCCCACAGCATTGAAAAATACAAGTTTACATACATTATTTTAGTGTCAGAGAAAGACAGCTATATCAAAGGGTTATACTATATAGAGAAGGGATTCTTATGAGAGGAATGGGACCAATGTATATCTGTATATTACATGACATGTACAATCCTTCACTCATACAAAAATATCTGATAAAAAAGGCAACCCACTACTGCCAATGGCACATGTACAACAAATCTAATGAAGGTTGCTGTGCAATTCTACTAAAACACTGGTTTCCACAGATATAGAACAATTCTAATGATCCTTTTCTAAAAGTATCCCCATCATTCTGAACCATTTTGTTGAAATAACATGCCTCTCAAATTTTTCACAATTATCGGAATTATATAGGCATTTTGGTTGGTGTTTATGTACAGAAAGGTGTAGAGATCAAGGGCACGGATTGGGACCTTGGTCAGAATCTGGTCTCAATAGAGCCACCCATTCAAGCAGTGCCAAAACTTGGAATATGAGGATCAAAGACAAGGTCTTGTTAATCCTGTTCAAGGGAAAACTTGCACTCCCTAGATTTGTCAGGAAATTCATAAAGAAAATCCTGAGAAGAGGTGAGATCCAACTTTACCAGGATTAAAATAAGCCCAAGATGAGTCACCTTGTACCAACAAAGAGGAAAGATCTTCAGAAGGAAATACTAGGAAAATGTGCACGAACCAGTCATCAAAATACTGGAGGATGGGAATCACTAGAGACCTCAAATGGGATGCAACTGCCCTCATCACCCTGATACAAGCTACATAAGCTGAAGCAAGTTCGAACAGAAGAGCTCATAAGTGGAATACATTCTGGCCGAGGCAAAACCAGAAGTAATTCAGAGTGGATGGAAGATGGGGATGTCAAAATGTGCTATTTGAAGACTGACCAATTGGCTTACGGACCAAAGCAGTAGTCTCCATCTTGATGTATTCTTCCCAAACAAATTCTTTTCAAGGTGGAAAGGCTGAGCAGGAGTTTGAATTTGCCACAATTTGTGACATCAGAAAAAGGTGATAATAAACATTCTGAAGCCTTGTCATTCATTACTCTCCTTATAGTGCCATTCTGCGGAAAGGTGTGCAACAATCCTAGACCTGCCAACCCTGACGAGTTTCAGTAAGGCAGTTGATTTTTTTCCTTAAGTTTTACCAGTTTTCAGTAATGTGCAACAAAATAACATAAACTGTTATTGTAAAGCTGGAAAACATAATTAAAAGTTCAATATTCGGAATGTGTAGTGATGATAAACATTATGTTCAACTGAAAATGTTGTAAAGTACGCGTAGACATTATTTACCACTAGTACAGTTGCACAAATTTTTGTTCCAAACCCTATGGAGCTCAATGGCTTGTTACTATCTCTCAACTTGATGTAATTTTTGGAAATTCTTTTTCCATTTCACATGACGGCAATCATATTTCCTGCCATGAGTCATACTCAAATTGGCACGTGATGTCCAATAAACATAATCGTGTCCCTTCCAGCTTTTATTCACAAGAATCTGAATATTCCTTTTTATTTTTCTGTGTTAATTATTAACTCTTTTCAAGAGGCTTATTTCCCCATTCGTCTTAAGCATGCATCTCTTGCTGGACACCATTTTTTTAAAAAAATCTATGATCTACAGTTTGATCATGTAGACACTTTGCATGAATAAATATGTGCCGTTTAAAGCATGTGATGTGCTGCTTTAAAGTCAGTCTGGTTCCCTCACCAATTTCACTACTTCTGATAAAAAAAACCAGATCCAAATCAAACATGAACAAATTTTCAAGATTTTTTGGCAATGATCATTTTCCCGTAGTTTTTGCTTACATGCCGTAAGTCTGTATTTTAAGGGTAAATTTCGTAAGACTTACAGCAAAATCGTAAGAGTTGGCAGGTCTGGAATCCCCTTAATCACACCAGCACAGACTAGTGAAACAAAAAATATGAGTCCACAACAGAGGAGGATGTTCCCAGAATCTGTCATAATCCTTCCTTAGCAGTAGAAGGGACCGATGCATCGACCATGATGCTTGACCAAGCCCCAGAAAATAGGGTTAGTCAAGCACCTACAGGGACACCAGAAAGAGGCAGGCATGGCAAGAATGAGAGCAAGTTCCAAGGGCTGACCCCCTCCTTCCTTGGGGAAGTGTCCAAAAATGTCTTCTCTTTGCCTCATCTTGGGAATTATGGATAAGGGGAAGGTTTACATCAAGGCCACTTTGGTGACTGAGAGGATACATCTGTTTGAAAAAATATGACATTGGTTCCAGGGTGGTCAGGTTTTCTGGCCAGATTTGACAGGCCAGGTGCAACTGTATTGGAAATGGTGTTGTTAGTCCCTTAAATTCATAGACACCACTGAGGGGAAAAGGCATCCAATGGTGTACAACGTATCAAGTTTCTTATTATAATCCAGAAAGACCTTGGAAGTCACCAATGCAACATCCCTGCGATGAGAAAGAAGCTCCACAGAAAGTGCCATGGACACTGACAATGCATGCTTGTAGTTTTTGCTACAGCTGTCAACATGCACCCAATCAAGGCCAGAGATAACGACTCCTCTTACAAAAGACTGAATTTGGCTGTCAAAATTAGATCAGAATGTGTAAGACTGCAAAGTATACACATGTAAATGGCTTCATTTCATTTAATGCCTGTAAACATTAACAAAATCGTGTAAACAAAATACACATGTCTGTCAGTAATGCATATATAAATGTGATGTGAGCAGCTTCACTTCCTGTCCAACAACCATAAGCAATATTTCAGGTTATTATTTGAAGTCTGAAAATACTTTTTTGTTGTCGAGTTGGGCAATGTGAAGAAGGAAAATGTTAAATGCAATTTTGTGCCAACCTGAGATCTCAACACTGGAGGAAGCACTCACAGTATTACAATCATGAAGTTTAAACATGTGTCATATACATAATGTCTCAATCAACATCAGATGCTTACATTTAAACAAACACCAAAACTGCTTACCAATCCAGTCATGTCATGCGATAAATGGATCCAATGAACAGAGTAACAGGCTTCAATGTGTGACCTAGACTGAAGGACATTAAGTACTTTCAATGGGGCTGACTGCAAAAATTCTGTCATGAGTTAAATCAGGCTTATGTAGTAATGAGCCACCATTTTAAATTATCTTTCTTCTTTGTTCAAACAAATTATACTCCGATACAAGACATTTAAAATCAATGTAACATATTTACAACTGTCATGTGAATGTCATGCCATTGAAGATTTCCTAATGCTGATAGCACACTATATAGACAAATTCTGGAATTTACAGAATACTGTGCTTGCAAGAGCCAACGAGAGACCTAGGATATTTATATTTCAATTGACATTACAAAGTTTTATGCGGAATCTTAAATAAAGCACTATCAAATAAGTGCACTAGTGAGTGACAATGCCTCAAATATGATAGGAGGGCCTACAAATAGTGTTTGTCCAGAATCAGCTATTTTCACCACTGGACCTAGTTGCCTACTGTGTCAAAGTCCACTAAACCTCCCTGAAATGGAAATTTTTAAAAAATTCATCAGTAGTCTAAAACTTACTTTAATGACTAAAATGTCAACAGATATCATCAAATGTCTGTTTCATTCAATGTTACTCAAAATGTACTTGTATTTTTCTGTATACAAATCAGACTGGGACAATGTGTATGAATCTGCTATCCTTGCCTCTAGATTTGAGTACCAAACCACAAATATGTTAAAAGCCCAAGACCTCAAGTCTAATCTCATCCAAAGAGACTTTGTCTTGTTACACGGAAACAGAACATTCCAGTCAGTCTTCCATCCAAGTCTGCGAGACTTGAAATACATACGTAAAAGATAGACCAGGAAGCATATTGTGTGAATGGTATTAAAATCAGGAGTTTTAATTAGCTGCTAACTAGAACGAAGAGATGCAAATATATCTTTACATATGGTTCCAATCCAACACATTTGACTGACAACCGAGATGAGTCGCAAGCTTTGCCACTTTGGAGTCTCATCCTGTGGCAAATCCAAAACCCAATGGAACAAAAGAATGAGGAAAATGCACCTTAGAATAAACAAACCAGAACAAGCCAAAAAAAGATGCAAAGTATAGTGAACATTTAAATAACACCAAAAGAAAAATACTGTTAGTAGGTTTACAATGGGGTGACAGGGAAATTATTGTATATGACTGTCAGGTGATAGAGCAAGCATCATTTACCATTGTAAATACAACTTAAACATGACCCATTCATGTTGATGCAAGAAGCAAAAAACATTTGTAACAGTGCCTTTTGTAGTGAACTGATGATCAGACCTGTTAATATGTCTGGCTCCTTCAGAGGTCGACAGGTCCCCCTGCTCCATCTCCACAAGGGGTATGGGGAGAGAATACTGCATGGTAGCTGATGGGTGACAGCATTACTGTTAGGTAAAAAAATACCTTTTCATAATGACAGAACCATTGTAACTGTGGCCAGTCTGAATAGAGTCATGAACTGGTTTTCACAATATATATCCAAAACAAAATTTTCCACAATTCACACATGTTATTCTATGGATATTTCTGTGCATGCATCATATTTCCTGAAAGGCCTAAATGATATCATGCCAGCTATTTCTATATCACTGCTTCTATGCTGTGTATGGTTAGCAGCAAACCCATCAGATGTTTAATCCTTTCAAGTGTTATCCCTTGCAGATTATCTTTCCTCCTCACTAACTTTTCTAAAGAAATAAATTATCTTTTGTTTCAACATGAAACACTGATACTTCTTTTGGAATACATCCCTACTAGCTGATTAACGGATTACTTTGCTACACCCCTCCAGGTAACAATTCCACTGGAACAGCTCGATAGTTCTGCAATACTCTAGCTGAACTCCATCATGAAGGTGCTTGCATTCCAACAATAATGTCTATAAATACACGAAAGAATGTTGTTGTCCTGCTTACTCTCCTCAGGAGAGGTAGGGCTTCTCTTCCCACAATCCCTTTGATGCAAGGGAGAAGGATAAATAGGGTATTCCATCCCTCAGCTCTTTCGGTGAGGGGTAGGGGCAGGGGCACAGTGACAGACCTAGACAATCAAGAATGCTTTTACACCCCTTTATGAGTGTCAAGGTTGAGTATCACATCCCCACCCCCTTTTTGTGCAATCAGGCAACAACGATCTGATGGTAGTGCTAACATCACAAAACATGGAGCAAGAGTGGGAGGGAGGCAAAATCTGCTGCAATCAGGCAACAACAATCTGATGGTAGCGCTAACATCACAAAACATGGAGCAAGAGTGGCAGGGAGGCAAAATCTGCTCTTCCCCTTCACTGGGCCACCAATCACAAGAGTGCTGCTCCGGCCTAATCCAGCTGTGATTCACTCTCTTCCACTGTTTTTCCTCCCTTGGTAGAGACCCAGGATCGAACCCTATCAGGCAATGACTGCATCAAAATGATCCTCAGGGATCCTTTGTTTTTAAAGAGCCTTGCATTCCAGCCCCACAAGGGGATTACTTTTCTATAGCATTGAGAAAGATCCCATGCCCTGATGGGATCAAAAAGAGAAAGATCCCATATCCTCCTGGGTTCAAAGAGATAAGGAAGATAGACTCCCTGCAAGGTCCCTAATTCGTTTTCATTGAGAGGGTGCTGCTTCATCCCTACTGGCAAGGAACACACTATCCCACAGGGCCTTGTGTGCCCATCACACAATGAAATTAAAATTATTAAACAAATTTACATTAAAAATGGACCTGCAAGGTCCCTAATTCGTTTTCATTGAGAGGGTGCTGCTTCATCCCTACTGGCAAGGAACACACTATCCCAAAGGGCCTTGTGTGCCCATCACACAATGAAATTAAAATTATTAAACAAATTTACATTAAAAATGGAAATTATCAAAAGACAATGGATGCTAACAATTGACAACCCCAAGCACAACCTGTGCATGCTAAGTAAGGTAAATGTAAAGTAAATAATGTAAATGTAAAAACTGCATAAAATTTTACAAAGATAAAGCTTACTAACTAAATAAAAGCAAATACTACCGCAAAAAAAAAAAGAATATGAAGAAGATACAATTCTGTAAAAAGCACAAAATAAACAGGAATGTACTCCACTGTCAGTGAATACTGGCTATGACAGCACCATACCTCAGAACTAGAGATGCTTTCTCCTTGTTCCTCTTCTTCCCACTCTAGATCACTCTCTACATCATAGTCAAACAGAACCTGAAACAAATCAAATACGAAATTTTAAAAATGCAGAAAGTGATTATGAAACAAGCTAGAGGGAATAAATAGTAGCCTAAATCATAAAATCACTGCAGATATATACCCCATTTTAAACATCTTCTCTGCCCTTCCTTTCCAGTGTGGTATCCTGATTCATTTATTGTCACCTACTAATCATATAAAACAATTAAATCACGTACCTCGTCTTGTTTGAAAGGATTGCGTGGTGTCAAGTTCCTGCTCTTTTTTCTCCATGTTCCATAGTAGGGAGGCCTGTGGTTGTCACAGAACTGCAGCAATTTGACACGATAGGTTGTCTTCATGAGGGCCTCCGAGTCATGACATAGTATCTCTATCTCGTCATTCCTGTCAAGACAAAATTACACATCTACTAGCCAGCACGTATGGCAAATTACATTGTTGTCAATTAACTAATTTTACACTTGATGTGGATTTTGTCATCCAGGAATTTCAACACTCAACAATAGCTATTGTCAAAAGAATACAAGACCTTCCGCAACTCGGGAATTCAAGTACCAACATGCATCATTTAAACAAAACAATAAAAAATTGCTACTCGTGAAAATGAATTTCATTGTATTTTAAGAGCTGACACAAACTGGAACCTTGTTATCTAAACTCCATTTACTGAAATACAACATATCCAGAAAATAATTTCTGGTCGTAGATTTCCTTTACAACTAATCTGAATTTCTCTTTTCTCCGATAAAAGGAGGTTGTGATGGCCATGTGGTCAAAGGAAATGGCAGCTAACCGACCGTTTGAGAAAAAATATCAACCCTGACACTACCGATCTATTTTCTAGATAACTTCTCATCTCCGTCATTGAAAATCAAGATAGGCATATAAAAATCCTAAATATGTTATACTGAATAGGCATGTAAAAATCCTAAATTTATTTACTCATGGGCATTTCTATCTCCCAAATATGTATATGTTCAGTGTAACAGTGTTGTTTAGAGTCTATGCCATGATTATTCTGGGGAGGTAAAAATTCACCAAGTCCACTGTCAGTTCTGGAATGCTTTATCATGACAAGCATCACCAAAACTGTTTCATTTCTTAAAGATTTTATTGTACATGTCTATTAAAATGCAAGTAGAAAAAAAATCTTAAATGCAACAGTTACTGATCAATTGTTATTAGTGTTTCTTGCACAGCCCTACAACACAGGTCACTCATAGGATTGTGGATGTGGGACTAGCCACAATTTCCATACTAACAGTCACCAACATATAACATTTTCTACAAACTCTAACATCCTTCATTGTATTGTACTTTCTGTAACATAGCATTTGGTCATTGTTGATCATTCACATACAACAGTTTTTGGAGGCCCACCCCATTCCTTTTATGTGGTATATTTGTAGCCAGAAAGTTCCAAGTAAAATTTTGCCAATTTTACTACTATGTCAGTTACTTTTTTTCTATTTCCTATGTTAAAGTAGTAATATTGGACAGATGATCGGTATCATTTATAGTAATTTATCGGGCTATAATGTTCTCATGTGTCTGGTTCAACTTACAAGTTATTGTGAAATTAAACATTTCTTTCAAAAATCAAAATCTGTATCATCTTTCAGTTAGTGTCATAATGAATCCCACTGCTGGACTCTTCTTCTTCTCACAGCTTATTACAGTAAAAACTCCCAACTCTGTGCTGCAAATGATCCAACAGTGACATCACCACAAAGTCAGAGAGACTCTTGGAAAAGGTGCCTTGTGGCAGTGCCAGGCACATTAGTGATACAATGGTTTTTACTACCAAAGAGTCAAATGACGACTATGAATCAAAAATTTCTATTTTCGAGTGGGAAATTCCCTTAGAAAACATCACAAGAAAGTAAAAGGAAACAAACATGAAATATTTCAAGCATGGTTTTACAACTTATGTATCATTTAAGAAAACATCGCTGAATTCTGGAACATATTTCAAGTGTTTGCAATGTGCACACACACACACAAGCACAAGATTTATTTTTATCAACTCAGATGTGACATTTCAAGTGTTTCCAATATGCACACACACACAAGATTTGTTTAGATGAACTCCTTAGATGTGACACATAGGTGATAAAATTCATCAGTCATGAAAAAAATAACCAAGAACAGCATCCTGTCAATACTATTTTACTACAAATGTTCATCTTCCCGGAATAAATGCATAATGTGTACATAACATACTTTGGGAGTGTTTTCCCATATTTTCCTGGTAAATGTTTGCCATTTTTTAACTGCTGAAGGTACAGTTCCTCACTCTCCTGAAAAACAAAGGTAAAATGTTTAATTACAAACAAAGCAAATTTCAAAAGAGACAAACAAAACAATTTTTATCTTAATAAGTACATATTCTTCACAATTGACATTTTGTACCTTTCTTGTATTTATATCAGCATTTTGCCTGAAGTAGGGCAGAAAGTAACAAGTAATAGGGGGAAAAGCAGCCACTCTAATTCTTGTGGGAGTCATTGATTTTGACTGTTGAACTCTTTATCAATAACTTTTCTCTTTTCTTTCGAAGAACAAGCCACTGATGAAGATTGTTTGGAAATCTGGAGCTACACCTGCCCTTTCATGCTGACATTCATTTTTGGATAAAAATGGTCTTCTTTTTTCTAAGAACACAACTTGAAAGGCAAACCATTAAAAAATGTCAATATGGTTTGTTCCGCGACTTGTGTTTGAGTCATCAATTAAGTCTGGAGCATGTGCACCGACATGAACATCTTGGACAGTTTGATTTCAGTATCAGTTTCTTTGCCTCCTAGAGTACTAGCCATCCATATATGTCAGTATGCGACATGGTCTATATACAAAGATACCATCAAACTGGTTAGTTTTGGCAGATGTAAAATTTTAAGATTTTGTCTACAAGGTCTTATTTGGATTGTTGTATTTAGGAAATGCTGAAACTGGGATGCTTTTATTTTGGATTTTGTGACATTGTCTACTCTTGGCAAAAATATTTTTTTTTTACAGTAAAACTTTAGACTACCCAACATGAGAAGATAGGTCAAACATCTTAGTCTTTTTTAATATTGATGAAAATCTATCAGCAAAAATGCCTGCAGTTGATGGATGGATGGATGCATACAACATTGCTGTGGTATGCACTCTGGTTCTTCAGGTATGTACATCTGATATACAACTGGCTCAATACCTCATCTCAGCAATTTCAAACATGACTTTGGTCTTTCCTTAAAAAAAAGCTGAATTTTTTTTTAATGGGGAGTTTAGGGGTCCTTCCCCAACAGGGTCTTGAGTGGCAGCACCCTGACTCCTGGTTTCAGGGGGCCTTAGGCCCCCAGCCGAAAATGCATTTTACACTCATAAAAAAAATGCCCCTGTGCAACTTATGATCATAAAATAAACCAAAATAATCATTGAAAAACTAATAACTTACTAAAAATGTTCAACTTGACTCTAATAATTTCACAATATTTATTGTCACATGAAATTTGTTCTCCAATTCTACTGATGCTGAAGTTATTTCATGTGCATGTCAGTGTTCACATCGTAATTAAGTCACAATAATTTGTCAATTTTTGCAGCAAATATATTGTACTTCTCTCTTTTCATAACAAATCTGTAAAATAAACACCCAAGTACATCACCTATATATAAATAATCCCATACATTCACTTGTCTTTTTCTCCACTGGACACAACCTGTTGATATGCCAGTCTAGCTCTTTTTGCGGCTTTGGCAAAGATTTCTTTTGCCTTCCTTTTTGTCACCACTGACTTGTTTGGCTCGATGTGCAATCGTTTCTTTTCCGTCTTAATGACAGCCTTTTTCCTTTCAAGCTGGTGCTTGTACTGGTGACATGCAGTGAGACATTCTGACAGGGCTACATCTGTTCTCTCATGCAAGAAATTTTTCTTCGTATAGTAACTAACTGCACTTTTTCCAGATGCCTTCTGAGCTTCCAATTTTTCCATGTGCAGCTTCTTTAGTAGGTGCTGTTCCAAAATCTTTCAATCATGATTACCATAATTCAGATCTTTCTTGCAGAGGCCACAAAATGCCAGTCTTCTAGCATTCAGTTTTCTTATAAACTGACCAACTTAATTTCCATCAACTTTTCGCTTCAGCCATTCCCATTTCCATAGGTTTTTTAAACCTTTATCTAATCTTTTTGTGCCATGGTTTAACTCGGCACGCCATTTTTGCAAGCATGCTTCTTCTTTCCATTGCCATCAGATTTCATTTACGAGAGTCGGTGCTAACTAATATATGGAACAAATAATTTACAAGGGTCATTGCAGAATCAGAGATGATATAAAATATGGACTATATCAACAAAAATCTGATTCAAGTCAGGAGAAAAGATGGATTTCGCTTTAAAATAGAGAAAAATCATATCTGCAATTTGTTTTATATAAGGGATGCCACTCTCCCATTGTGGGGTTGGTGTTCAAATGTCTGTGGAGCTTTCATTTGGCATATTTTGCCATATATGATGAACATTCACATTTACACAAACTTTGGAAAATGGGTGACTGAAGAGCAGCTTTGTCTGTCCTTACATCACCCTTTATACCAACGTGACCAGGCAGCCAACAGTACAGAATACAGTTCCTAGGTTGTATGGACACATTGTGATTGTGCAGCATCTGGGATACTGAGGGGTCATCAGCTTTAATATTTTGTAAGTCTTTCAATGGAAAGTGAATTCGAAATGATCGACTATGCTTTACCGATTTCAATGTAAGCTATTAGCAAAACTAATTTCTGCAGTAAAAATGGAGGATTCATCTGGAAACTAGTGCCATTGAGTATTGATGCAAGAGCAACATCAATGTTGTTTCCATCATTCAATCTTCTGTACACAGGAATGTATGACTGTTCTGAGGCACTGATTTTAATGGGGATTTGGGATTTTAAAAAATGTACAACATCTGTAGCACTGATTTTTGCTGCTTTCATGCATGGATGAAATTGTATGCTAAAAGATGGAATCAAACTTTGTTTCGGAGTGTACGATGTTTGGTATTTGGCTTAAAGACTATATCATGTGCTGGATTATATGGATTTTAATATAGTTTGGTAGCATATTAAAAGACAATTTCGTTCATCTGAGATAAAGTGATGGTTGATTTACCTCAAAAAAGAAACTTTCTGAAGGGGAAGTTTTAAATGCACCCATACAGTCTCAAGTCCCTGATTTTGTATAGCATCAAGCACCTGCAGGTATGATTTACAAGCTGATCCGTACACAACCGAGTTATAATCAAGTATAAATCAGAATTAATGACCTATATGAATGGAGAAAGACCTTCTAATATGCTCCCCAATCTGTGTTTGCCAAAACATGCATTAAATCCTGGGATTCAATCAGAAACAAAATAACAGTCAAATGGTGTTGCATTAATACAAGTTCTTGGCTGTGATCAAAACAAAGAATTCTCCCTGTCCTTTTGAGAGCTTTCTTGGCTACTGCTTGTTTATACTTGGCAGTCATGGTGTGATGAGCCCTTAATAAAGACTAATGCAGAAAGTGGGTTACACTTGTTTGATTTATTTAATCACATTGTAAAGGCAGCAAATAACAAATTTTACTTAATGATCATTGACTAATCAGTTTATGTGAGAATATTAAAGACTAGGTTTCCACATGGAAAAGAACTATCTCGAGTCACTATGAACTCACTTCTATAAGTAGAAAATGTGGACTTCTTTCTTGTGCAACAAATGGAAAAACATCCATGTCAGTTTTATTTAACAATTTTCAAGAAATGGTAAAAATGATGGCCACATTATCAGTTTACAGATTTTGATCAGAATTATTTCTTAATTTCAATCCAAGACTGCTCAGTTACTAAAAAAAAATTCCACATTTGATCTCAGAATGATAAACCAATGTTTTGTAGAACCTATTTCTCTTCTGCATCCACTAGCATGTCTAGCAAAAAATTAAACACGAAACTTTAACCTTGATGTTGCAATAACAGTCAGAAATGAATCACCAAGCAGGTGATATAAAAATTGTAAAATTTGTCAACAATCAAAATCATGTTTAAGAAGTCACCTTTGAAACAAAAGCAACTGTGTTCAGGAAAAGGGACTACTAAATATTGGTTTATTCATTCCCTTAAATTTGACTGATGGGATTTTGCAATTGTGCTTGTTCAATATAGCGTTTCATATAGGTTATTATTTTTACTTACATGTATGTGATCAGAAGCAAGAAATTCATCCAACTTTTTCTTCATCTCTTCAGTTATACTCCATCTGGTTTCTGGAGCTAGCTTCATGTCTTTCTTAACCTCAAATGGCATAAAAGGACCTTGTGTGTCTTTCAGCTGTATAATTTTGGACCAAATAAAACATAAATATTTAAATACTCTAATCCATTTAAGTCTTAGTTCACAAACTGGAAAATGTTGATAAATAGTTATAACAGCACAATTTTCTTTGCTCACAACATTGATACAACATACAAAATTTAATATCTCTACTATGACTAGGTTTGCTTAATTGTGTTAAAGTGTTTTTGTCACCACCAAAAAGATGAAAAATGTCTTCTAAACTTTTTAAAAAATTGCTAAAATTATGTTAACATTTAATGAAATTATCTATAGATATCTAGATACATGACTGCTAACTTCCATCTTACTAGTACAGCAGCAAGCCATCACATCCAATCAAAATTAAATTCAAATCTGAACACTGTTCCTACATGATCAAGACAAGGGGAGCAAATAACGAGAATGGACTCAAAAATAAGCAATTTTCCACTGCTGGTCACTGTTTGCACAAGTATCTTTCACTCAAATAAACCTATAATGATTTCTCTCTGGTATGTAGTAATGCTTTCGTTGTTCAACTTACAAAGTATCCTTCTGAAGTCAGTTGCCTCCAACATTTTAGGCCCATGTACAATGCACCACTGTTACAATGCTATTGTTTAGTCGGGATTACACAGAAAAGGAGGCAACTCATGAAATCCAATAGATTCACTAGGACAAAACGCTAAAAAAAGATATACTCAATTCACCAAGGTGTAGATAGGATTATCATATCAGAACCTTGACTAGCGATGTCAGATTAGTAAAAATTTCAAAATTGGCAACATGTTTTGTTTCTTCTTTATTTAAACAAAAATAATTTGAAAACTGGCTATAATGGATATAAAGTCTACAAAGGTCAACTACATATAGCATTCCCTTTCTGATATGTGGTGGGGGTGGGGTAATTTTAATAACTACCATAACCTTAACTACCAGTCACTCATGCCATGTTTACTTCTTCAGGATGTAGTCCCCTCAACAAAGCTTACGATTCCAGCCTCCAATTCAGAGATTTCCTTATCAGCCTGAAGCCAGATGATTTACCTGGCTTCTTTTTAACAAAACAAATGTATCCCCCATTGGACGGGGGGGGGGGGGGGGGGGGGGGGGGAGACTCCTTCAACCTACTTTAGCAACTCACCCTCCAACTTTAAATCCAATGGAAGGCCCTGCCAGAATCATTCTGACCACCTCAATGTAAACTCATGTGGGATCCACTTCCTCTTTGACACAGACCCAGACTATGCTTGTAGCATCAAAGCAGTGTGGGTGGAGTGAATCATGCCATAATGATAGTTAAGTATGGCATTATTAAAATTTATTTTATCCACACAAGACAGTCATTTTAATGACAGTAATGCATTACCTGTTACTTTTACTTGCCTGAATTTTGCTAATTCTGAGCGAGGATGATGGCCTAATTTACCTGTATGGTAGGGGGTGTAGACTACAGTAATCTGGCAGCAGATTGGGCTTTTTGTGCAGTAACTTCCTAAGGAAAAAACCGCCTTCAATTTGGTGCACCAAAGACTGATATTTGAACCAACAAAACTCAGTGCTCACAACATCCTCTAATGACAAACCATTAAAACTAGCACAGGAAGTAGAAACAGCCCTCACTTTATGGCTTTAATTCTCGTGAATGAAAGGTAGAAAAGCATAAGCAAAGACATAATCCCACCTTAGATTGCAGATGTCCACTGATCAGGCCCTCCAATCTAGAACCAGGGAGATGTCCACTGATCAGGCCCTCCAATCTATAATCAGGTAGTCGTTCACTGATCAGTACCTCCAATCTAGAACCAGGGAAATGTCCACTGATCAGGCCCTCCAATCTAGAACCAGGGATATGTCCACTGATCAGGCCCTCCAATCTAGAACCAGGGAGATGTCCACTGATCAGGCCCTCCAATCTATAATCAGGGAGTCGTTCACTGATCGGTACCTCCAATCTAGAACCAGGGAAATGTCCACTGATCAGGCCCTCCAATCTAGAACCAGGGATATGTCCACTGATCAGGCCCTCCAATCTAGAACCACGGAGACAAATAGGCAGCTTATTCATCATTAAGTAAACCAAGGGTCACCACCAGTATGAACAAGAATTCTGCTATTGATTGGTGCAGACACCATTCCATGAGGGCTACCTGCTTGCCAGAATATTTTTCTTCCTCAGAATATGGCGAAGTCAGATGATAATCTCTTCAAAGACTGCCTAGCAAAGGTTTGGTTTTATGGGCTTAACACAATCTTTCAGCACATGATAAGCTATATATGGTGGCGAGTATATTTCGTGGAGGGAGAATCTGGAAAAACCTAGAAAGAAACACAGACCCAAGGGAAGCTGCTGGCAAGCTTTCTCCTGTACCCACATTGACCAAGCAGAGACTTGACCTATGAGGACATAGGTGAAATGTCAGTAATCTGTAAAGCCTTAGACCACTTGGCCCCTTTACACCCCACACAGCAAAAGGAGGTTCCATAACTCCACACAAAGGAGCAATTTAATGCCTGGTCACCTGAGGTACACTACCACCAATGTGTTCTTGGAGAACATCATACAATGACTCATCACATGGTTCACACACCCCAAAAATTACCAATCTGATTTTCAAATTGTATATGTGAAAGGCTGCTTCTTCCCTGGACCACAAACCTTGAAAGAACTAACCCTTCCAACTATGAGTGCCCACACACAAATCTGGCACATCCATGAACAGATAGGAGTGGGCACTGAGACCTTGCACTGGGACTCCAGTCAGAAACCAATCCTAACTAACCCAACAACTGAAGTGGCATTGATATTCCAACCCCAAAGAAATCCAAGCCAACAGAGGATCTATGCATAGTTTGCAGTATGCCAGAGGAGGTAAACGGCATATGTACACTCACTGTAGGGGAGTAAGGTTTGCAAAATAATTCAAGCTTTTCCCAGGAGGGATTGATATAGGTGAGTTGACAGCAAAGTCTTGGCTTGATGTGCTGCTAAAACAACCAGGATTCTGTCAATCGACAGGATTGACAGAATCCTGGTTGTTTTAGCAGCACTTCAATGGAACATGAACTTGCCCTAGGTTGGTGAGGAAATGCATCCCCAAATAAATAAAATCCTGAAAAGGTTTAGTCTGATTTCTCCAGGTTCAAAACGTGTCCAAGTCGTGTCACTGTGCATCAGGACATTTACTGTCCAAGGGACTCCTTAAGGCCATTGTGCTTCAACTGTTCAGTTTGAAATATTGAAGATGAGAATCCCCACAGCCCTCTGGTGAACAACAACTACACCCATCACCCTAGTAAAAGTTTTAAGAGTGGACACTAGGCTGAACGACAGAGCTCAAAATTGGAAAACCTCCTGGTCCAGGCAAAACCAGATGCATATGAAGCTATGCATCCTGATGGTCAATGCAGACTGCCCAGTCGCCAGGCCTTATGGCATTCCAAATTCAAGTTGAAATCTCCATCTTAGTGCCTCCTGAAGATACATTTAAGGAAGCATGATAATTAACAAACCTGAAACTTTCTGCCTTCTTTCTAAAGCAGGAAAATCAGGCTGGCTGCAGAATAATCATTTGCCATCCTTTCCACTGCACCCATGACTGGTTAAAAAGAATGGGAGAAGGTAGAGCCTTGCAGGAAAATGTTGTTTCTGGAAACAAAACTACTATCCTTCCTTTATTATATGCATGGCAATGTATCTTCTATTATGCTTGAAAAAACCTCTGAAAAGAGGGCCTGCCAAACAACATAGGGAATCCCAGGAAGAGAAATTCATGGCAGGAGAGACTAGAACCTCTTATGTCCTTTATTTGGGCAGGGAGACGAGCAGACTTCATCACGTGAACTGTCCACAAGTAGTCCAACTTGAAATGAGCCAGAGAGAGGCTTGATGTTCCTTCCTGGTCTGCTTATGCTGTATCCCCTTAAAGAACTTTGAGGAATTACCTAAGGAGTGATCAGAATGAGGATGCTACCTGACCGGTTTCAATAGGTCAAGAGTAGATGCAAGGGACTGTTGCTGCTGGTCCCTTACGTCCAGGGATACCGTGGGAGGAATGAGAAGAAGGCATGTCTTCCCCCAGCATAAGTGATTTAACTTTTGACAAGGTCCCAAACACCTTGAGGGCCACAAACAATCAGAATAGACAATTGTCCATTGCTATGCACTGTGTACCAATCAAACAGGTAAGGAGAGTATCCATGTGTCTACATTTCTCACAGTTTGTGACATTACTAAGAAAAAAAAAAATATATCCAGCTTAAGAAGTACTCTCAGGAAGAAAATATTCTGCAAATAAATGCCAGACCTGCTAACCCTGACGAGACCGTATCAGTAAGGCAGTTGATTTTGTTCTGTAAGTTTGACCAGTTTTCAGTAAGGTGTAACAAAATATCATACACTGCTACTGTAAAGCAGGAAAACGTATTTAAAAGTTTGGCATTTGAAACATGCAGCGACTTTAAACATTATGTTGAACTGAAAAGTAGACATAGACCTTATTTACCAACAGTCCAGTTGCATAAACCTCAGTTCCAAACCCTATGCAGCTCAATGGCTTGTTGCTATCTCTCAACCTGAAAAAATTCTTGTCATTTTTTCCATTTTACATAACAATGGCAATCATATCTCCCGCCATGAGACATACTCAAATTGATGCATGATGTCCAATAAAATTGTGTTCCTTCCTGCTTTTATTCAAAGGAATCTGAATATTCCTTTTTATTTTTCTGTGCTGATCATTATCACTTTTTAACAGACATATTTTCCCTTTCATCCACATGCATCAGTTGCTGGATGCCATTTTAATTTTTTTTTTCTAAAATCAACAGTTTGATCATGCAGATGCTTTATATGAAAAAATATGTGCAGTTTAAAGTGTCTGAGGTACTGCAGTAAAGATTGCCTGAACCCATTGACTAATTCCACCATTTCTAACATGAAACCAAGATCAAGATCAAATACAAATGAACCAATTATCCAGATTTGTCAGCAACAATCATTTGTCCATAGTTTTTGCTTTTATTCCTCAAGTCCGTATTTTAAAGGTCATTTTCTTAAGACTTGTGGCAAAAATCGTAACGGTTGGCAGATCTGGCAACAATTTATGTATTTTTTAAGCAAGTACTTATTAATTATTCAATTAAACAAAAGGGACAAACAAAATTAACTGAAATTCCAGAATCACAAATGGGTAGCGATACTTATTCAAGGAAAGCAAAAATATTACTCCAGATGGAAGTCCTAAAATAAGTTCTGGAACAGGATGATACTTAATACTTACAATAATAAATGACCGCTCCTATGGCCTAATGGCTACAGCCTCCACCTTGGATGCGGGAGGTCGTGGGTTCAAACCCCAACCATGTCATACCAAAGACTTATAAAAAGTAGTACTAACAGCTGCCTCGCTAGGTGCTCAGCTTTAAGCTGTTAGTGTTTAGGACTGGTCTGCCTGGTGTCAGGATAATGTGACTCGGTGGGACACCATGCTACATGTCTGTGGCATCATGCCCCAGTGCTAGACATCACTATAAACTTCCACACTGCAGACATCGTAGCCATAGGACTGAAAAATTGTTAAAGCTACGCACACAATAATATTGGAAAAGGAAAAAAAGGCCCATTAATTAATGCAGCATGAAAAAGTCCCCTCAACTAACATGTGAATTAATGTAACAAATGAACTTTACAAGGACTAAATGAACTCAGAAAACATAAATAATTTGCCAAAACACAAATACAACTTTCTGATAGTGGGTTCCACATGTCTTAGTGATACAAGCATCCAAGGAAAAATGAAGTAAATAAAGCAGTTCCTATGACATGATAAACAGGCTAGTTCTGGGATCTCAAGTGTTCTAGAATTTTTATCTAATGATAGCTTTGACCAAGGGACTCTTGTCCCAGAAGGAAGGCAAAGCATCAGTGACAGGTAATATGAATGCTATTAACAGATATTTCCAGGCCATTTCCTGGTCAAAACTGAATTTTTCAAGGTTGACTTGTGACCCTTCCTGAGGAATCAACAAATTAGTTTTGAGAGTGTCAAAAAGGGGTTTCCTTTTTTGGACTCTTCTTTAATATCTTAATTAGATATACCACCAAGTACTAAACCAAAGATGTATCACTTGAAACGAAGACAATCAAACTTGTTTAAATCATTGCCTTTATATAGTGGTCACCTGTTCTAAATGGCCATTCCTATCCCCCTTGCAAAAAATGGAAAAGCAATTGTGCTGACACAGCAGAAATGAGAGTTGCTTTTAGTACCAATGTGACTAGTATAGTTTCTTTTATATCTTTATGAATTAATGCTATCTCTGATAAAAAGAGATCATCTGTCGGTAGATAGAAGTTACTTTCTTTTTCTATTGGGTCAGGGGTCATTTAATATTTAAAATTTTCTGAATTGGCAGTTACTAGCAACAGACATGTAAGGCTGCTTTACAGTCCCTATTCATCATAAGTTTCTAACACAAGTCAACCGTCTTTGATCTTCATGAATGGAGCAAATGGTTAATCCTGATATTGTTTTAAAGTGCAAACACTTTTTTAAATCTATTCATACAAGTTAGTCTAAGAAAGCCATTTCTCTGTTTCACAGTCACATGTAAGATGACAATCCATAATGAATGTAGTGTTTCTTCATGACGCACAAAACAGATCAGCGAGTTTTTTAACAGCTAGTGATGACTTAATTATAGGAACATGCATTTTATGATTTTCTTAAACAGTGCACCGAACTGTTGAATAATAAGTCTGAAAAGTCAACCAGCATCCATAGGTCACCTGTGTACTAAAGTCCAGTTGGCCTTGCTGCTATTTGACAAGTCTGAAGGTACTGAAATAGTTTTAAATAACTGCCATGCAACTTGAGTTGCTACAAAGAAAGTTTCTTGAAAAAGGATTGCTCTAAATTTTGACAACAAGCCTTTTAAAATTGTATAACTTTTTAATGAAAGGATGATATTTATTTTACTTTGAAATAAACTTACATCTGACTGATGCTCTAACATCTTCTTTCAGTATAATCATATTGTATACTGTATATTTAATGCACATATTGTCAAGGACACCTAAAGCATGGGATTCTGCCATCATGAAAATTGCCCCCAACAATTGGTACATTTTTATGTATTCTGCAAGGTCTGATAGCAAAATCTGCAACAATGGTCAGTTGAGATGGTCAGTCAAATGTAACTATTCATGATACTACATAATACTGTGTTCATTATGTAAATAATAAGCAATGGTTTATTTCAATATGTTTTTTTTATACCTTCCTTATCAAAACTGGTAATGTGGAAAATGAACTTATTATTTTTTTCTAACATTTACCAAGATCAGAGATTACATCAGCGACAACAAGAGCGTGAAGCCAGATTTTCCCTATCTTCAACATAAAAGATACTGATGTGGAATGAAGTAAGCATTAACCAGTCTACTTGACAAATCTGATCGCCCCCAAATGGCCCATTCAACAACTGTATCTCAACTGACTGAAGAGTTCTGCTAACTCCAACAATTCTTTATATAAATTTAACTTTAGTATGTCATCTCTCATCAGGTGGATGCTGAAAATTCCCACCCACCCCCAATATCTGCACAATTAGAAGCAAGTTTCCCTGATCTCCTGGTGGTATATAAACCTTGCAAGAATGTGTGAATAGATTAAAAAGTATAATTTATTGCCAAGACATACTATATCGTAAATTGTCTGTTACCTTTGGTGGTGGAGTTGTACTCTGTTTGATGAAAAAACTCTGAAAGGCCTCCTTTCTCTGCTGATCTTTCCTAGCCTTAAAAAAAAGAGCACAGGTATCAGCTGAAAAATGTAAATGTTTCCGACATTCTAACGTTTAGGAAGCACCTGTTTAAAAAAATTATGTTGTCACTGAAGATTAGAAGCATGACGTGCTACTTATACCTGGCTATCCTCCAAGACTGGTTGTCATAAAGTGTAAACATGTTTATAAACACATCAAATAATAGATGTAAAGCTATGGTAACAAAAATGTCCTCTTTTGCCAACTTGTAAACTTTATATAAATCAAACTAAATGGATACAGTATTAATCTGGCGTAATCTAGCACTCTGCTATAAAAACTAAATTTGTCTCAAGTGTTCTGAAAAAACCAGTTCAGTGTCTGCATCATTATGTGAATATATGCCTCTGATATCACCCAGCACAAAATATTAAAATCGCTGAAATCATCAGAGAAAGTATACCTATGTCTGACCATGCCCATGCTAAATGTTCAAGTCGGCTCTCTGGAGAAGGGTCTGGGGCTAAGTAGGATATATATACACACACACACACACACACACACACACAGATGATCATCTGATTAAATGCAGAAAATCTACATATTCTACCTTCTCATCCTCCTCCCTTTTCTTCTCCTCCAATTTTTGTTTCCTCTCCTCTTCTTTTTTCCTCTTTTCCTCTAACTTCGCACTAAAACACATTAATAATGCAAAAATGAACTGTAATAATGACCTGGAAGAACGGTCTTGGTTTGACAACATTGATGCATACATAAATTGCAATATTTTTTACAGCAAAATTATATTACAATGCAGTCTCTAACTAATGATATGGGACAAATGTTGACTACAAACTAAATGACAAGCTGTCCAAAAGGACATTTGGTTTTTTTAAATCAATAAACTCCTTCAAATGAAGCAAACAATTACACAGCTTAAACCAAGTAAAATAAGAATACTAAGAACAGCCTGCCCAATTTTTTTCATCATCTTCTATGTAGATAACTTATACACACTAAATATCAATCTTCTTTAAGATCGACATTAACCATTGAACTTTAGGCCCTGACATCAAGAGATTTCTTCCCTACCCTCATGTCCTGTACAAGCCAGCAAACCAGTCTGGCTGAAGTAAATCAGGTAGAATTAATATTGTGCAGATATATCTTTCCTTTCCATCCACAGTTCGGTATCTACAGATTTTTTCAGTCAGTGACTGTGGCCATTAACATTTGAGCCCAAGTCAAGTCTAAGGTATAGGTTACTTATGGGGCAAAGCTACTGAATTGACCATTTAACTAGAGGCTAAAACCAGGGTCTGAAGAGTAAAAGATGGGACAGACCACCCTTTCTGTTGTCTGGCTGTCTCTTGACCACTAACCCTCTCCCTAGAGAAAGAGATTGAAAATTCTCTCTCGACTCAGGAGGAGCCTCACCCCACCCCAATAACAAGGCTAGACGAGGCAAGAATGATCTAGTCTACACAGCACAAAAATCTATGAAGCCAGGACAGTCATCCAAAGTATCACAGGAAAAAGGAAAACATGGCCGACTCACTACAGGGAGGTTGTGAGCTCCAAAGCTCCATAAGGATTGATCAGGAATACTGAAGAGAGGTGTGTCAACCCAATCCTTTCTCCTAGAGGGGTCATCACAATGAAGGCATATTTACTGTATCTTGCTCATAAATGAAGTGACTCAAGATGATGATGGTGTAAATCCATTTAGAAAACTGATGAGAAATGTAGTCTCCAGAACAAGATAGGCAACAAACTCGGCCAATCAGATGCAAGACATTTTATTAATGTGCAGGTCTCCCTTTTTTAGAATCTGTCAACGACAAATTATCATTTATACTTAAGGCTGAGCAAAGCCAACTGGAATTCAGTCTCCAGAGTGGTAACAATGTCAACCAATCTGATACAAGATAACCTCATTAAATCACAAAGACCTTGCTCCTAATCAACATTCCTGATAATACAAGACTTTAGAAAGTTTGTTCAAAATCTGATCAGCAAGATAGTTGTCAGCCAATCAGATGAAAGTTTACACATTAAAATTCATGAATTTCACTCATTAACTATGTTCAACCAAAATCTTGATGACAAATGCCTATTTACCAAGTCTGATCAAAATCCAATCAAAACCAGTATGTAGACAAGTAAAAAAATCCACAACAGATGCAAGATCATCCCTTAATTATGTAACGGTCTTGCTCATAATAAAAATCCTCCCAACATCTTGGCATATTTACCAAGTTGGATTAAAATCGGGTCAGTAATAAATGTAGTATTTGTAGGGTCAAATGGCACATGACCACAATACTGGTTATATGGTGCACATTAAAAGTACAAAAGTTATATAGTAAAGGTGTTGAAATTCTGAAAAGATTTAAAAATAAAACAAAGATTATAAATGTAAAATCCTTCAGAGTCCAAATTTGTTATAATAAAATCCAGTTGGAAATGCAGAAATAGTCTACCAAGTGGCCAATGTCCCACCCAGTCACATTATTGTGACACCAGGCCAACCAGTCCTAACACTAACCTCTTAATGCTGAGCTCCAAGCAAGGCAGCTGTTAGTGCCATTTTTTAAAGTCTTTGGTATGACTCAGCCAGGGATTGAAACCATGACCTCCTGCATACAAGTTCAGTCAATGTGATGCAAGATAAATTCATTAATATGTGTGCATTTCGTTCATTAAAATATTTGTCCAAAATCTTGAAGCATTCATTCAATGTCTGATCAAAATCCAAACAGATATACGACTTCTGAAGTAGTAACAAGGTTAGCAAATCACTTGCATGATCTCAGTTGTATGCATGGATCCCACTCATTATTACACTCATACATGATAATGATGATATCAGCACAAATCTGATCAAAAATGCACACCAGAAACCTGGCTTACGAGCAGTAACAAAGCCAGCCAATTAGATCCAAGCATGAATGTAGAGAAGCAGAACAGACCCCTTGTGCTTTGACAACAGTCTCTCTAAGGCAATATCCTGGTCTGGTCTATTCAAATAATTTTTTCCTTAGAATACAAGGTGAAAATTTAAAATGAACTCACAATATTGTAAATGATATCCCAAACAGTCTTAAAAGTTTTATTACAAGTCCAAATGTAAAAAGTTCCAACTGAATTACAGTGGTATTCTGAACAAGTTCTAATAATGAATGTGCTGATGTGCCTCTAGTCTCAAATGTCATGCTGATGTGCCTCTAGTCTCAAATATGTCAAAGTACCACTGACCTGCAGCGTATCAATGTGGTAACAATCTTTTCACGTATCACAATAATATAATCCAAAAATGTTCTTGTAATTCAATGTAATTCCAAATTAATGTTCCAGTCCAAGAATTTTATAGATGAGCGATTTGTATTGCCAGTGAATAATAATCTGAATTAATAATTCCACTAAAACAAAAATCTGAACATAAAAATAGATTCATTCTGCTAAAGATGATAATGCAAGAATGAGAAATTTCTCAAGTGAACAAAATTATATTTGATTATGAACAAGGACAAGTGCAAATGTATTAAACACATAATCATTAAGAAAAACCAACTAATAATACAATTAAATACACGTAACAATGTGCAGACAGGGTGTGTTTTCAAAGAGGCTTTCCAATACCCACATTTACCCCTTCTGTGACATTTATTCACGCAAAATGGAAAATTTCTGAAATCAAAAACAATAAATACACAGCGCTATTGATAATAATGTATTATTCATTTAGTACCATACAGTATTGATGATAGGAGTGGTGCTATTTAATGATGATATGATGCCTACAAAACTCACCAAAGTTTCATCATGTAATATGGTCAATGTAACATCAAACCAGATGTACTGAAACACAAGTCCGACAATGGGTCAGACACTCTACTGGGCAAAACAAATTGCCAGAAATTCAAGATAATATCATTTCTTCCTTTCAACTGCCAAGTGTTGAGACCATTTCTAATTTTCTTTGGTCAGATTTTCAAATTAGCTTCTGAGGTGCACATACTGGATGTGAGCTTGGAGAAACCATAGGAGAAAACAGATATCATCTTCTTAAGTCAGGAAGTATAGTAACAAAAGACAGTAGTTCTGGCAGCCATACTGGATGTATGACTGGCACCCTTTTCATTTAGGACCAATTAGGTATCATAAAAAGCAGTGGTGAAACCTACATGTTGATACAACTATCCATTTTGGGAGAGAGTAGAGATAACAATATTTTCAAGATAGCCACCATATTGAGCATTAGTCATTTTCAATAAAAGACCAACTCAACAACCTAAGAATTGTTCTGAAGAAAACTCAATGTCAAAATAACATTCCATTTAATAGTAAAAACAAAATTTTCGCGATAGTCACTGTGGTGGCCATATTAGACACCAGACTGGCACCATTTTCATTTAGAACTAACAAGACATTACAGGTCTTCAGGTGAAAATACCAGGTCAATATGACTTTTCATTCAGAAGGAGTAGCAATTAGAATATTTTCAAGATGGCCACAGTGACAGCCATATTGGACTTCATATCAGCACCATTTTCATTTGGACCAAGTAAACACCATAACAAGTTTTCTGGTGAAACCCCTATGTCAAGAATTTTTTATGTTCATGGGGAATAGCAATGACAAGACTTTCAAGATGACTGCCATGGTGGCCATATCGGATGTCAGATTGGTACGATTTAGAAGCAACTAGACATCATAGAAAGTCTTTTAGTTAAAACCAGGGGTTAAATGATTAATCAATATATTGATACATCAATACTTTTTCATATTAATACCCATATTGATACAAGAGATGAAAAATCTATACAAAATAATATAAATATACTATGCGAGGCAATTTAATCTTCAGCAGTCATTTAATAATTAGTTGTTTGCCTTTTTATCATTTAAAATGAGAAATACTCTGAGATACCTGTATCAGGCATATGCACTCATTACAATCAGTTTAAATAAAATGTGAAAATAAGCCTAAAAATTAACACCCACGCACCTCTAACAATGAACACAAAGTGACTAACCAATGTGGTTTGAAATCTGCCTCCACCACACTAATTCCGTGCCAATTTTTTTTTATCCCATCAGCATGTTCAGCTACTTATATCAAAACAGACATTACTGACTTGTTTATCATAGACATTCCAGACCTGTTCATCATTTACGATTTAAATACCCTACTAACCATTTAAAAATCACTTTTATTCAAAGCTTCCCAGTTGCTTCTTATTTTGTCTACTTGGATTGAATTTGAATGCTACACTACCAGTTTGACTTGAAGTGAAACGTGTTACATTCAATATTGATTGGTGGTTATTGTTTTTTAAAGTCCAGAGTAAAACAATAACCACCAATCAGAACTAAATGAAGGACACACCAAAAGCATAGCACAAAAGTGAATATTTAAATACCTATAAAGTTGTCAAAATAAGTTTCCTTCATGGTGATATAATGATGGGATAAAACAAACATTAGCACATAGTCAGCAAGGGAGCAGACTCCAATCTGCACAAATTATAGTCACCTTATATTAATTTGTAAAAGGGGAGTAGGTATTGTCAGTAATTTCCTTTTTCACTGAGATGCTGACAGAAATAAGTCCATGTGGCTACAGCAGCTGTTTGCACCTGCAATAAGTACAATGTGTTGGATCTGGTTTTAAGTCACCTTTGCCTCCACACTTCGACTTGTCCTAGATTTTCCTTGCAGGAGGAAATCGCAATAAATTTACTGTTTTTAAGATAACCCAATAATGCATTCCAAATGTAACTGATGACATGAAATGAGATGTTTTTAAAGCATTTATGCATGGTGACCAAAATGAGCTCTGCATCAAATAGAGATTCAAATAAAATCATTGACACCAGGCAAACGCAACAAGAAACCAGCGATGCGAAGCAACCAGGACGGTTCCCGAGCTCTCCTTCCCAATAATGACAGCCAACCATTCAACTGTAAGGGACCTTTATGGACCCACAGATTGAGGCCAAACTATCAGGGTTCATTGAACCCATAAAAGCCTGGGGTAGGTGGCACCATTACCTTTCCCAGGAACAACTAGCAGGCAGCGGTGCAGTCAGAAAAAAGTGGCACATTCACAATTGTGCACATGCCACTATAATTAAACTCAACAACAACAAAATCGCTGACAACTAACAGATAGTCCATTTCAAAGTATTTATCATAAATCTTCTCAAGAATGAGAATGACATTAACAAATAATAAGTCTATGTCTCTCTGTAACATGCACGATGGAAATACAACCAAGATGTCAACACTAACCTGCCAATCCAAGTTTGATTATTTCAGCAAGACAGTTGATTTTTTTCGGTAATTTTGACCAGTTTTCAGCAAGGTTTAACAAAATACCATGAACTGCATCTGTCAAGCTGGAAAACTTGTATTTAAAAAGTTCCTTATTTACCTTAGTATGGTTGTACAAACCCTATGCAGCTCAATCGCTTGTTGCTATCTCTCAACTTGAAGTACCATATTTTCCGGGCTATAAGTCAATACTTTTTTATTTGAAAGTCAGGTCTTTGTCCTTTACTCCGAATCGACTTGTATATGGATTACAGTACTTGGTATGTCATTGAAATTGCATCGACTTATACATGGATTACGGTACTTGGTATGCTATTAAAAATGCTCTATAATCGGCATAATATAAAAACAGATCACACAGAAGTACCAGTTTTTGTTCAATTACTATGTCAAAAAATTGTTATAAACTAATATAACTGCATTTATATTTATTTATATTTTTGTCACTATTTAGTTTGCATTCTGCGTGCAATTTCTTTTTTCTCAAACATGAAATAAAAGAAAACAATTACCGGTAAAAACAAATCACCAGGCTGCATAGCACACTTACGATCTATAGTGTACTGTCCTAATTCAAAGCATATTGTTTGTTCCTAAAAAAGATATCAAATAATGTTTTATTAATCCTTTTTAACCATACCTCATTCTTCCTGATCACATTTTAGCAACTGATATTTGATTTTCCAGTATACTGTTGGACACACGCGAGCGATTACCGGTATAGCTTTTTCACTGATATAATTGATCCTACAAAGGGATGTAATCCATATTAACTTGAACGTTCTATGATTATTTATAAAATATCATAGATTATGCTTTCTACCGAATCCCCCAAATCATATTTATAATTGTATTTGACAAAGTTTCTCAAATAAATATGGTTTAAACTAAACTAAGATCAGATATATAGATGGACCACTCAGAGATCATCAATGATCCATTTTTAGTTTTGCATTTCAGTTTAAAGCAAATTGTAATGTCAAAACATAACCTATATTTATCTTTAACCAGATGTTGTTTCGGTCGGTGTCCCTCTTTGATTAAACCAGTAGTTGATAAACTTGTCTTTGGTTTCCAACAACAATCAAAGCCATTAGCCACAATTGTTTAAACCCTGATATTGGCTTTGGCTACCGATACTAGTTACCGTATTGAATGTACCCCATTGTTCTTTATCATTAATCCGCATCAATTACCCTACCCGTTTTTAATATCAAGTGGATTAAGAACCAAAGGAAATGATGCCCACTCCCTTCTCTGGACGTAAATAATAAATAAATTTAATTATACACAATACAGGTGCATCCTTGGACTCTTAGTGAGAGTAGCAATAAGATTTTTAAGATGGCCACCATGTGGTGACCATATTGGATGTCAGATCATTTTATTCAAGTCCAACTGGACATCACAAGATTTTTGGTAAAAACCACATATTAATATGTCTTTCTATTCAGGTGGATTTGTTGTAAGATTTTCAAGATGGGTGCTTTGAAAACAACAGTTAATGTCAGATTGGCACCATGTTTATTTAGGACCAAGTAGACTTCTAAAAAGTCTCAGTGAAAACCTTATGTTGATATGACCATCATTCAGGAGGAGTGGAGATAACAAAATTTTCATGATTGCCACTGTGGTAATACTGGATGTCCAAGCAGAACTATTTTCATTTATGACCAACTAGACCATGGGATGAATGTAGGTCTAATTTTTCATGGCAATCCAAAGTTTAGGAGTAGCCAAAACAAACTTCTGCTAACAGACGAACAATGGATGAAAACTTATCACACAAGCTATTTGTGTCTAAGATGAGTAGATTTTTAAAAAAATATATCAACAATAAATGGAGATCACAAAAAGAATTCTAGATTTGAAAAGGAACATGATCCCTACCCTAGAAGTGTGGAAATATATAAAATAGAATTTGGGTAGAATGAAAGGACAATTATTGGAAACAAAGTGTAGTTGTTGGTTTATTTACCATTTGGCCACTCAAAAGAGTGTTTATACAATAATTTAGGTCTATGCATTGCCATTATGGTCATAAATGACAGGTGGTCACAAAAAACAGGCTTTAATGTAGAAGTCATTATATATATATATATATAAAAAAAAAAGAAAATTCAAAAGAGAAAAATACTGCCTTCCGAGTGGTAACAAGCTCAGCCAATCAAATGAAAATTCACCTCATGGGATCTTGCTCATTATTAAATTTGTCAAATATCTAAGCACACACTCCAAGTTTTATCAAAATCACATCAGTAAAATGGCCTCTAGAGTAGTAGCAAAGTAAGAAAATCAGATCCCTCACTGATGTGCATGACTCTTACCCTCAGTAGAATTCACCTCACATTTTGATGATATAAACCCCTATTCCAATTTGAACTGAATCAGCATAGTAACAAACAATTGCTGAAAGAGCTACAAAATGTCACATGACCATGCTAAAAGCTCACACTTTGCCCCCGAGTCCAGTTGCTGGACTTCTTTTGCATGAATCACTGCTTACTCTATAGCTTCTTGTTTCTTCTTTCTCTCTTCCTCTTTCTGCTGCAGTTTTTCCAGCCTCTCCTTTTCCTTCTTCTCCTGAAAAAGACATAAACCAAAGTCTTCTGTCCAAGGTCAACAGTGGGGGATGATTCAGGTGAAATGGTCACCCCATTGCCTGTACATGGTTCATACTGCCATTGAGTTTTCTTTCCAAGGACTTTTCAAGAACTTGTAAAATTGTTAAGGGAATAATATTTCTAATGGAAATTGAATTATCTTCACTTGTCACTTGATTTATCACTGCATAAACAGGTACTAACAAAAAAATGTATTAATCTACCTCGACAACAAAGGGATGCTACTCTAACTGACAACTACCAATTTAGTGTTTTCTGATCCACCCAACTGCATTTGCTTATTCATCATTTTTGGAAAATAACTAAATGACAAATATTTGCAATTTTAATCAGTGACAGAATTTATTCACTTTAAATGTTTTGCGATTGCTTATATAAATTCAAGGAATTTTGTGGCATAATTCAAAGAATTCTAAAACCAATGAAAAGACTGTTCTAGGATTCTTGTGAAAGTTAATTTAACATGCAACCCGCAAGATTCAAGGGTTTTTCAAAAGTAAACAAACTATTCACACAAAAAACTTTGGGAGTTAAATTCCATGATCACAAGAAAATTATGACTATGCAAGATTTTTAAATGTGCCAGAGAAGTGAAAGTAAAACAGTAAGGACTTGTAACTTGATATATGTCAATCATTTTCAATAGTAACCTATTTTTATGAACTGTTTTGCAAAAACACAAGTTAACATTTTGCTGAATCAAACTAAGAAAACATTAAATATGTTTGCAATGATATCAAAAAAAAGTAAAACATTCATTTTAAGCAAGGTCCAACTTTCTAAATGCTGAGATCTCTTTTCAATTCTTCCCATTTTCCAACCACTGCACCTTATTCACTTTGCCTTCAAATTTAAGTCCAGCATGAACTCCATCTGTCAGATTTTTTTAAAAATTAAGACAATAATGTTGATCTAGACAAAAAAGTGAGAAGTGACTCAAATATTTTCAATTATACTGTGATCTCTTTCATGTCAAAAGAGCTTTGGCTAAGGTGCTCAATTTAACATGTTAATCATTCAAATATGTGAATAAACCAATAAATAAAAACAACTCTTCCTCGATAACTCACATCAATGGGGCACAAATACAGAGACCACACTGCAAGCAAAGGTGCGAGTTACTGGGGGACCTCTGAAATATAGAGGGTTTGCCATTCCTGCTAGATATCCAGAAGACCATGTTAGTCGGGGTGGGACTGTTCAATGGCTACTACTCATTTTATACTCAGGTTGGGAATAATTGTCAACACAGCATTTTCTAATGAAATGTATTGCTTTTCGGTATAAATTACCTTTTTTTTCAGGATAACTGATTGTTGAAAGATCATGAAAACATAACTAATGTGCCTCATTGTGAACCTGCAAAACATTGTGCACTGGGTCACTACTTTTAGCACAAAAACAAGATTTTTTGTTTAAAAGTAGAGACATTTGTTTCCTGAAAAAAACTATCAACATTGAAACTAGATTTTAAAAAATTGTTTTACTAGTGAAATACTACTGCCATGATTTCACTGCAAGTAATAGTAAAGTTCAGCTCATCCTTGAGAAAATATGAATGCCAATTCTGGAATTTCAAGTTCCTACAAAATTTGCAACTCAGTTCTTGAAAATGAACAGTATTTATCAAACCACTTAATTAACACTGCATTACCTAGAGGTGCAAGACTGAAAATAAAAAATCTGCTTGGTGTCAGAACTGGGGGTCACAAAACAAACCTTGGCATCTAAAGTGGGGGGGGGGGGGGGGGTCAAGTCAAAACTTTGAGAGTCTCTTACATGAGGGTAAAGGGAAACACTGATTAACCAGGTACTTCCTTCACATCGTGATCTTTGACATTTGTGAACAGCTATGAGAATATAAGGTAGATTAATTGTTACTTAAACAATATTTATGACAGTGTTCAAGTGGTCATTTAAAACGAGTTGACCTGTCACATGACCACATTATGAATGTAGCACTTGCATGCCTATAACTCGTTTATAATTTCATTCCCTTTATTTAACACAAAAAACATAATTAGCATGACTGTACAAAGCAGATCTGCTTTGTGTGTAACTGAGTGTAATACAACAAAAATGGTCAAAACACAGCAGTCATTGGCATCATATATATATCTGAATATGAATGGTTATATCACATTTATGATGAGTACACTGAAACTGAATTAAAATTTATGATTAAAACATAAATTTCACTTGAGAAAACTTATTTTTATTCCTATTCATTTCTTAAAGCATTGCCACTGGTAGGCATTGGTGACATTTTCATTGATCGAAATATTGCTATCCACAGTATACAAAGAATTATTTTAAAAAATTTTTTTTTTACAGGATATAGTACTTCTTACTATAAACTGATAATTTCATAATGCTGATTCAAATTTCTGGACACCAACCACCATTTTCACCAATTAAATGAGCAATGAATCAGGGTTTCATTTACGCATCTTGATCATCATTTTCTTCATGTTCAACAAGGTAGGGATAAATTCTTTTGCATTTTCTAGAAGAACAAATTGGGATCCACACTCACACCTACATTAAAAATGAGTTTGTGAGTTGTCTGGGCTTCAAAAGAGTGATTTTTAAATAAAAATATATTGAAAGACTTCAAAACCAAAACCAGATTAGTAGAGGCAACCATGGAATGATAAGCTGTTCTGCTCATCATTCTCACAATTTCAGGCTGTCCCACACAAGCCAGAAAATCAGTCCAACATCAATAATATAATCAAGCTAGGATTTGACATGAAATACATTTTTATAAAAAAAAAATTGAAAACTGGAGCAGACACTGACAGTCACTAAACTTTTGTCTAAGGCCAGTTCAGTGTGGAATGTGTCTGAATGTGTTTCGTACCAGCACATGGCATCGATGTCCCAATTTGTCTTGAATTTCTTACACTTAGAACACTTCATGTTTCACTAAAATGACAAGAATGGAAATAAATATATAACTACTCAACATGTCAATATTGCAAAAAAGAAGTAATCGAGTGAGTGAACAACAAGCAGTTAGAAAAAAAAACATGAATCATTTTGCAGAAACAATTTCCTTCTTTCAGTCTGTGACCTTGACCACTGAACTTTTGAGCCTGAAATCATCAGGATTCTTCCTTATCCAAAGTACAAGTTATCCACAATGTTGGGTTACTGTACATAGCTAATTTGGAAACCATATTTCTTCTTTGAGTCAAGGTGATCTTGCTTTTTGACCCTGAAATTCATAGGATGTGCAAGCCATACTTAATGTTGACAAACTGTAAATGGTGGAGAACTTGAGTTACTGTGCAAAATCCAGCCTCCTTCTTTTAGTCAGTGACTTTGATCTTTGAGCTTTATGTGCCTGAAACTAATTTGTTTCTTCCATACCCCAAGTGCAAACCATCCACAAAGTTTGGAAACTCTACATAGTGAACATTCCAAGTAATTGTGCAGGAAACAAACTGGTAACTTACGAATAGATGGACATCATATCAATATGAAATTTTACAAAATTCTATAATACAAAATATATTTTCAAACCAATTTCACATTTCTCCACCAAGGATGTACAGTCGAACTTCAGCTGATACACCAGTACCATTTCAGCTTATTGGGGACAGAGCCTCAATATCCCTTGAAAGGGGTATTACACCATGGGCCACATTAGTTGGTGATGACACAACATCCAACTAAGTGAGCTAGTCTGGTTCCCTGGCCCAATAAAATTTAATACCAACACTATAAAATCACCTAGGATATCAGACTAGTACCAAAACCTTGAAAATAAGAAAATGGTAAACCCAATGAATGTAGAATTATATTTAACAACAGGTTCAATTTTTAGATTGTTCACTATGCTCTGATTTTACAACTGGAATGATCTCGATGTTCTTGCAGGTTGCGCAGTTGCCACCAAAACTGCAGAAATAAGAATACAAGAAACAACATGACCATAAATACAATCAAGAAAAGTGTGAAAAAGTGCCAGAAATCCTGAAAAAAAGGATATGATGTGCACTCTCTGCAATGAATATCTAGAGAAATATGAACTTCATCCAACAATGAAGAAAATAAACAGAGAGATATGTGAATCAAAATGTTGGTTCCTCGGAAGCAAGACAAAACGGGCATATTTAAACAAGGGTCTTCATGAAGCTTGAATGTTTCAAACATGTCAAGCCATCACTAAACAAACAGAAGGTCATACACATATTTTGTCTGGTGGCAGAGATAGATGTGATATTGACTCAGATATTGAAAATGAACTGTTATTGTTTTGTGCAAAATTTTGCTTCTGAAATACAGCTTTTACTGAGCTGATGAAATTTAACAATAAATATTTAATTAAAAACTGAAACCGTGTTCTTCGATTTTCATAAATAAAAGACAAGAATAAAAATAGCAGATATAGACATGGGGTCAAAATTTCTAAGATTTTAACATCTAAAATTCAGCTGTTTCCAGAAACATATTTATAATAATTTATAATTCCCATTCTCATTCCAAAATATACAGGATAACTGCAGAAAATGCAAAAAGAAAATTTCCCCCCAAATATTTACTTTTTCAATGCAACACATAAAACAACACTTCCGGTCTATCATGATAATTGCAGCTATTTGCTCAAACCAGTCCCATGCATTTCTTGAATTACCCTTTTTAAATCAATGATGTAATTGTCAAGGATTTCAAGTCTTAACTGCTCGATCATAAAAATACCATGCTCATTCTGGTTTCATCTGATTCAGTATAGATGCTTGTGATTCTTCGGGGGCATTTATGAAGGAAAATTATCGAAAAATATAAATAAAAAATTTACTAGTCAATTTGTATCGTATGTTGACATAACAATGAGAAAAAGTAGGGATAGTGCAGACACATTCCTGCCAACCTTGACAAGTCCATCTCAGTAAGGCAGTGGAATTTTTCCCATAAGTTAGACCAGTTTTCAGTAAGGTGTAAAAAAATATCAAACTGCTATTGTAAGGCTGGAAAATGTAATTAAAAGTTCTGTATTCGAAACATGCAGCAAAGATAAACATTATGTTCAACTGAAAAGTTAGTAAAGTATACAAAGACCTTATTTACCACTAGTACAGTTGCATAAACTCTAGTTCCAAACCCTATGCAGCTTACGGGCTTGTTGCTACCTCTCAACCTGATGTATTTCTTGAAAATTCTTTTTTTTTTATTACACATGACGACTGCAATCATATCTCCCTCCACAAGTAATACTCAAATTGGCACATGATGTCCAATAAACGTAATTGTGTCCCTTCCAGCTTTTATTCAAAAGAATCTGAATATTCCTTTTTATTCTTTTGTGTTGATCATTAACACTTTTCAAGAGGCTTATTGTCCCTTTCGTCTTAAACATGCATCACTTGCTGGATGCCATTTAAAAAAATACATATAGATAATCAACAGTTTGATCAGGCAGAAGCTTCACATGAACAAACAGATGCAGTTTTAACCGTCTGAGGTGCTGCTGTAAAGTTAGTATGGTGTCCTGACTTAACTAATTCTAATACGAAACCTGGATCCAAATCAAACACAGATGAACAAATTTTCCAGACATTTTGGCAGTGATCATTTTTCCATAGTTTTTGCTTTAAGTCCGTATTTAAAAAGTATTTTACATAAGACTTGCAGCAAAATCGTAAGAGACGACAGGTCTGCCATTATGGAAAAGCAAGACATGTAGGAATAAACTAGGAAATAGCGAACTCTTATGAACGAATGAACTCTTCTCAATCTGCTCAAATGGTAAACTACTAACGTTACTATAAGGGCTGTTCCATTTAAACATACATGGTACTCAGGGAAGGCAGTTTTTTTTTAAATATATGCCAGAGTACTTTGATTTCAGAGAGTTATTATTACAGTGATAAGAAAATTTTAAATTGCATTTATGGGCAAGTACCCCACTTTAAAAGTGCCTTCCCTGGGTCCCATGTATGTTTTAATGGAACAGCCCTAATCTATTCATGCCTTAATAATGCATATTCTATTCTATACAAACCTTTTCCTCCTGTCTTTGCTTTTCCTTTTCTGCTTTCTCCAACTCCTTATGCTTTTTTTTCTCTTCTTTCTCCCTCATCTTGTCTTCCCTCTCTTTCTCCTTCTGAAGCCTTCTTTCTTCCTTCTCCTTTTCTTTCTGTTCATTGATTCTCTGACGCATTGCACCCTTCTCTTTCTGTTTGGATTCTGACATCTGATCAAATATAAGAAACATTTCAGAGAACTGAAGAAAAAAATCTAGTGCAACATGATGCAAAGCAGTTACCAGTGGTACAAGAATCTGGAATTTTTTTGTTGTTTAAAAACATAAATTTTTCCTTACAATCCATACAGTAAAAGTCCACAGACCTAGTCATGCAATCACCACTAAATTTCCTGGTCCAGAATATACTCTTATTCAACCAATATAATATACTCTTATTCAACCAATATGAAATTATACAAACATTGATAATTTTGAAGATCTAAACTCAATATTGTGAAAGGTTGCTTTCTGGATCTTGTTCTACAACCTTTCAAATGCCATGTCAGCCTCTGGTAAGCATTTATTAGCAGTGATGAGTGAGAGCTAAACTCTTGCATGGCTTTATCAAAAGAGATGGAAAACAACCAGTTCAAAGTATGTTCTTTCAATGAACAAAGTTGGCATTGTTCTCAAAATAATATTGTCACATACTGGTCAGACCTGAACGATGACTTGTCCAATCAGATATGTCATTAAAAACATTCAAAACTGCCATCAATTTCCAGTAGGGATAGTGAATTTTCATCCCGTGCATGTCAGGTATGATTTTTAAAAACAGCATTAACAGTTTTATTATTGAAACTGGGCAGTGAGCTACTGCCACTAAATGCTTGTTAAAGCGTGGCCCAAAGGCTCACTGTTTTGGATCACTGCCATTGTACCTCTAGTCTGCGTGGGTTCAAGTCTTGGGGTCAGCTAACTTGGGTATGTGAGAAAGCTTGCCTCTACCTTCTCGTGGGTCTAGCTTCTCGTGGGTCAGTGGTTAATCCCATGTTCTTCCTTTACCAGTTATGTATAGCCTGTCTTGTGCTGAATAATGACATTAAACCATATAACAACTTGTTAAAGCATGTTAGACAATAAGGCACGTAACTCTGTTACATCATTAACAGGACCATTGAGACATAACTGCCCAAGTTGCAAGACAATGTGCTCTGTAATCAACCTTATGGTTCAATCTCTGGCATACTAACATGTGGACAGAGATTGTTTATGAATGACAATTGAATTTAATTCTGAAACAAACCAGGTCTTGTGGTTAAATAGCTGTAGTGATTTTGAAATAAATTATGCCATAATGTTCAATTATAAATATGAAACAATCTAGGGCATAAAGTTATACAGATGTAGTGATTATGAAACAAACTAGACCATGAGGTTAAATCAATGAAGTCATTCTCAACCAACTAGGCCCTGCAGTTAAAAGCTGCATTTTATTCTGAAACAATGTAGGTCTAGAGGTTCAATAGCTGTATTGAATCTGAAATGAACCAGGCCTTAAGGTTAAATAGACGTAGTAATTATGAAACAAACCAGGCCTTAAGGTTAAACAGATGTTGTTGTTCTTGTTGTTGTTGTTCTAGGGTTTAACGCCATTTTTCAGCACAAGATAGGCTATACATGGTGGCCAGTATAACTGGTGGAGGAAGAACCCTGGAAAACCCGGGGAAGAACCACTGACCCACGAGAAGCTACTGGCAGGCTTTCCCACGTACCCACGTTAAACAGATGTAGTAATTATGAAACAAATTGGACCTTAAGGTTAAATAGATGTAGTAATTATGAAACAAACTAGGCCTTAACATTAAAAAGATGTAGCAATTCTGAATGAAACTAGGCCTTGAGATTAAGTAGATGCAGTGATCAATACAGAAACCACGCCTTAAGGTTAAATAGATCATGTAATTATGAAACAAACTAGGCCTTGATGTTCAATAGATTTACTGATTCTAAAACAAACTGGGTCACGAGGTTCAATAGCTGTATTGAATCTGAAACAAACTGGGCCTAAAGGCTGAATAGATGTAGTAATTATGAAACAAACTGGTCCTGAAGGTTAAATAGATGTAGTTACTAGTAATTATGAGACAAAACTAGCCCTTGAGGCTCATTAGCTGTATTGAATCTGAAACAAACCAGGCCTTAAGGTTAAATAAATCTAGTAATTACTAAACAAACCAGACCTTAAGGTTAAATTTAGTAATTATGAAACAAACTGGGCCTTAGCTCATTCGACCCCAGAGGTTTTTGTCATTTTTGCCTGAAATTCAAGTAGGAAAGACATTTTGGGGGCTATTTCTGAATACTTTGTAATACATCAGCATTCAACAGATTTTCCATGAGACTAATGCCTAGTTTTATTAGAAACATCGTTTTCCATTGGCTATTTGCTTGCGCATGAGCAGAAGGGTAAAAGTTGGAGTTTTTTTGTTTCTGCTTAATGGACCCAACATTTTCGTATGGAGACCGCTCCTTATTCCAAATGCCCACCTTATCCTAGTTTTTGCAAAGGTTCACCTGTCTGTGCAGTTCAGACCAGTCTGCCTTAGATCTGAGGCCAAAAGGTCTAAAATCCGGACACAAATTCGCATTCCTACCACGAAAGAATTTTGGGTGAAAAAAAAAAAGCGGGTTCAAAAATTGAGGTTTTTTCCTCTGTATTTTATAGTGCAACTAGAACTTCCAGATTATTTGGTATCATTGTAGAGCTATATCTGTCTGCTTTTTTGTAATACCACCCATGTTGGTGTATCTTAAATAACATTGATGCTGCAGAGTTCGTTAATAGGGTACAGCCTCATTACGCCTACAGGCGGAATTGGGGCAGAATGAGTTAAAGTTAAAGAGATGTCACCAATTCTGAATGCATGGTTCCCCCACTTTTCTAAATATAAATTTCCAGGTCTTATCTAGGATGAAATTAATTTTTTCAACGTTAACATATGACCATTACTGAATGGAAATAAAGAACATTTGGATTATAAAACAAAATCTAAAGATGCTTCTCTTTCAAGACTCTCCAAAACATGTCAGAAAAGATGATCATGTACAAAACCACAAAATGAGTCACATAAAACAAATCTGATTATATTCCCATAAATTGGCATTTAAAGCCATTTCAATGTACAGAATACAAATTCTAACTTTACTTTGCTGACCTGCATTATGTTGCTACATGGAAACAAAATAATGAGCTTAAATTATTTTGTTTCCTTTCAAACCTTTAATTCCAATGAATTCTAGAGCAATATGTGTGCATGTTATACAAAGTAAACATTTCCTATCACAGTATGAAAAAAACCCAATAAATGCAAAGTTTTAGAATCTTATATTGCTACAAAAAATGTTTAACCCTGAAATTATGGGTGCCAATAAAATCTCAAACAATACTTTTCAACCAACGTAAACTCCTTAAGTTGATTTGGTTAAAAATTCCATCAATTAAAGACATTTACAAAAGGGTTGATTTAAATTCTAACAAAAGACCTTCAAAATTATATATTGTTATATAAACAAGTACTGAATTTTCTCTAAAATCAACTTGTCTTCTTGTAGTTCAATATACCAGTCCCAAAACCTGTATTGATACATGGGCTCTCAAGTTTCTTAATATATAATAAAAGGGACGAAACTTTCCCATTTCTCCTGTGTTCCATTTAAGATCTGAAAACAATGCTTCAAGCTACATGTCACTGTGTAATAGTTTTGCACCAAAGCTTAGCTCAGAGATTCAAAAATTTTCTAATCCAGGTTTCCGCCAAATATTCCAACCCCATTTTTCACATTTGGACATTCTGGATGACCTGTGGGTTCAGAGCAATTACATATCAAATTTGGAATCTGACACCACCTTAAGATAGCTTACCAGTGGGCCTAGCAAATTTAACCTAAGTTATATCGACTTATACCTACATGAAATCGATAGGAAAATTATTTATTTTCTCAAAAATGGCAAGTATTATAATCATCATGTCTTTAATCCGCAGAAAGACTAGACGAAACTCAGCATAGATGAAACCTGACCTGGTACTCGCCATTTGCGTTAATAGTTACAATCCTTCACAAATCTCAAACAACGACATCGGAAGTCCAATAGTCACATGATATCAACAACAAACTCCTTTTTAATGTTGTTGTACAAAATTTCAATTATATTAAATGAAAGTCTGATACCTTTTGTAAAAACCAGAAAGAACATATAATTCTCAACATATTTATTTCGAAAACAACTACAAGAAACTTGGCCAGTCTGATTCATCAAGCATAGTAGTCTGGTTACCTGCTTTGCATGCTCCCTATGCAAGACAGAATATGTCAACGTGGTAGTCACATGATACAACAAAACTTCAAAGTTGGTCTCGGAATAAATATAGAAAATTTTGTTCTCTTTCATTTCTGTATTTTTATTACAACCAGTATATGGCTTTCATTTAATTTTTTTTTCTACAATATTTGAAAATGACGATTGTGAGATTCTGTGTGCTCGTGCAACATGCTATCGAAATTGCTTGTACCAGCTCAAATTTCATCAACGCATTAATCTCATTGTTTTTCAGCAGATTAAAGACATAACGATTTGAATACTCTCGCAATTTCAGAGAAAATAAATAAATTTCATATTGATTTCATGCAGGTATAACTCGATTTAACATTTTAAGTTTGCTAGCACATCCACTATGCTTTAATGCCACCATGCTGGCCTCATGTGATGCTAGACTGGTTTTCATACTTTCCATTAAAAACAAATAGATATCGAACTGTCTGTGAAACAAAACGTCTACTAGATGAATCTAATCTACTGAGCATTTGGATTGTCTCAACAAATATATTTATGGCAAGCACCCAAATGAGCCATACTGCAACCGCCTAATATTCTGGTTAGAACTCTATATATTTAACTCCCGATCAGTTCAGTTACAACTCAATTGCATAATTGTTTTGGGCGTCACGTTGTAGAGGAAAATTCCCAGGTTTTTCCCAACTGTCGTCAATATGTGCAAAATTCAAGGACTTTTCACGGTCGGAAAAAAATTTCATTTCTCTAGACTTTTTCCAGATTTCACGGTAGTGTGGGAACCCTGTGAATGAAACTAGGCCTTGAGGCTGAATGGATTCAGTGATCAATATAGAAACTAGGTCTTAAGGTTAAATAGATGTAGCAATTGTGAATGAAACTAGGACTTAAGGTTAAATAGTTGCCTTGATCAATATAGCCAAAATGAGCCTCATTATTTTATTGTAGACCAGTGTTCAGTTTTCAAACATGGCTAAGACAAACTAGCTTAACAAGCATTTAATCTCTGAACTTCACCAAAACAATATAAAATACAATACAGAGGTTATTGTTGAAAGAAATGGCCAATTATTGCAAGATTTACCTTTGAAGTGGATCTGCTCTTTTGGGCTGAGGACGTCTCATCGCTACAGCTGGCGCCTGAACTCTGTGAAACCGGTGTTGATGCAGCATCAGATGATCTGCTAGAAACAGGTGTAGATGGTAAAGTTAAATCAGATTTCTTGCCAGAGACAGGGGTTAAGCTGACAAAAGAATCCATCGGCCTAGTTTTAGCTGGAGTGATCAATGCAGCTTCACATACAGAAGGGTCATCTATAAATGACGATTCAGAGACACTGCCCTCGTCATCCTCAGTCATGTGACAATCAGGAACAGAGTCGTTCTCTTTATCCTCTGAAAGATCAACTATGATACAATCAGTGTCAACCTTCTGCTGAGCTTTATCTGATTTGGAACTTTCCATATCCTTTACTGTATTCTCGTCTGCAGAAACATTTTCCTTGGTGCAGTTTTCTTCTTCTACAGTTTGGACTTTCTTTGGCTCAAATTGAACAACTTTTAGGGGCACACCAATTACAGATTGTGGCAATTTAATTATATTGAATGGTTTGACATTTGGAGGGGGCTCTGGTGCATGAACATTTTCCTCCTCATTTACATCAATCACAATGCAATCATTGCAGTTTGTTGAGGAAATCTCCTCAGGAGAAGACCGCTTTACAAAGCGGTCAAGGGTGTTTGATTTTGACCCTTTCTGAGTGCCAGCAGCAATATTTTCCGCCTCAGAACTGGAACTGACCTCCTGCTCACCCTCCGGTGCTGCCAGCTTGTCTTGAGTAACAGAACCAGATCGAACAACTTTTGGAATCTTGGCGCCAGGGGACTCATTTTCTGAGAGTTTACGCTTTTTACCGCCTGATAAGGGACTAGTGATAGGACTTGAAGGTGGCTGAGGTAATGGTTTAAAGGGGAGACGTGCTGCAACCAGAAAAGAAAGGTGTTTTCATTAAAGCTACATGCCCAAAAGTACAAAATAACTGCATGACTTTCATAATTTAATATTATTATTCCTAAGCTTTTGCCCAAATGTCAAATTTGATGATAAAATCTAAGTGATAACAATCAGCCCTAAAACTGAACTTCATAAACAGATAATGACCACTGTCTTACATAAAACACCTGGCAGGTACTGTCATCCTGTGAAATGACTTGAATGGATATCTACAATTATAGATGACTAATTTCAAGCCACCATCTCAAACACATGCATATCACGTTTCATGACTATATCTCAAACAGCTAAGATTATAAAAACAGCACACACAAGTGTGACACATAGACAGGCATAACAATTATATTACATCACACAAACCATGTGAGGGATCCCACCCTGCAGTACCCTACTTCCAATCTCTGTAATGTCAACATCAACTATTTAATTATATCATATAAAGTAGGCATTCTACTCATGTAAAAACAAACAGAAGAAACAAAATCTTGACCCAAATTACTAATCTCTGAAGCAGAATTCATGTCCAAAATCTAGACTTTTTGTCCTTAGATTTAAATCAGACCAGTCCAAAATAACCCAGACCTTTGAAAACAGATAGATTTATGATTTTTTAAACAAATATAATTTTTTTTAACCTTCTGCTCTTGTAGCTAAAATAACCAAATGAAAATGTCATTTTTACACAACATCCAGTTAGATGAAAACCTCTCAGACAGAAACATGTTTTTGGATACATTCAGAAGTAACAAAATAGTGTTTGCTATCCCACTTTCAGGCATAAATGAAAATAATTTCCAGAGACAAGTTAATGGGTGACCTGATATCACAAAATCTGGATTTCTTATTTTGACCATTTGTGCATTATCATAATATAAAAATTACAGACATTTCTTGATAATTTCCAAGAAATTTTCAAAACATCAAGTAACTCATTAACCCCACAGGTATAAGCATTAGTAGTATCATAGGCAAGAAACATGATCTGCACTATCATATTTTTCTTTTTAAATCTGTAAAGCAATGTGGAAGTTTCTTTCTTCTGTCCCAATATGTATTAATTTTAGAAGAAAAATATCCTCTAACATTTTTCAGTTAGATAACATCCAGTCACATTGTTAAAACCTGTTTCCCTTAACTTCTGACACAATTTTCTTAAAGCAGTCTGGTCCACTACTTAATCAAAATACAATGAATCTTTGAGACATGTTTTCAAAATGAAAATGACCATGTTTTCGTGGAAATATGCCTCACACAGCTGCTATAAATAGATAAAAAGGAAAATACGTGTATTACATTATTCTCAAATTTAAATGACGTGTGGGATTACAGAGATGATAATAAATATAACTTTTATTATTTATTTATTATGTACAAAAGAGCATAATCCATATACAGGTGAGCTCAAGACTCAATTAGGTCAAAAGAGTATAACGATAACACCAAGTGCATATGGGTTGGCACATATGCATCGTGAAGCAGCATCACACTTCCGGTCTCTGTACTGTCATTTTATGATGAACCGTTCGAAAATGGGAAAGATGTAGCTGTATAAAGATATCAAATAAACTACACTTTCTACTTGTATTAAAAAAATACAGGAGAAAAAAGAAAATTTCAGACCTGTTTTTTTTTGTCTTCAGATTTACAATTACTGGTTTCAAAACCAGACTTTGTGTCCTGGTAAAAACTTTTTGGCCTCGTATCTAGATCAAACTGGTCTGAAATGTACCGTTACCGATGAAAATTTGCATAAATAGGATAGGTCGTAGATCTGGAACATCCTGGGTCTAGGACATAGAAATCATGTTATATATGCACACAAAAAAAAAATGAAGAGGAAGAAAAGCCAGCAAAAGTCCAACTATCACCCTCCTGTGCATGCCCAACTGAGACAGCCAATCGAAAATGTCTTTTATACACAACTGTATCCAGTTAGATGAAAAGCTCTCGGAAACGTGTTTGGATCACTTCAGAAGCATGCCCAAAAATGCATTTACTACCCTAATTTCTGGCAAAATTGAAAAGAATGTCTTGGTGCAAAAAGTTTACAAATGTATCTGAATACTGGATGATAATTAGAGCCCTCTGAAATATTCTGAGAAGGAAAATGCTGAGCTAAATTTAATCAAGAAGTAAATTCATGGAATACAAATACCTAACCACAATGCAATTTTTTAAAACTAAAGACAACATTAACTGGACATAGTGACATTCACACATACAAGCAAGAGTAAAACTACCTGCCATGTTCATCGTGGAGTATAAAACAAAGTCTGTTCCATAAATTTATCGAGTTTTGGAAAAATGAAAATAACACATTGCAGGTGACATAAATTTATTGCAAATATACTCAACCATTAGGGCAAGTTGTGGTTGTTTACGGTTTAACACCATCTTTCAGCACAAGATAGGCTATACATGGTGACCAGTATAAATGATGGAGGAAAAACCCAGCAAAAACCCCAAACCCACAAGAAACTACTGGCAAACTTTCTCACATACCCACACTGGACAAATCTGAGACTCAAACCCACACAGACAGAGGTAAGATGGCAGTGAACCATAACGGTGAGTGCTTTATACCACTCAGCCACTTGGAGCCCCAGTAAGGCAAGTAAGAATTTTTTAAAAAGCTGTTACCCAGCTTCTGAATGTGTTTACTATTGAAATTTTAAAAGAAAAAAATAAAAATCACAATACATGTATGCATACGTGTTTTATGTGCTGCACAATTATGCCATTTAAATTTTTTTTTGTTTTTTTTTTTTAAAAAATTCCTTTTTCATTTTAAAGACTGCTCTTCTTCATCTGAAAAATCTGAGGCTCTTCTACAGGTCTAGCAGAAGAGATCACTTGCTTCACATCTTACAGACATATAGTACAATCAAACCTGTCTCAACAGTGACCCAAGTTCAGCAGTCACTTGGTCACAACGACCATTCTAATTTCCCCTGGTTAAATTTCCTATATAAATGTCATGTAATCAGCAGTCACCTGTCATCTATAGTCAGTAGCACGTGTTTCTTAACCAAGCAGTGGTTTCAACCGGTCTTCGCTGGTCATTGGCCATGTGTTTCTTAAACAAGGGTTTCAATCCCTGAAGCATATCCAGTGACCACTCCAAGTATGCAAATTAAATTTCTTTTATGATGAGAAAGGCAGAATATACAGACTTACCAGCAATTTGTCTGACACAATTTATGTAAATGTAACTGACAGGAAATCACAAGGGAGAAAACTATATTATGATAGTGGAATGGGAAAGCTTCGATCCTTAACAATCAGCTCTTCAACAGCTAACAATGACCTCAAAGAATTTTATGTAAAAACACCACCCTGTTTCAGCAAGCAACGTGTTACTCTCCATGTTGATTTGAACTGAAACAGTTTGTGTGCAAAATGAATTAGAAACTTTTAACTAAAGTTAAAGATAATGCCCTGAAAATTCACTGAGCTATAGGTATGGATATCATTCGTGATGCAGAGTGGAAAGACTGTTGCATAGAACATCCACTGGGATCAAAAATTTAAAAGGTCAGTGGTAGTGACTCCCTGGTGGCAATCAGGTCTTAAATTTATAACTTAACAAATGAAAAGACAAGTTTTGTGCATTTTTCTAAATCTTTCAGACTACTGATTTAAAATCAGAAGCAAAGTAAAAACTGCCATGGTGATTACCGAGTCCACTTATGTATTTTTATCCAAGCTTAACAGTTTTTAAAATTCAAATTTGATTTATAATTTAAACTAAGCTATTTCATTTTTTTTAATTCAGCAAAACCTAAAAACAGATTTCTGTTTCAAGCACATGCACTTTCTTGCAGACATGGAAAAAAAACATTTCAACTGAAAAGAGGGTTTGTAGCAGAATCTTTTGACAAAATTCAAGTTTTTTTACAAGGATTCTTTCACCACATGAAAGGTTTTTAGCAATACTGCTGTCTGGGAATATGCTGGAAAATGGTTGTGTGTACAGTCTACTGTCAGAGGCTAGTGTTTGTTGAAAAGAATTGTGAAAAGCATTTCAGACTTAAATTGCTCATAAGTATTACCTATTATACATGTTCATGTGCTACTATGGCAATAAAACCAGTGTTGACATAAAATATGTCTGTGTTAATTATTAATTTCCTGTCATTTCCCAAAAAATACATTCCAAACAGGTACATTGGGACATTATTCATCTAAATAAAAAAAAATTTTTTTATTATTATTGCAAGTACTTAAAACAATGGATGTTTGGTACAAACTTGTGTATTCAGATTTCTAACCTATAAAAACTGTTTTCATAATTGGAAAAATAATGTTCAAACTTTAATATTTATCACCCCACTGTTATCAGTGATGCATCTGTCCGACTGGTTATATGATGATCAACGACTTGCCCGGTCATAAAACTTTCAACGAGTTAAATAGTAAGATGTGTATTGTGGAGTCATTTTATATTGTGTTTGAATAAAGAAAACTTAAATGTTTTTATATGTTCAACATTTAACACATTTCAAAATTTATAGACAAACCATCTGTCCGTAAGCATTCACCATTATGCAAGTAACATTTTGGGTGCTATTTTCATTGAAAACAATTGCACACAACATTCAGTTTGCACACAGCATACTTGCTATCCCTTTGTTAAAAACCATCATGGAGTCAATCAGAGGTTATTTACAGTTAATCAGCATGCTTGCTTAAGATTCCGTAAGGATGTTATGTGATTGTTACATGAACCAGTGATGTTAAGTGATATGTGATAAAAATTACTTTAAATGGTTAGCAAATAAACTAAACAAAAGTTGTGTATCTTTAATTACAAATACATGACCATCAAAATTAAAGAATTCAGTGAGGAAACACCAGTATTTTTTAAATACTCTCCAGATGATCATTTATAATTGACATCGAAACCAGACTCACACAAGATTTTTGGATGTTAAGTTGTTGTACATGAACTGTAATGTTAATAAACAACTGAAATTCTATACCAATTTATCCTACTGACATGCCTAAAAGCAGCCTTAATAGTTGTTGTTGTTGTTGTTGGGTTTAACGCCATTTTTCAGCACAAGATAGGCTATACATGGTGGCCAGTATTAATGGTGGAGGAAGAACCTGTGAAAACCCCAGAAAGAACCACTGACCCACGAAAAGCTACCGGCAAGCTTTCTCACATATCCACATTGGCCGAGCCCAAGACTCGAACCCACACAGACAGGTGAGATGGCACTGATCTGTGACAGAGAACGCCTTAGACCACTCGGCCACTCGGGGCCCCAGCCTTAATAGTGACATATGGTCTGTTTACAGTACAATCAAAAGTTTTATTTGGGGTGCGGGACAGATAAAACAATGAAACATCCACTGCTTCTGATCATGTGTGCCTTTGACAGCTTTTGCAAAAGATTTCAAAGCTTTCACCAACCAACATCACACCAAATGTCTTATGACATAATTTGCACAAAGCCGAATAAATGTCTCCATCTTCTGCAGCCATTCTTTACATTCTAGATTTTTGAGCCACAGTGCTTGGAACCAACAAGTACAGAAAATCACAAAAGTATCATCTGAGATAGCTTTTTCGGGCACAAGTTTTCATTTTCAAGGACTTCCTGGCAGAACTCAAAAATATTAAAACGTAAGCACTTTTCAAAGTTTTCCAAGTTCCATTGAAATTCAATGATTTTCTGAGATCGCTATAGACCCTGGGAAAATAATTTTCATCAACATATCTACAGCTGAAAATCACTTGCTTCATTAGCAGCTAGACCAAAAATTTCCCTCACAATTTAGAGTAGGGCAAGTAAGAGAAATGAGCACAAATTTTAATTTGAAACCCATTTTGTCAGCATCATCCAAGCTTGCGTAGTATGAAAAAATTGAATTGTCACACCTGACTGAAGTGCTTCCACCACTACTTGACATGTTATACCTACAACTTATTTTTGTACAGGCAAGACAATACAAGCAATGAACCAGAAATGAATTCCTGGAAGCAGGAATTTTTACCTCTGAATAAGGTATGCTATAGTTAAAGATGCTTGCAACATATATTACAATAGGAAAGATAAAGTAGGACCATACGAATCACAATTAACTGTACCTTGCTTTAGTTTCTTTGGTGGTGGACATTCATCAGACTTGAGCAATTCCTTTTCTTTCATCGCTGCAGAAAAAATACATTTTTAAATTAACAAGTAAAAGGATGATTATAACACACAGATGAGTCATATAGAGCTGCTATATCCTACTATTCCCATCCATCACAACTGACTGTTTAGGCAAATAACCAGACTGAAACTATTCCACTATCAATATTTGTACATTTGCTAGCACCATACTGTCTTGTCACTTCAATAGGTATACTTACTCATGCAAGCACCATACTGTCCGGTCACTTCGGTTGGTATACTACTCAGGCTATTAACAAACTTTCCAGTCACTTCAATCTGTATACTACTCATGTAAGCACCATACTGTTCAGTCACTTCAGTTGGTATACTACTCAAGCTAGCACCATACTGTCCAGTCACTTCAATAGGTATACTACTCATGAAAGCACCATACTGTTGTTGTTGTAGGGTTTAACGCCATTTTTCAGCACATGATAGGCTATACATGGCGGCCAGTATTAATGATAGAGCAAGAACCCGGGAAACCCCGGAAAGAACCACCGACCCACGAGAAACTACGGGCAAGCTTTCTCACATACCCACATTGGCAGAATCCGAGACGAACCCCCGCACAGGTGAGATGGCAGTGATCCGTTAACGTGAAGCGCTTTAGACCACTTGGCCACTCTGGGCCCCTGCAAAGTAGTAACAAACTGTCCAGTCACTTCAATCTGTATACTACTCAAGCTAGCACCATATTGTCCAGTCGCTTCCATCGGTATACTACTCATGCAAGCACCATATTGTCCAGTCACTTCAAATGGTATATTAATCATGCAAGCACCATACTGTCCAGTCACTTCAATTGGTAAACTACTCATGCTAGCACCATACTGTCCAGTCACTTACATCGGTATACAGTAAAACCTGTCATGAGCGACCTCTGCTATGAGCGACCACCTGTCATTTCCGACCACAATCGTAATGCACGGATCGATTTTACTATATAAACGCTGTTATGAACGACCACCTGCTGAACGCAACCAGCGACAGCGATTTCTTGGCAAAATATGCATTTTGACACTGCTATGAACGACCGCATCGCCAAAAAAACAAAACAGATTGACACCACTGACCTTAACTTAATCCTTTGTAAACACTTGAGCTGGGGATAAATGTAGTGTGCAAACAAAGTGCACATTAAATAACACTATAGTTGAACAACCATATATCGAGATAAACACCTCTAACCATCATTTAATCCTTTGTAACAAAGACTGCATAAATAGTAAAGATTGCTCTAATAAAGTATTTAAAAAGAATTTGTCTTGCTACAGTACAAGTTTTGTGAAATTTACAACTCCAGCGTACGGTGTCATTTGTAAACTGCAGTAAACCAGACTAAAGTACATGTCACTAACCGCCATTGTAGTGCCTAAGTCATGTGAATAGCCAGTAAGAGTAACATCAAAGGGAGTAATGATGGATATACGCAGTCAATTTAGAGGTTTGTATTTTTTCTTTATCTTTATGAAAACTCACAAAACGCCGGTAGTCCTTATGTCCCAGTGAGAAATTGTTTGAAAGGGCTTCAGTGTAGGTTTCAGTACATCGTTTGTCTTTCCAGTTAATCCATAATGCCTGGAGGGTGAATGAGCTCATTGTCTTTAATACTAGTAAGTGAGAATCATTTCCGGACTTCTTTAAATTATCTTTTATTTCTTTTGTTAGTGTTTCACCAAGCCACCATCTGTTTACCTGGGTGCAGTTGGTCGCAACCTTTGTTTATCGAGCTATAACGCTCTTGATTTAAACTTCGTCTCAGAATAAATGTATTGTTTCTTGATGTGTTAATTATGTCTTTTGGTTTCATTCATTGGGTACATAATATAGATTTATTCCACATTTCCCCAAAACCTGATCAAAACCGATAGTCTTTATAACATCAACACTAATAACAATGGCAGAACCTAAGCTGAAAAAAAGAAAAATTTTAACACTGGAAGAAAGAATTAATGTCATTGAAAGAAATGAAAAAGGGGAGACCGCTCACAAAATAGCAGTCAGCTTAAGCATCGGTAAAATGCAAGTTCAAAATGTAATCAAAGACAAGGAGTCCATTAGAAACAAATGGCAGAAAGGTGCACAAGCAGAGGAAATATGCCACGGCAACGGACAGTTTACGGAGATCTGAACGAGCGAGTATGGGAGTGGTTTTGTGTTGCAAGGAGTAAAAACATACCAGTAAGTGGAAAGTTGATTCAGGAAAAGGAAATAATTGAGATACATGTTCAGACCAAACAGCTGAGTAAAACATGTCAACAAAGAAGTATAATGGATTTCTTACAAAAACAAGTGAAGAAGTGTATAGAATAAGATATATATATCATATCTAACTGTTCATTTTTTGTACATATTAATGTGATGTTGAAATATAAATTTTATTCTCGTTGTTTGATAGATGTATATCTTTATTATATAAAGATATTTTGAGAGGAATGCATGCAATATTTAACAAGATTTATGAATAAAGGTTATGATACATGTACAGTGAGTATGGGTATTATTTATTTTTCAACAATGCTAACTATTGACCCTGAAAACCAGTCCATTTTCACACACCTCTTATGAGACCACCTGTCTTGAGAGACAGCTTTTGGTTGGCAGAAGGGGTGGTCTCTCATAACAGGTTTTACTGTACTACTCATGCAAGCATCATATTGTCCAGTCACTTCAACTGGTACACTACTCATGCAAGCACCATATTGTCCAGTCACTTCAATCTGTATACGACTCATGCAAGCATCATATTGTCCAGTCACTTCAATTGGTATATTATTCATGCAAGCACCAATACTATCTAGTCACTTAAATTGGTATACTACTCAAGCTAGAAACAAACTGTCCAGTCACTTAAATTGGTATACTACTCAAGCTAGTAACAAACTGTCCAGTCACTTCAATTGGGATACTACTCAAGCTAGCAACAAACTGTCGAGTCACTTCAATTGGTATACTACTCATGCAAGCACCATACTGTCCAGTCATTTCAATCTGTATACCGCTCATGCTAGCACCAGTGTCCAGTCACTTCCATAGGTATACTACTCATGCAAGCACCATATTGTCCAGTCACTTCCATAGGTATACTACTCATGCAAGCACCATACTGTCCAGTCACTTCCATAGGTATACTACTCAAGCTAGCAACACACTGTCCAGTCACTTCAATCTGTATACTACTCATGCAAGCACCATATTGTCCAGTCACTTCAATTTGTATACTACTCAAGCTAGTAACAAACTGTCCTGTCACTTCAATCTGTATGCTACTCATGCAAGCACCATGCTGTCCAATCACTTCAATCTGTATGCTACTCATGCAAGCACCATACTGTCCATTCACTTCAGTCCATATACTACTCATGCAAGCAGTACTACTACTCATGCAAGCACCATGCTGTCCAATCACTTCAACTGGTACACTACTCATGCTAGCACCATACTGTCCTGTCACTTCAATCTGTATACGACTCATGCAAGCACCATACTGTACAGTCACTTCAATTGGTATACTACTCAAGCTAGCACCATACTGTCCAGTCACTTCAATTGGGATACTACTCATGCAAGCAGTACTACTACTCATGTAAGCACCATGCTGTCCAATCACTTCAACTGGTACACTACTCATGCTAGCACCATACTGTCCTGTCACTTCAATCTGTATACGACTCATGCAAGCACCATACTGTCCAGTCACTTCAATCTGTATACTACTCATGTAAGCACCATGCTGTCCAATCACTTCAATTGGTACACTACTCATGCTAGCACCATACTGTCCTATCACTTCAATCTGTATACGACTCATGCAAGCACCATGCTGTCCAGTCACTTCAATCCATATACTACTCATGCAAGCAGTACTACTACTCATGCAAGCACCATACTGTCCAGTCACTTCAATCCATATACTACTCATGCAAGCAGTACTACTACTCATGCAAGCACCATGCTGTCCAATCACTTCAATTGGTACACTACTCATGCTAGCACCATACTGTCCTGTCACTTCAATCTGTATACGACTCATGCAAGCACCATACTGTCCTGTCACTTCAATCCATATACTACTCATGCAAGCAGTACTACTACTCATGCAAGCACCATGCTGTCAAATCACTTCAATTGGTACACTAATCATGCAAGTACCATATTGTCCAGTTACTTCAATTGATATATTACTCAGGCTAGCACTATATTGTCCAATACTCTGAAGTGACAGTCCATAAATTTATTTCGTTTCTTAAGTCTTGGGACATATGACCAAAGTGAAAAAAAATATTTCACCATATGTTCTGGGACAGGAAAAAAAATAATTATTTTATCGTGTCCCAACATATGCGGTAAATACAGTAGCTTGACTGGTCCTATACTATAAGGCTGAATTAGCCAGCAAGTACAACTTCAAAACATGAATGAATCTACAAAAACTAGGGGTTCCACTCCATCAGCATGGAAGTGATGTATCAAAAAGTGCCATTGTGGAACAAGAAATTATATATGTACGTTATACATGTCAACATAAGAAAAAAAGACCCTTACACGATTACATGTTGGGAATGAGAGAAGTAAAGAAAGGAAACTGCATTGTTAAATAACTACTTTATTCATCTATACATGCAAAAAATTATATTATGATTACTGGAAGCTACGTTTCAATTCGTTCAAGAAACATATCCCCCATACAAACCTACTTAGGCATAACTCGACTACTGTCACATTTCAACAAATTCAAATGTATGTCAAGGGAACACTAAAATGCGTCCATTTGCTAGTGTCAGATTTTGATTCCACCAGGATAAAAACAGCACAATAAGTATATTAATTACATATCAATTTGTGGAAGAGTGTCAATATGGGCTGCCAAGTGTGAGATATTCATGAAACTTTCACTACTGGTTTGATGTCAACCGACATCAAAACACGTTATACAATGCTGTTATTTGGATAGTAAGATATAGTCTTACAATGCAAGACATAGCACATGTCGTCTTCATTTTAGTGCTATGTCTTACTACCCAAATAACGGCCTTGTATAGCGTGTTTCGATGTCGGTTGACATTGGAATGAGCAGTCAAACTTTCAGGAATATCTCACACATCTGGAAGCCTATATCAACACTCTTCCACTAACTTAAGTGTAATTAATATACTTACTGTGCTGTCTTTATCCAGGCGGAATGAAAATATTACACTAGCAAATGGACATATTTTCATGTTCCGTTGACATACATTTGAACCTAATGCAATGAGACGGTATTCAAGGTATGCCAAAGTATGTTTACGTAGGTTCATCTGGGGGATATGTTTCTTGAATGAAATGAAACGTTACTTACAGTTCCAATAGGCATATTATATTTTTTATTAGTTTTGTTAAAGAGTATTTCAACTTAACACGATTTTGGCATTCCCTGCTTTTGTCACTTTCCAGCCAAGTGAAATGCAGGCCAACGAAACTTGAAAACAGGTTCATTTTTTTCTGAGAATTGTAATTTATTAGAGAAAAACATCAGGATAAGTAAAGTCTGACAAAAACACAACTTTACTGTGTAGAAAAACGTCGTTATTGGTTACCAGGTGCGTGTGATATTTCTGAAAATTTTACTTTCGTTACACTTTTAGTAGTCATCAAAACATGCTACACAGCGCTGTTAGGCAATAAAACCCAACACACACAACCACTAGAACAAAAATATCGGGTGATGTGTCTTACGTTGTAGTACTACATACCCGTGAAAGAGAATTTTTATCACTCGATATATTGGTCCATATTGGAAGGGTAAAGAACCCGCTGTTTTCACTTTTTACATATCTGACACATTTCAGAACACACTTGTATACGCTACAGTACTTGTGATAACCTAGCCTAATTCGATTGGACCTATAATGGACCGTAAGGCGTAATTGGTAAATAAGTAAATTGTTATAGGATTACACGATTACGACATATTTTACAAACCCATATCTACAGCGGCTTCGCAATCAACGTTAGTCATGGCTTGTAATTTTGGGCCGGTTTAGGAAAAAAATTCTGACAGGATAACTTTCTGCTAAGACACAGAGCTTGAAATTGGCGCGAATTGAGCCGCGCGCAGCTTGATTTATCTACCCTTAGAACATAGATCGGTCACTTGTTTATTTTAGACAATCCGTTTGTCAGCCAAAAAAAATTAATTATGCCAAACAGATTAGCTTAAATAATGATTAAAACATATTAATCATTTAGCCAATTATTTTCAAAATTGATTTCATGTTGATTCTACATTGTATACTGACTGAAGCATAACATACGGATAAACGAAAGCAGCTCAGCTTAGTCACAGATTTTAAAATACCTCGGCGCATATCCGGAAAGAAACACACACACACACACACGTTTCAATGCACTTTTTGCATTAAAAAAATAAGTTGCTTTTCTGTTCACTTTATATATTTAAACTTTATCTATTCGGCAGTCAAATAGTTAATGTTCTTGAAATTCCATTTAGAATGTACTTATAACTGGGTGTGGGCGCATTAAAAACGACACAGTAGATATAATTAAAGATGATGGCTCACTCAGCGAGATGCACCCGCTTTTTAAAATATTTTGAAGACAATATGCATAGTTTAGCAAGATATAGCCATCACCATTTTGCACAATCTATAAATATCAATCGTCTAAGAGCATGATCACAACTTTTCAAACTTTTCTCAAGAATCTAGTTCACCAAGATGTGGCCCATTAAAACAGTTTTAATTTATCCTGTTTTAAATATATATATATATATATATATATATATATATATATATATATATATATATATATATATATATATATATATATATATATATATATAATCATACTCACTCAAACACTTTAAACCAGTTTTAAAATTCAAAATTAAAAGTAATAACTACTCACTACCAACATCAGGCAAAATTATGAAAGCTGATATATTAATTCGCATGCATCAAGATAACAGGCAGTGGGAATTTATCTTCGCTCATATAGACGAAAAATTCAATAGGCACTGATCTATACATCGTACACAACTAACCACGAAAGGAAACGCAATCTTTACATAGAGAGAAGATTAAAATTGAAAAATAGTTCGTGAACATAATTTTATTCAATAAATGGAAATCAGATTATGAAAATCAAAACAAAGTGCAGCTTATGCTTGTCTTCCAGCTCAATCCAATGACCAGTTGATAAAGGAAGATAAAAAAATAAAAATACAAAGATAGTCTGCACAGAAAAAATAGTCTTGGAAGCATGACTGTATGACCTTAAAATGGGTTTTTGGCCTCAAGAGAATTTAACACTCAGGCAATAGTTTTTGTTTAAAAACTAATGCTTTGGCCTGAGTAGAAATTTAATAATGAAGTTAGAAAATCATTCTTTCACAAATTTACCCTTGGCATCTAGCGGATATGGTAATGTTAATCCTGTCCATGGGTTTAACATAATCGGTCTGCATGGAGTTATGTGAAAACATAATATTAACACTATGCTTACTATCCAATACGCCGTTTAGTGATCAATACCTATTTATCTACTATCCATCACCCATCCCTTACTATCCAACGCGCTGTTTTGAGTGATCAACCTCCAGTAATCTGCTATTAATTAGGCCGTTTTAATGACCAATATCTAGTTATTTACTATCCAACCACCATATTTACTATCTAAAACCTATATCAATTCTCCAAGGCGCCATTTGAAGTAACCAATATCCAGTTATCTACTACCCAACAAGTATACTATATCAGCAACAAATATAATATATAACACATACTAATATACAACATGTAGTATTGAGTGACCATTACCCAATTAGCTAATATCCAACAATCATACTACACAGACAATACGCCCCTGGAGTGACCAACACTCGAGCGAAAGAAGATAAAAGAATAGAAGTGCATACACACATATACAAACATAGCCTTCTATATACATTAAACAGGATGGAAAGAAGACAAATACATATTTGAAAACATAATGTTACAAGCCAGGGTACTCTACTTGACCGAGCGGTGTCAAACCATGGCGCGATCCCCGCTAGAAGTCATAAGTTTACTCCAAATTTCCAAAGACTTCCATTCAACTTCAGTTGTAAATTAGAAAGCCCGACGTGTCCATTACATACAGAAATTTTACTATAATCAATGCAAAACCACAGATCTCACAACCTGCCAAATATATATCAACCGCACATCTGCATGGTTTCTCTTTGTTAGTTGTCCGTATAGCCAACAGTTCACGCCGTAGAAACTATACAACTAACCCTTAACACAAGGAACTATTTTATCTACGCTACCATAGGCCAGTCAATTCACAGCTTTCATGTACATTGCGCCACTACAACTGCGTCACATTTGCCACTATGGCGACATAAACGGTGTCTGCCAAGTCCCTTCTTATTGGTTCCATTGTATAATTTACCGGTTTTCTACCGTAAATGCTGCCACTGCAGTCACACTACCAATGTACACCACTATATTTTAGTAGGGATAATATTATTCCATGGACACTCATTCGGTTTGGACCTGAATTCACTACTAGTGAACCATGGCATCATAGAAACTCACTAACACCTTACTCCGTGGCGCTTCCTCCTAGTAACTGGCTAATTATTTCGGGCAAAGGAATAATCATATTGCACCGAATTCCAATAATCAAACAAGTAATCACAAAAATCTGAGAATTCCTTAAAACGGGGCGCTATAACCAAATGCGCATACTCCAAATTTATAACAATATTTACAGTTTAAAAAACACATTTAATGTTGTCTTCATGGTTTATCAAAAATCTGTTTACCTTTCACTGTGCAACAAATTCACAGTTAAAACGACAGTTCATATTTTTTCTCTCAAGGTGCAAAGATATTAACATTCCAATAAACCAAGTTCATGGTTTCCTCATTGTGCGTTAAATTTACGTTTCAAAAACACGGTTCATGTTTTCTGTTTTTTCACAGTGATACAAACACAAATTTACATTTCGAAACACACAGTCCATGTTTTCTTTATGTCGCAACAAATGTACATTTTAAAGAAACACAGTTCATGTTATTCTGTCATTGTGCAACAAAAACATATTTCACAGTACACAATATTCACACAATTTGTCCCGCAACACAAAAGCAATCGTAAGAACAAGGGGAAATGATATGTTGATTTGAATATTACGTTTTCCCTTGTCGCCATAGTGCCCTACTAATGTTACCCCCTTCCCTTTGAGACACAGAGCCAAACTTTCAAACTGGTAGCCGTGATATTGACATTGTCGCCATAGCAACATTATTTGTAGCCATAATGACAAATATTACTAATTACAGGAAAGATGCTAAACAACTAAACAGTGAAACAGAGGATGGTGGATATGGTACGTTCTAGTGAATTAAAAATCTCCAACAACTTTGGAACAATTTTGCTGCAAGATAGCAATGATAAAAGATGATATAATAACTTGGCTAAATCAATGTATGAGCTGTTAGTGGTAACTATATTAGGTACTCAAGTAAAAAAAATAGAACATGTATCACGCGGCCAGCAACCACTGTAGAACATACATTACGGGGCCAGTAACCATTGTAGAACATATATTACGGGGCCAGTAACCACTGTAGAACATATATTTCGCGGCCAGTAACCACTGTAGAACATATATTACGCGGCCAGTAACCACTGTAGATGCTGCAAAAAGTGGATTGAAATTTATATTTTAGGACAGCAAGAATATTACACAGATGTAAATATTATAGCAAGGGTATTACACAGATGGAAATATTACAGCAAGGATATTATTGATAAAAAAAATATTACAAAATATTCTAAAAATATCTTGAGGATCGAAAGTGCGGTTAAGTGATGCTGCTGGTGGAATAATTCCAGACGATGTTGCAACGAAAATCGGTAGCATATTGGACTATAAGAACAATTTATATAAATACCTTATATTTATTCTGGAACTGAATACTAATGTAAATACTGACGGTGTAAAGATTTTAATACAAGACAAATGACAATCAGTTTGTAAAATTTTGACAAAAGATGCAATATTCACTAACAGAAGTTAAAGTAAAAATTATGATGGAAAGAAGGAATTAGAAATATTTTTTTCTCCATTTGATGGATCTCATATATATTGCAAGCTTATCCCATAAAACAAATAAATAAGCGTTTTAATATTATTCATGAATGTGGGAACTGATATAATTTACTTTCGGAACCAGCAAATAAACTTTCTATCTTATGTAATCAGTTTGTATTCTTGTTTCTTCTGTATTTTTTATAATTATAAAACATCAAACCAATTACTACAGCCACAAGATACATAAAATATTCACATATAACAGAAATAATGTGTCCATTCGATTTTGTTATCAAGTACACCAGTCAATGCTGCTTCTGTTTCTTTTCTTTAGCTAACTCAAACAAATATTTTGAAATATTCATCAACCCTTTTTTTCAATTGGTACGACTCACTGATCATAACCTAAGTAACACAAAGAAGCAAAACTAACATGTTCTGTAAAACTTAACAAATAATTTTCAAATTATTTAAAATAAAAATGTAAGAGGAACTTTCAATGCTATGGATTCAATCCCATATAATCCTTAAAAAGTTCTATTCAAGTCCAAAAGAATCGAAGGTTCCGAATGAGTATCAAATCCTTGAATGTACAGATCTGTAAACAGTGCTGATGTGTCACAATGGAATTGTCCAGAACTCTTCTGAATAATTCACAATCATGGCAGAATGATATTTTAGTACAACGAGCACTTTGTAGTTCCAATGCAATGTCTATACAAGTGTTTCCTGACAAATAAGATCTAAACACGACATAAAATACGTCTGACGACTGACATTACAACAAGAACACAAGAAATGAGATTGACTAAAATTGTCCAGCTCCACGTACTTTTATATACATACAAAAGGTGGAAAAGCAGTTTGCCACTACTCCTACGAGACAATTCGCAAATATCCCACAGCACAAAAGAACACATTTGACCTAACCCATCCAGTGGGAAATTACTTATTGCTTCTAAAAAAAAAAAACAACACCTGACCGATCTGTGCAATGAGAAACAACCCAAACTTGTCAACATGTTTATTGCTAATATTATTATCAGAAACTTGATTATAGCTATTTATAGATCATGTCCTGTATGGAATAGAATAGTAATCCCAAATTAGACAAAAATTATACATAAAAGTAAATAAAGAAAATAAACATGATTCCTTTTTTTTTTAAATACCATGACCTACAATTAAGTTTCATGAATCATATAGAAACTTTCTAAATCTGTTCGCATTGACTCATCTAAAACGGATATATAATTTACGTAAAATTTAGAGTCTATAATTTATAACGTTTTTATTAAGTATCTTGAATGATATACAAAGAGAAAAAATTATAGTCCATTCTAAATTTGTTATATCCATGAATATTTTTTGGGCGTGGTGGGTTGCTTTAGAGGAATGTAGAAACTACATAAAAACACGTAACGTTGGAGTAGTAGAAACTACTGAGTCTCCTTGACTAATAATATCACAGTTATCACACAATGATAGTTCTTCATTTCGTGTATTTATTCCATGGTAAAATGTTTTGTACGAGACCCTTGGAACCTAACTTTGCCCGGAAACAATTACATGAGATCTCACGTAACACTGCTTGAAGCCACCAGACAGTTAGGTACCAACACCAGACACGGTATTTCGTTGGACCATTATGCAGGAGGATATGCCTTGTGGAACTTTGAGTTCACTCCTGACCAAGACTGTCACGAAGGAGAATTCCACCATATAAAATCAGACCAACTTAGTGTGAAACTTTAGTTTGCAGCATCAATAGCCAACACAAATTAATGATCTTGCATGCAGACTTTGACAACACTCTGGAAATCAACCATTTGAAAGAAGTGAACATAGCTAAGATCGAACACGAAGAACCTATAGAGATTGGCGATGAGGATGCCAGAGGAGAAGAGGTCTTAGAGATGGGGTCATCTCATCGGACCTTGTTTTAGGCTTGTAGTCTTCATCAATAAACCTTGGAAGAAATGGTGAACTTACTCGACCCTTTCTAAGTCCACTCAGCTTACTGGAAAAGAGAGATACAAATCTTATTTACCAAAACAACTATGTACCTGTATATTGTGCTTGATGTATGTGTTTCTTTTCGTATTTTGCCTACAACCAAAACTTAAAATCCCCCTTTATTCCTACTCTTGTGATAGCATGTGTTTCTATGTAATTGTATAGAAGTGTATCTATTAACACTTCCTTACTGTACCTTGTGTGTGATTGCATGTTTGTATGTTGGTGTGAAAGTGTGTATCTGTTTCATCGCCCTTCTTTTACACAATACCTCTTTTTGTGTGATAGTATCTTTGGATGTCTGAAAGTGTCTGTATCAACACTTTCTACCCTTTTGGTTCGATGGTGGGTGTGGGTGTTTGGATGGTAGGGATGTGTGGTTGGATAGTAATTAAAAAGTGGTGATGGATTGTGTATGTAATGTGTTTGGATTGTAATAAAAAAGAAAGTTCTGGACTGTATACGTTGTCAGTTTGGATTATAGATAAAAACTTTAACATTACATTTTCTCTTGTTCCTATAAGCTGTCGACCTTTTTTCCCTTCAACATTTTAACATCACATTTTTGCCTTGTCCCTATTAATACCATTGTCCCTATAAACACTGTGGTCCATATTATACCATTCGCATGTTAAAGTTATGGACAATTTTAAAATAGGAGTTTCTCTTGACTCTAAGAACCCCTCCCTGCATGTTAACCGATGGGTACCTATATAAGTATTGTTTGACCCTAAGTGCCACATATAACTACTTACTTTTAGTTTAAAATTTAGTTTAAGACAATTCGAATAATTGTATAGAAAATTAGCCATTGGAATGTTTAGATGATATGTATATTCCATTTTTGGGGGACTCTTGCAAGGAGATCCTCATAGTATTCGAACACCGTCCGGTTTGTTTGCACCTTCTACCGATTTTAAAAACAAAAGCATTAATGATATTAAAATGCACACAAATTAGTTATTTCATTAATCATTTTATAATTTCTAACCTGATTCTCACCAAGGGGCCACAAACACAGTCAACGTTACTACGTTTTCTTCATTAATTTTTTTTATATCTTTGATGCTTTTCGTTTTTAAAATCGGTTGATGTTGGGTATAAACAAACAGGAGGATGTTCGAATACCAGAAGGAAAGAATTTCAGAAAGAAAGAATGAAATTACATTTAACACCAAGTACTAATCAGCAACATAAACTCACTATAACAACGAACTTTGGCATGGTAAGTAACTTGGTATTCAAAAAATAAATATAATACAATAGAGCTCCTGGTTTGAATATCTGATAATTGTTTGACTGAAAATGTTTCCGGACTGTCTCTTTATGTTCGCATGAGTGAAATAGTTTAGTTCTCCTTTAATGGGTGGTTTTCCGGGACCGTTCTTCCTGTATTTGTTTTGACAATATATATTCATCAGACGTCACATTGAGATTGTAGTGCTTCATTTTGAAACAAGATGTCTTTAGCAGGATTGAAGAAACAATTTAACAAGGCCAACCAGGTATATCTTTACTGTGCGGAATCAAATCGATCATTTCTACAAAATCGTCATTTCCTCACAGACTTTTGAAGTTATTTGTCATATTGACCTGTTTTCATATGACAATAAATCAGCCGTCAGATAGACTTTTCCCACACGTATAACGCGGTCGTTAAATCAGACTCACTTGATTTCTTAATCATATTAAAGTTAAATTTATACCGGTATGGGTTAAAATTGTCGATAATAAGAATTCAAATAATAATTACGGAATTTACAGACTTTTAAGATTTCCCGACTGCATTGTACGGGGGCGTGAATACGATATTGTCATTTGTTTTATTTAACTTTAGAATTGGATTTTTATTATTCAGCTATATTTGGTATGATGATACTAATTTGTAAAGAATAATTGGTAATTTGTAACTATCTCGCTTGAGTTCCTCTGCTTTCCTAAGCATAACTGAAATATAAAAATACGCAAATCCTCAGAGCTGACGTTCAGAACTGAAGGAGTTATATTTTAAGACCTTTCATTTTGAGACCAAATAATTTCACATGTTAATAAAGCTTAAAGGGTAATTTTCGGCCGGCAAGTTTTAGCCATCACAATAAGTCCTTCAAAACACTCACTATTTTAGTATTAATCCCTGTCAGAACAGAACACCTGTGTATCCATTGGCTAAAAAAGTGAATGTTCTGAAGGATTTAATGCAATGGCTCAAAAGAAAAGGGAATATACTTACAACTTAGGTCAGCCTAAATAAATGTATTAATTAGTAGTGAGCTGCTGATCAACAAAGCTGACGTTCCAATAGCGATTGTGCTGTGGTCAGTTGTTTTCTGTCACCAGTAATGTCAGGAAATAAAAGATGGAGAATTACTTGTTGGTTTAATGCTAGGGTTGAGCATTGACAGAATTGTTGTAATGTGATATATTGCAATACAGGGTAGTGTGTTGCCATATATACTGGGAATCTGTAGAACATGAACAGTAATATTAAAGAATAAACAAAAAGTCAAACCTCCAGTTACAGTCCTAACCACTTATTTTGACATCTGTTATGTTGACAAGCCACCTATGTTGACGAAAATACAAAGAATTGATCCCATGGTCTATTACTGCTAACAAATTTGTGATGCTTATGTCGAAGTTGAGATAAAAAATAACTGTACATATTGACAGAAGCCCTCAGTTCCAACTTTAACAAATTCTGTTTTCTTATCAATTATGTCAACAATTTACCGGTTCTGACTCATACTTTGCTCTACAATTATTTGATGTTGCTGCCATCACATTAACAAATGGACACTTGTTTGGTCCTCATAGGTTGGTTTTCGATGTGACTTTCAGTTTATCCCCTAGGGGTGCAAGACTGAGAGTCAAAAATCACCTTGGTGTCAAAACTGGGGGTCAGACTGAGTAAAAAACAAACTTTGGTACCAAAAATGGGGGTCAAATTAAAAATGTGGGGGTCTCTTAAGCTCAGATGAGGGTAAAGGGAAACACTGGACTTTAATACTACTTGCATATTTCATCAAAACAAGCCAGCTACTATATTTTATAAAATAATGCATCCATCATCAAAAGAAGTAGGCACCGAACTTGTATAAAAGCAATGAAATCTGATTGATTGTTGCATTTTCTAAAACTTTATCAGAGATTTGAACAAATTTTTTTTGTCATGCAAATTTAGTTTTCTGCATGATAATCTTAATTATATGCATTACTCTCTTCTGGAATTTGTGAGTGTTTTACAAAAATACAACTTTTACTTATGTTCAATTAATAAAAACTTGATGACTGGTTTTCATTTCCCTATGAGTAGCCTCTTTCCCTTGGTAGTCTCTAAGAAGTTTACATTTGTTCTCTCAATTACTGAGGCATCAAAAAATCTGGGTCAATTTTAGTACATGTAGCATGTAAAGACTACAACAACTAAACAGCCACATGCTACTGTTGATGTAGTACTAATATTAGTACCCCTACTTTGTGGATGGGATACTAACATAAAATCAGACTACCATTGTTTTTAATAGCTGTATTTATAAAACATTATATAATTTCTTTATACATCATATATAATTTCTAAATGGATGTGACTGAAGCAGAATTTTTCTAACATGTGACCTATATCCAAATTCATGGATTTTTCATGTGCATGTACTGTACTTCATACATTATGGATTGTATAACACAAAGGTAACACAAATATAAGTTGTAAATATACAAGTGTGTTCAGACTGGTTTAGTCTTTTGTCTTCATTGAATCAAAATTTCCATTGCTTATTTTCTCAAAGTGTAAAATCTATGCACTGATGACAAGCTAGCCTTTGCAGACAAATTTCACTTATATGCTAATTTTTTATATAGCTCCCCTCCAACATTTAACTTGATGGCAGCTTTTTGTCAGTAATATTACTTCAGGTCCAAGGATGTAGAGATAAATGGGTAGTACTGTACAGTCAAACCTGCCCTAATAGTCACCTTAGTTGAGTGGTCACCTGATCACAACAACCATTCTTATTCCACCCCCACCCCTGGACAAATTTCCTGTATAAATGTGGTGTAATCATGGTCACCTGTCTTCAGTAGCAATGTGTTTCTTAACCAAGCCATGGTTTCACCATACATTCCACAGTCACTGGAGCATATCAGCAGTGATCACACCAAGCATGCACATTAAACTTCTGTTGTTTGATTAGCAAGGTATGTTCTGCAGAATGATTGCCACAGGAAGCTTTTTCATTCCCTAATCATTAAAGGTCAATCATAAAATATGGCTGCCTTTTGATCTCCATGAGCAACTACTTAATCCATAAATTGTGTGAAGTGTGAACACCTGTTTTCACTAAGGTATTCCCAATCATAGGTAAAGTTTGGAGTCTAATTAAAGGAACTGCTAAAAGAATCATTGTTGTTGTTGTTGTTGTTGTTGTAGGGTTTAACGCCATTTTTCAGCACACGATAGGCTATACATGGCGGCCAGTATTAATGGTGGAGGAAGAACCCGGGAAAACCCCGGAAAGAACCACCGACCCACGAGAAGCTACTGGCAAGCTTTCTCACATACCCACATTAGCTGAATCCGAGACTCGAACCCACGCAGACAGAGGTGAGATGGCAGTGATCCGTAACGGAGAGCGCTTTAGACCACTCGGCCACTCGGGGGCCCCTCAAAAGAATCATTAAAACTTTGATGCATGTGACAATGATAGATGAATCAGTGATGATGTACGTAAGGGATTAAAGTGAGGTTGCAGTAATCTTGTGTGGAACTTTTTATTTTATTATTTTGTTAATTTGTGTTCATGCTAAATAGCTACACTAAATATATATATATATCTTGATATCATACTACTACTGCTAATAATAATACATGCAAAGTAATAACAATAAGACCACAAATACAGATGCTGATGCTGTTCAGTAAATGCATTTATCATGAACCAGATTTGTGTGTGTGATTTGCATGATTTGGATTTTTTAACGTAGCTTTAACAATTTTTCAGTCATATTGCTATGATGTCTGCAGTGTGGTAGTTTATAGTGATGTCTAGCACTGGGACATCATGCCACAGGCATCTAGCATGATGTACCACCCAGTCACATTATCCTGACACCAGGCCGACCAGTCCTAACACTAACCTCTTAATGCTGAGCGCCAAGCGAGGCAGCCATTAGTACCATTTTTGTTTGTCTTTGGTATGACTCGGCTGGGGATCGAACCCATGATCTCCCGCATCTGAGGTAGATGCACTAACCACTAGGCCACCGGAGCAGTGAACCAAATTTATAAAGCAGAACATGCCTTCAGAGGTCCACAAAGGCATTTTTGACATTTTCCCATCGGTGGCTGCTGTAGACAGTTTGTAACATTAATTTCTTTTAAATCTTTATAATTGGGTTGTCTTTGAGAAACCTTTTGTTTATTTTTAGAAAGAGAGTCATCAAAATAGACAGATATCAAAACAAAGAAATAAGATTGAAGCAGGAATGTTATTCTATGCAATTTATAACAGGTTCTGTAGAAAAAATGGTTCATAGGCAGTGTATCAGATGGATCTATACCACAAGATACTGATATTTTGGTAAAACTTTCACCCTAAATTATGCAAAAGAGATTTTAAAAAGTTCTCATTAAAGTTCACAAGTCATTTTCTGGTACACCTCTCCTTCTGCATATTTAAAATAACCTTTTTTGATACTCAAAGAAAACTGGTTTTGTTACCTAACAAGACTTGGGGAACAGAATTACTGGGAAAAACAATGACGGACAATGAGTCTGAGCATTATGAAAATAGTTCACACAAAGTTGAGTCAGTTAGGTTGCTTGTGCACTCATTTAGAATTTAATTGATGCCACAGTGGCTCAGTATTGGGATCTTTTTACAGGATGTAGTTAATTGCAGTAAATGCTTACATGAACATGGGATTCACATTTGGCATAAGCATACATCTACAGTGATGTTGTCAGCTGGCATAAGTATTCATCTACATAGTCATGTGTTGTCAGCATACTCAGGGATACTTCCACTGTACTTCTTTTGTGGAACTCAATTTTTATTGTAAAAATATTCCATTATAAGTTATTAAGTCTTGTCAGCCAGAATTGTTCCCCGCGTTATGTTCCTACTTGTAACAAATGTTACAAGATCAGAACTGTAAATGTACCTTTTTCCATACTGAAATCATCTTGATCATCAAAATGTTTGGCATTACATATAAATGCAGCATAATAAGTACACCAGTTCTCTAATGCATTTGCATAGATGAAGAGCTGGCAAGCAAATGCACAGCTGCTTCATTTTCTTCCTTAATTGAATCAATGTTTTGGAATAGCTGTTGACAGTACATGCTGATATTGACTAATAAAAACTATATGTGCTTTGAATTTTTTAAAGTAAACACTGGGCCTGAGATTAGTCTTCCGTGGATGGTATGCTTGGATTTACATGGTGTGGCAGTATGGCATGAAAAGCAGAATGACTTTTTGGATGTCTTACTTTTGATGAATCATGCTTTTTAATTGAAAAGGGAATATAGTTTTAATAGTGAGGAAGTAATTGTAACAATACTGTGTATAAGGAACTTAAAGCCAATTGGTAATATGCTAAAATCAAACTGTCAGGTACGAAAGTTATGACTATCAATTAAAAAGTGCCAGGTACGTAAGTTATGACTATCAGTTAAACAGTGCCAGGTATGTAAGTTATGACTATCAATTAAACAGTGTCAGGTACCTAGGTACATGTAGTAGCTATAATAACTAAGTCAGGACCTTTCTCTGTTGCAGCTGTTACTTTGAGTGGAAGAGTACCTAAAGATACTATATTGAAATTTCTCAACAGCTGACATTGCATTAAAATTTATCTTAGACATATTGGCAATTTGAAAGCAGGATGTAATTTTCTGACTCTTAAATACCACTGGCTGATATCTGTACAGTTAATTAAAGATTAAATACCAAATATCTCTGTATGAATTTATTACTATTTTGTTATTCAATCAATGTACCATACTGCTGGTCCAAAATCATGAGGTAATTCAACTAATTTAACTTGACAAATGTTTGCAGTTGAAAAGGTGTAGTCTCGTAGAAGTCAAACATCTATCTCTTACAAAGAAATGCCTGAAAAAAATGCAATACAAATGATGAAGGATAGAAGTTAGAAACTAGAAACCTGGGTATTAAAAAGTCCACAATTTTGTGATAATAATGAAACTCAGTTGTATGGATAGTGGTTCCAAAAGGTTATTGTTGGAACCATCCCTGATGTTGGTCCTAACATAGATACAGTCCAGATTTTGTATCGCATGTTCGATCAGTATAAACTACCTTATTGTGCCAGTTAAGGTTTGAGATGTTTCACACAGAATTGAAATAATAGTACATGTGCTTGATCACTGTAGGAACCCATTTGAAGATAAAGCCATGTAATCAAACTCACCTGGAACAATTTTTGGTTACTGATGCATTTTACAAATTCAAATTATAACTAGTTCAAAAGATATGACTTGCATCTTGTTTCAGATTTTTTTAAAAGGTTTTATTGGCATAAAGATAAATATTACATGCAAGTACTACATATATCTTAGTGCAATATATCAACCACAAGACAAGCATGTTTATAGTTATGCACAATTAATTTTCCTCACTGTGAGATGTAAGGAGAAGACAAAAAAAGAAATGTTGTTTACATTTATAATTTCTGCTAGCCTTTTGATGATTCAAACTCAGTCTGATGACATAAGTTTTGCGTTTTGCATTATTCACCGACACCCTATCAGATTTAAAAGAACAGTTAGCACCAAACCAGGGTGTAATAAAACGAATTACATTCTTATCTAGAGCTCTGTTGTTGCTTATAAAACCCCAATAGTGTTTTTTTTGCAAATCTTAAAAAATTGAATTTTATGATGGACCCAATGGAGTTTATGTCCTAGCTGCTATGAAATGATCACCTACCATATATATTCGCGCATATGCCCATTTGTATATAAGCTGACCCCCAAACTGAACAGGTATAAGCACTAAAAAGTGCATGACCCGCATATAAGCCAACTTAAAATTCCAAGGCATCTCAAGATGCACGAGGTAAGTTTTAAATGCATTTATTCAGGCAAAATTTTAATTAAAAAAATTACACGTATACTTATCTCGAGGTTTGCGTGCATGATTATTAAAAAGAAATGGTATAAACTTGTTTGAAAAGTAATTTATTTAATTTTCTGTTTTCTTATTGTTTCTGCCTAATTTAGATTTGTGTATAATTTGTTCGAAAGATGACAAGAATTTAGCAGTTGCGAGTTCCTTTAACACTACCTCTCCCTTTTGACTTAATTATTGTTTGTTTATGCATTATTGCATCGGACATTTTATATCAGTGCACAGGTAATTACGTTTTTACTTTGCTTTGAAATTGTAAATACCTAAACTCATTAAAATGTAATCTCAGTATGACAACACAACAAACAAACAATATGGTTCAATGAAACACTCAGAATTAGGCTACTGAACGTAATTACAAAATGGCACCACCGCATGTACATTGTAGGTTTGATTACACACTGAATTAAGTACATCCCTTGGAGTTGAATCATGGGCACAATTGCGCTCAACTTTTATGATATCTCCAACATACAATTAAAAAGTTTCGGAAATAATGCTTCGAAAATTTTGCTAATACCGTTAAAGCTGAGTCTTAGTTTGCTTTGATAAAAGTGACCTTACACCATACCTGTAAACTTTTACACAGAGAGGAAAAAAACTCTCGATTCTGGGGTCACTCCATGCCTACCTCACGATATCATAATATCTTATGATTTTTGCAGAGAACTCCTGATTATTACATTATGTCTTCAATTTTCATTTCTTCTAAACAAGAAAATCCTACATGTTCAGTTGTATCACCTGTGAGTTATTGTTGTGACGAAATAATTATTTTAGTATAAAGAATTTGCTTCTTCACTAAATAGAATGTTAAGTGTAAACATTATTCACGTAAATTAATGACTTTTTTTTACCTCTACAATAATACAAAAAAATAAAAAATAAACCACAACAAAAAAATAAACTATAACAATAAAATTGTCCACAATCAATTTCAATCCCAGGAATGACACTGCAAATGCTTAACTCCATATGCTATAGCTCCATTCCCACAAAGAAACTTACACGAGTGAACACCTGGCATTTTTATATCATATATACCAATGTTAAACTGATAAAGTTACTGGTCAGAATTTCCTCTTATCACAAGCCAGTTTCAGGGTTTTAATGATTAATTGGCCTGTACTGCTATCACAGTACGAGACAAATTCGCCGACTATCAACATAAGAGATACCGAAACATCAAGCTTTCCATTGTGTGGAAAGTTATGTTTGTTCAGCTAAAACACAAAACTAAAATTGATTGATGTTGATCTTAGTTGATCTCTATGAGAACTTTAGCCTTTATTATTACCACTCTTCGTGAACATGTAAATTATGATGGTTATGTGCCTTGTACAAATAAACGTGCATACCTTTTTAAATATATTACCTTAATTTGTAGGATCGCTTATATAATTGAAACAAGTAACTCGTGAGTGCATGATTCAGCGTAAATGAAACAGCTATTAAGGACTAGCTGAAATGTTATCTGGAAGAATGCAATTTGGTCAAAACAAGGAATAAAGCAAAATCTGCATCTATATTTGGGAATAAGTAAGGATTTAAGTGACGCTATGCACGCTTTTTTCCATTGTGTAAGTAGTGTACGTTATAGTTAAGCATGGTCTCCCTGGTAAACTCAACTGTCCCACGAATTATGGAGTCTGTATTTACCTTTTTTAACTTTGTGTTGGAGAAATCAGAAAATATGCACATGGAAAATAATAACAAAATCAATCATAGTACTTTATAACAGTTTAATAATTGTCGAGTCACCAAAAGTTACTTTTTCTTACATGCCTATGTCTTACGACATGGAAAAAATTATTGTTTCATGTCCCAAGATTTACAGCCATTACAGTAGTCAACAAAAAGACCTAAAAACTGTCAAGTTGACACATTGGCTTGCATATAAGCCGACCCCCCCTTCTTCCAGGCCTTTATTTTTTGTAAATTATTCGGCTTTTACACGAGTATATATGGTACATAATCTTCATATCCTCTCCAAGCTGATATTAACGACATACACTTATTTTTTGGGGGGATCAACTTAATTGTGTACATGCTGATATGTGACAGGTAAAGTACAAATGACATTTGACAGGTAAACAACATATACTGAAAAGTTTTATTGTTTAGTTTAATTATAGGTTTGTAACATGTTTTTAATGTCGATTTATAGATGAAAAAACAATTGAATTTAAAATTGACCTATCTGTAAACAACTGTAGTATTTAATTTACATGAATAACTGTAATAATTCATGAATGTAAGAAGTTCATGATATCAAGTGGTTTTTATGTCAGCATTTATCAAGCCATTTAGGAGCTAAACTTGAACAGTCTAATTCAAGGTATGTTACCTGTGCTCTAGACAGTTACATAACATTATGTATTAAAAAAGAGGTAGACTGGTTGTTGTTGTTGTTGTAGGGTTTAATGCCATTTTTCAGCACACGATAGGCTATACATGGTAGACTGGGTAACATGTCAGAAGAGTTGCATAATCATAAAATTCAGTGACATCATTATCTCTCTTTTTTAATCATATCACATTCAATACAATTAATAAAAGGAAATAGATAAAGAAAAAATGTGAAATAAACTATTATTATTTTTCTATCAAGATCAATGGTACTGGCATCAGCAATTTTATATTCCATTTTTTATAAATTTAAGTTATAATCTACATTATTTATTAAAACTTTGGTACCATATAAGTATCATTGTTTTCTGATGACTAACAGTCAAGACGACATTGTGATTTATATCAGATGCAGCATCTATAACCATTCAGCGCACTGCCCAAAAAATGGGCAGAATTCCTTCAATACATGCTTAATTGATTTCATGCTTCTTTTTATAAACAGTATGACCTCAGGCTTTGAACATGTCATTGTTACATTACTTTGGCCATTGTAACATTTATTTTATCAGCATTCATTCCTTTACAGTTTGTGAGTGAGAAAATTGGTGGGGCTAAAGGGACAGAACTTGACGATGAGTTTGTTGAAATGGAAAGGGTAAGTGATGATCAAGGTTCTTCAGCAATTAGTTTTTATTGATTATCAAATTCAGATGACTTAGTGATGTAGACGCAGACGAAAAACGTGTAAATTTCGAGCATGGGAAATGGCGGCTACGGTCGGTCACGCGGCCTCACTGACATGACGGTGAACGAGTTCTCTCTTGATTTTAAAGCACATAAAATATTCTTCTGTGAAAAATAATTACACAGCTATAACAATCGGACTTTACTCTTAAATTTTTCCACATAACAGAACTATTATCATTTTTCAAAAACTTTTATGTTCAGCGCAACCTCTCTATACAAGCAATTAACAAGACATATCACTTTTGCCTGTTTGTAAGAGGTAGCTATTGAGGAGGATGTAAAATACTGTAATTGGGTAAATTTCGATTTTGCTGTTTTGTTGGCACAGATTTCTTTATTCCTTCAAAATGTATTTGAGGTAAAGTTTCACAATGTTCTATACAACTTTAACCCTTTACCTCATAGAGCATAGTGACAAAGTGCAGCACGCTATAAATAGAACACCTGTTACCCGACCGCATACGCATAGGCATGCATTTGAATTATTAAGCAATGTAGTGGTGTTACGTTTAACAGCAGTTTTAACCATTTTACGTTTTAGGTTGTTGTTGTGGGGTTTAATGCCATTTTTCAGCACACGATAGGCTATACATGGCGGCCAGTTTTAATGGTGGAGGAAGAACCCAGAAAACCCCCAGAAAGAACCACTGACCCATGAGAAGCTACTGGAAGCTTTCTCACATACCCATATTGGCTGAATCTGAGACTCGAACTGGCACAGACAGAGGTGAGATGGCAGTGATCTGTAATGGAGAGTGCTTTAGACCACACGGCCACTCGGGGCCCCTTCCTTTTTAGGTAGACATCTATTATATGTGGAAAAATTTAAGAGTAAAGTCCGATTGTTATAGCTGTGTAATTATTTTTCACAGAAGAATATTTTATGTGCTTTAAAATCAAGAGAGAACTCGTTCACCGTCATGTCAGTGAGGCCGCGTGACCGACCGTAGCTGCCATTTCCCATGCTCGAAATTTACACGTTTTTCGTCTGCGTCTACATCACTAAGTCATCTGAATTTGATAATCAATAAAAACTAATTGCTGCTTACATAAATAGCAGAGCCTTTACCAAAGTTATTGAATCTTTCGTGGTTGTGATTCTAATTGTGAAAACTTCGTAAGTACTGAATGAAATCCTGCCTGTGAATTGTTAAGCAGTGTAGTTGTGTTACGTTTAACATCAATTTTAACCATTTTACATTTTTGGTACACATATATTATATGTGGACAAATTTAAGAGTAAAGTCCAATTGTTATAGCTGTGTAATTATTTTTCACGGAAGAATATTTTATGTGCTTTAAAATTTTGAGAGAACTAGTTCACCGTCATGTCAGTGAGGCCGCGTGACCGACCGTAGCTGCCATTTCTCATACTCGAAATGTACATGTTTTTCGTCTGTGTCTACATCACTAAGTCATCTGAATTTGATAATCAATAAAAACTAATTGCTGCTTACATAAATAGCAGAGCCTTTACCAAAGTTATTGAATCTTTCGTGGTTGTGATTCTAATTGTGAAAACTTCGTAAGTACTGAATGAAATCCTGCCTGTGAATTGTTAAGCAGTGTAGTTGTGTTACGTTTAACATCAATTTTAACCATTTTACATTTTTGGTACACATATATTATATGTGGACAAATTTAAGAGTAAAGTCCAATTGTTATAGCTGTGTAATTATTTTTCACGGAAGAATATTTTATGTGCTTTAAAATTTTGAGAGAACTAGTTCACCGTCATGTCAGTGAGGCCGCGTGACCGACCGTAGCTGCCATTTCTCATACTCGAAATGTACATGTTTTTCGTCTGCGTCTACATCACTAAGTCATCTGAATTTGATAATCAATAAAAACTAATAGCTGCTTACATAAATATCAGAGCCTTTACCTAAGTTATTGAATCTTTCGTGGTTGTGATTCTAATCGTGAAAACTTCGTAAGTACTGAATGAAATCCTGCCTGTGAACTGTTAAGCAATGTAGTGTATGTTACGTTTAACATCAATTTTAACCATTTTACATTTTTGGTACACATACATTATACATGTATGTGGAAAAATTTAAGAGTAAAGTCCGATTGTTATAGCTGTGTAATTATTTTTCACAGAAGAATATTTTTATGTGCTTCAAAATCTTGAGAGAACTCGTTCACCGTCATGTCAGTGATGCTGCATGACCAACTGTAGCTGCCATTTCCGATACTCGAAATTTACAAGGTTTTCTTGTGCGTCTATATCACTAAGTCATCTGAATTTGATAATTTATAAAAACTAATTGCTGCCTACATCAATCTCAAAGACTTCACCTAATTTATTGAATCTTTCGTGGTTGTTATTCTAATCGTGAAAACTTCGTACGTACTGAATGAAATCCGCGGCTACCATTTTGGAGACTGGAGATTACGACCCAGTTACTTTAAATAGCAGATAGCGACCAGTGCATGAATAGCGACCATGTGATCTGACGTAATTGTCATTCGCAGAAATGAATGTAGTATCTGATAGGTGGGTTTTCCCCGAAGTTGGCGCTATGAAAACTAGCTCAAAATGGCTGATGTTTACAGCAGGCATCAAAAATCGCTTCCATGTGAATCTTGTAGAGGTGTCAAAAGGCGCTTCCATGCGAATGGAGTAGATGCGTCCAAAGACGCTTGTATGAGGTAAAGGGCTAAAAGTCATGCTTTTTGTTGGCACAGAAATTGTTTTATTCCTCCAAAATTTATTTGAAATAAAATTTCACAATGTTCTATACAATTGTACATGTCATGCAAGCACATAGAGACTTTCACCTATACATTATACTGGTGAATTGAAGAGCTGGGACAGTCAGAACCTTGTTTGATTTGAGAGGCAGTTGCTTATGAGAGGAGTGACCTCTATATGGGGTGGTGTTTTAATTGCTGTACCATGTTATGACAGCTCTGGTTTATACTTGAGGTGGTCTTTAAAATAGAGGTAAGTGAAGAAATCAGGTAAAAAACCAATGATCTTGGAGCTGGAGGTAAAACTAGTCACAGCAGAGTGTTACCTCTAGAGCTGATATGATTAATGGAATAATCAGTTAACTGATTAATATTTGTGTGAGAAACAATCAATGGTACAAAAGGTAAGTAATCAGTGTTTTTTTAATACATTTCACCACCATTAAAATGACAGTTGTACATTTAATTTGGCACTATATTTTGCTTAATGTTAACCACAGGAGCTTGATTGCATTCAGTGTTTCCCTTTACCCTCATTTGCGCTTCAGAGACCCCCAAATTTTTAATTTGACCCCCAGTTTTGATACCAAAGTTTGTTTTTCACTCAGTCTGACCCCCAGTTTTGACACCAAGGATATTTTTGACTCAAAGTCTTGCATCCCTAGGGGATACACTGATTGCATTACTTCCTTAAGTAAAAGATATTTGTGATAGTATTGAATTTCAGGACCGCATTGTACAAAATAATGCTTATATTAAATAATGTTCCCAGTAATTCAAAGTCAAGGTTATGTTAATGATATTCAAGTCATATTTGAGTTTGGCTGTCATCAATAAATTTTTTATTGTAAAATTTGATCATCTTTGTTTCTTTTCTTAAAAAATGTGATGCATTTGAACTTTACTTAACACGTTTACAGAAAATTCTGATCATAATCATGCGTTTACAGAAAATTCTGATCATAATCAGAACTAAATGTGTGCATTTGAATTTTACTTAATGCGTTTATAGAAAATTCTGATCATAATCAGAACTAAATGTGTGCATTTTAGAAACATTAATTTCCAGGATCTTCTCTTGATTTTCGTATCTTGATGTTTTTTGTTGGAAGTTCCGAGTTCTATGTCAGAAAGGATTCAGAATGAATGGAGTATATTTTTTATAAATCAAGTCATGTGAATCACATGCTGATTGATGTTGTTTCAGTTATGTGATGTTGTACTCTGATGCGGGAGGTCACGGGTTTGAACCTTGACCGAGTCATACCAAAGACTTAAAAAAATTGTACTTACAGCTATCTCACTTGGCACTCAGCATTAAGAGGTTAGTGTTAGGACTGGTCAGTCTGGTGTCAGGATAATGTGACTTTGTGGGACATCATGCTGCATGATGCCCCAGTGCTAGACATCACTATAAACAGTCACACTGTAGACATTGTAGCGATATGACTGAAAAATTGTTAAGGCTACGTTAAAAATCTAAATCACGCACACAAATATTCTTTTTATTATTTAACAATATAGAATATTTCATTTAAAATTATTTCATTGTTATATTTATCTGTATGGTACCTGTAATTTATTGGCACAGTCTAATTGCATTGTTGCTGAAATTTTATGCATTGATTTTTTTATTGTTATTATTATTATTATTATTCCTATAAAATATACAGTATCTTTAAACTCCATTGGCTTCATGGGAAAACACTTTCATATTAAAAAGAAATATGAAAGTTCTGAGATAAGTGCCACTTTAAGAATGATTTTGCTAAGTAACTTTTGACATCATTGGAGATATAAAAAAAATCCCAATACAAGCTTTCATGTGAGTTGATGAAAATTGGCAATTAGAATCTGGATTTGTAAATTTTGACATCATCTCTTAACAGCAGTAAAACTCCATCATCATAATCATTATCGTCATCATCTGATAATGATTAGATTCAAATCAGAACCATACAAATTCTAATCTTTTTTTCAGTGAAGATTAGTAATAAAATTTTATTATCAGATATATTTAAAATAAAATTTAAAAAATTCCTTCTTACCATGAAGTATCACAGAACAAGAAAAAGTATAAGTAACCTTTTATTTATTTATATAGATTATTGGGATATATACCTTGATTGACATTGAAAAACCTTGACTGTATTTGTCATCTAAGTTTAGATGACCTTATTTATCCCTAAATGATGTTATTGTGGTAAATTAATTTTCTTGGTATGGGGTGTAATGTATTTGGTGTTTTAGGATGTATGTGCACAGATAGTTTATTCAGTGCCAAGGCATTTGGAATATCACAATGGCCAACCCAAGGTGATCTGATGGTAAGGCTTTGAACCTGTATCCATTTGGTCACACTGGTGACTGAGTAACCAAAGTGTCTGCCTCCATTAGTCATATCTTCAACCTGTATCCACTTGGTCACACTAGTGACTGAGTAACCAAGGCTTCTACCTCAATTAGTCACATCTTGAACCAGTATCCATTTGGTCACATTAGTGACTGAGTAACCAAGGTTTCTGCCTCCATTAGTCACATCTTCAGCCTATACCCATTTGGTAACATTAGTGACTGAATAGCCATGGCTTCTTCCTCCATTAGTCACATCTTGAACCAGTATCCATTTGGTCACATTAGTGACTGAGTAACCATGACTCCTGCCGCTATTGGTCACATCTTGAGAATACATTGGGCCTATTCTACATCCCTGAGACCACAAAGAAATTTTTGGTAAGGAAAACATGTCTGAAGCAAAGCTGGAGACATAGAAAAATGTATGATAAGATATTTGTCAGACAATGATTTTTAATTTCCACTATATTCAGGGGATTGTAACTCACTCCAATCCCCCAGTGAAAACAGGTTTTATTTTAGATAATTGTTAAATTTTGTGAAATGATTGTTTTAAATATTATAGAAATAATTTAATATGAACAAAATTTTGTTTAGCATACTTGCTTCTTGTTGTCATTAATCTGTTTTAAATTTTTTAGCTGTTTTGATTTTTTAAATTTTATTTTCACAAAATTACAAAATTTACATATTGACTTCATTTCAGAAAGTTGATGTTATGGGCAAGCTTGTAGATGATCTTATCAACAAAACACATGAGTTCCTACAGCCAAATCCAGGTGAGAGATTCTTACTAATGTTGGAATGTTATGTACTCAGTAAACCGTACCTTCACAAGTGTTGCATTAATGACTATGTTAAATTATTTCAAGGATGAGGGGCCCCAAGTGGCCGAGTGGTCTAAAGCACTCTCCATTACGGATCACTGCCATCTCACCTCTGCATGCGTGGGTTTGAGTCTCGGATTCGGCTAATGTGGGTATGTGAGAAAGCTTGCCAGTAGCGTCTTGTGGGTCGGTGGTTCTTTCCTGGGTTTTCCCGGGTTCTTCCTCCACCATTAATACTGGCTGCCATGTATAGCCTTTCGTGTGCTGAAAAATGGCGTTAAACCCTACAGCAACAACAACAACAACAACAACAACATTTCAAGGATGACCACTGATGAAATGTTTCAGTATTTAACTTTAAAATAAATTGATATTTTTGCATAATTAAAAGTCCAAGCAATTCCAATCTAGTACACTTAGTCAAATATGTATTCCAGAATAAGGTTCATTACATAGCAGAGTATAGGAAACACTACTCTGTCATTGATTATTCACAAAATTTGCTTCTGTGAATTTTTAAAACAAGTAAAATTTACAGAAGGTGAATGTCTTGGACTTTAGTTATCAATGAAAATACCTCTAGAAATGTGCATGTTTGTGCACGAGTTTCTTGTCACTATGGCATGGCAATAGATATCATGTCATAAAATAGAAAATATGTGAGGCAGAGTTATGGCAAGTTGTAAACTTTATGTTTCTTTCCAAATACTGTTGTTGGGAATATTAAAATTGGATAAACAATTTTTATTTATGATCGTTCAGAGGTTACAATAATTATTGTATTATCTTGCATCAAGTTTCTCCCAGAATACATAGTTACACGAAACACGGGGTTTACAAGTAACATCATGTTTTGATGATGTAATAATGTAATTACATTTGTTGAGCAGTACAGTCAGTTTTGGTTACAAGAGTTAATATTATCAATGACAGGCTTGTAGTATAAGAAATGGATTAACTGGCTTGTGTAATTCTTTTTCTCTGACTGCTGGTATAAGGAGCTTTTATATGTGCCTTGTGGGTTGGTTACACTCCAGTTACTTTAACAGATCTGGCATCACACCTGTACAAACACAAACTCAGTGGTTTCAAAACCTTGTCTCTACCAACAAGAACAATTAATGAATAAATCAAGAATTTTAATGAGGATACTTAATGTGATATTTAAGTTTGATGAATGAAAACAGGATTCTTTGTAGATAGATTTTAATTAATGAAAAGATCAATGTATGAATTCTATCTCTTAATGTTTCTAACACCTCTTTTAAGATTAGAATTCTGTATTTGTAGACCACATATCCACATGCTTCCATTCTGACCTCTATCCCAAAGTCTGAGATTCTTCGGTAAGTCCCTGAGGGTAAGGACTGCCCCAGGGGCAAATATCAGTTGGGTATTTGCATTTGTCTTTTCTTGCTCAGTAACGGTATGGTAATAGACTGGTGATCCCAGTAGTTTCCAAATTATGACCAAGGGGCTTAGTTCCTTGGAATAGGGAATGACCCTGGGTCAGTGTCAGTTGCATGTATAAATTTGTATTTTCATGCCCAGTATATATGATGATATTTTGGGGATCTCAATTGTTCATATGGGTCAGAAAAGACCCTGGGGCATGATACAGTGTTTTTCTCTAGGACACACAATTGCACAGATCCCTGCTAAATGTAATGAATTCCCCCCAATTTCAATCCTGCACAGACAATTTTCTGTGACCATAACAAGACCTGTCAGCTTCAGTGCTGTAATATTTAATATGTTCTGCAGATCATGTATACACTTGATAAAGACCACATACCAAAATAAAGTACTTACTAAGTTGACTTTTTACATTTAAGCAGTCAGGTGTTATGATTAGCCTGTGTTACAAAACTGCTTTTGCTGAGGTTGAAGTGGAAGTCCAGTTATTGTTATGTGATGGCTGAGTCTTTATTATCCAAAGCATCTCTAACTCATATAACATGGTGTTGTTATCATTATGCTGATGCTCTGCTGATAATGGGTAGACTGGTTGTATTCTCTTTATTCATTCAGTTATTTATCACAAGTGTTTATTGAAACATTAGGGATCTATTCATGTTGTTCTTGTACAGAACTCAGACTATCCCCATTAAAAATTAAATACCCCCCCCCCCCAACCACAAATACAAAAATGCCAGAGTGGAAATACCCCCTTAGTGTGAAAATCCTGGACATCACCGATGACCAAGGGGTTCCAGGCTGATATGTATGAACATTCCATTCTCAGAAATGTGAGACAAACAATAAAATAGTTAAAATTGACATAAAATCATCCCTATGTCTCCAAGTCCAAAGAACAAAGGAGTTATTTGAAACATGTAAAATACACCTATGTCTACAAGTCTATAGAACAGAGAGAAAATCACACTTCTAAAAGTATTGGCACAATCTATGTCCATAGGACTATCATTGACTCATTTTTTATTTTTCTAGCTTTAAGAATATAGGAGTTTAATAACATCCAGACAGTGTTACACCATTTATTTACATTTAAAAGTGCATGGATAAATATGCAGGATCATGTGTTATGTGTTAACGCATGTCCTATATGTGTGACTGTGTTGTTTTGGTGTGCGTGTGCTAGCATGTGTAATTGCATGCTTAATATCTTATAAGATCTCTTTCACTATTTATGATATGCTTTTCATACTGGTGGATAAGATTGGGTGAGCAGTCTTGATGGGAATAAGTTTCATTCAACTGATTTGTGGAGGGCATTGCTTGTTGTGATTTGGGGATGAAAGGGACGTGGATTATTAATGGAGGAAATTTTTGGGCACATGACACTTTGGTGTAGATTTCTGGTTGACCTTGGGGGAAAAATCATTTGTTTATGAAAGCAGTTTTTGACAAACTGGATATACCATAATTTAGTGGAAGACTTTACCTTGAATACTAAAATAGGTTCATGTGATGCTTTTGGGGAATTTTCTATTATAGCCATTGGAAAAATGTTAGTCGTGGTATCTCTGTAGAGATTTATACTGATAAATGGTTGTGTTTCAAAGAAGAAGTTTAAATTTCAGTTTGCATTTCTTTAGTATCTGTCTGTTTGAATATGTGTTAGACATTTTTATAATTGTTTCTTCAGTCTGATTAAAATCAGATCTCCACTGTCCTATATAAAGGTCTGCCAGTAACTGCTTAGGGGTCATGTTCTGGTGATCTATGTTATTACTATAATTGCTTTGTTTAAAAGCCAATTAGATGATGTCTTATACCTTTTCATTTGGGAGACTGCACAGTATGGTTGAAGAGCATCAAAGTGTGCTGAATGATTTGAAGCACTTTCAAATTTTGAAAGTTGCATTTCCATTGAATAATGAAAAGGTCACTAGAATGTGATCCCTTAGTGGTCACTGTCAGATCTTCACATAGAATAATGGAGATCTGATTTTCATCAGATTGATTGTTTCTCAGACAAAATAATGTGCATACATATTGATACCTTTTGACGATATTAGTTTAAATTAGGTCTGAATTTCATATTGGTATGTAGACAGACATTACAAACTTCTGATGAATCCATTTTTTGTTTTAGCTTCTAGAGCTAAACTAGCGGCAGTCAACTCATTCCAGAAAATCAGAGGACAGGCTAAGAATGTCCTGTACCCACAGCCAGAAGGCATCTTAGGGGAATATATGCAGAAACATGGGCGTGACCTTGGGGAGGATACACCATTTGGTAAGTTAACATTTTTTCTTTCCTGCAAAACACAGAGAAGACATCTTGTTTACATTTTTCCAACATTTTTGTGGTCTTTTTTAATTTTTGTTTTTATGGGGATTGATGTAAAGTTTTTTTACACCCACCTGAAGGCAGAGGATATTATGTTAAGCTGATATCTGTTATTCCATGATCAAAAAGCTCAATGGTGAAGGTTACTCTGACTGAGATGGGGAAAATATTTTTGACACATTGACTAACGTTCTCTACTATCTACAATTTCCAAGATTTGTAGATGGCTTGAACTTGTTTTTTGGGGGGGTTCAAAAGGCCAAATTTCAAGGTCACTTACTGAAAGAAGAAAAATGTTTCCACACAAGAATAGTACTCCTACATCACATACCTGGATCAAACTTTGTGGATGGCTAGTGCTTGGGTTAGGGAAGAAGTCTTTTGATTTTGGGGTCAAGTGTCAAGGTCACTGTGCTGACTGAAAAAAACATGATAAGGAAGAATTCTATTGATCTCAGTGTCAAAAGGTCAGAAGTCAGGGTTATTGTAATTGAAAGAAGAAAAGTGGTTTCTGCACACAAATTTCAGTAATGTACATTGAGACTGTTAAAACACAGGTTATGCATTTAATTGCCATTACGATACTCCTGTTGCTTTAGGCATATCTTTGAAACTGTTGCATATACAAGACCACTCCGATGGCCTAGTAGTTAGAGCATCCATTTCTGATGCAGGAAGTCACAGGTTGAATCCCAGCTGAGTCATACCAAAGACTTATGAAAATGGTACTAGCAGCTGCCTTGCTAGATGCTCAGCATTAAGAGGTTACAGTTAGGACTTGTTGGCCATACCGCAGGCATTGTAGCGATATGACTGAAAATGTTCTGAAGCTACATTAAAAATCCAAGTCACACACACTGTTGCATGTACAGTGATAAAACTTGATGGGGCATTCAATTTGAGGAGTCTGCTTAATATTTACTAAAGTAGGTCTCTATTATGTATTTGGAACTAGGTTACAGCTAGAGTAGGATTTGAGTTAAACTGTGAAGTGATTCTTCATGCAAAACTTTGAGTGAGTTCTTGTTTACTACAGATTGTTGTGTGTATGAGGGGTAGTTTTGAGGCTTAAAACCAAGTGAGCTTATGGTATGGCCCTGCATCATCCAGCATGCATTGTATGATTTTAAACTTTTCAAAATCGTATGCATCATTTTTAGCCAAGTTCGGCAGAGAATATTCTGTAATGAAGGGCTTTCAGTTGTGTGCAGCTAATATCTATCCACTATCCAATATGGCCACTGTTACTAAAAATAGAATAAACTTTAAATGTCTATTTCTCAAAACCATTTTAAAGAATAGGCCCAAGTTTGATTCAAGGATCCTGGCATGAAGGTTTGTACAACTGATAGTGATCTTCCATCAGATATGACTGCAGCTGCAAACAGTTAAAAGGCCTATAAATGACTTAAAATCCATTCAGCAGAATTTGACAGAAATTGACAATGAAGCTTGGCACATGGGGCTTGAGATTTATCAACATGATGCTAAACTTGCAATTACTAAAAATGAAAGAGCCTTTAAATGAAAAAAAATGCTGAGTATAAATTGGCTAATTAAAATAAACTGTGCTTAAAGGGCTGTGAAAATTGTACAAATTATGCCAAGCTGCCATCTAATATAGCTACCATTGCTAAAAATATCAAAACCTTTAACTTATTCAGTTCAATAACCACTGAATAGAATTTGACCAAAATTGACAGAAAGCGCTCCTGCCATCAAATATATTCACCCTTACTAAAAATATATATATTTTTTTGTAATTGTCTTCAATTCATTAAGTGCTGAACAAAATTTGATCATATTTGACAGAAAATGTTAAGGCATGATATGGTTTCAAGTTTTACAAATGATGACCATCTGCCGTCAGATATGGCTACTATTTTTAAAATTAGAAAAACATTGAAACAACTTTTCTCCAGAACCACTGAATGGAATTGAAATAAATTTAACAGAAAACAATCCTGGCATGAAAACCTTTCACATTTGTATCTATTATGCCAGTCTACCAACACAGATGGCCACATTTATTAAAATTAGAAAAACCTTAGATTACTTTTAGTAAAATAAAGCTGAGCAGAATTTTTATCGAATTTGATGAAAAGCATCCTAGCATGAAGGTTGTTAATATTACTTATAGTGTATATGCTATCCAATGTGACTGGTGTTTCTAATGAATTGCCCACTGAACTTAGACACAAAGACACAGTGATCACATTCAAGAGGGCTCTCAAAACTCACTTAATTCGACTGCAAGAACAAACTGAAAGACCTAATAATGTTTCCTGCCTTAAATATTCTCAGCATGTTTAATGTTTTCTAATTTCATGGTGTTTGTTTTTGTAATCATATCATTATATGTTTTTTGTCTTACAGGTGTTGTCTAATGTTGTATAGCACTTAGAGCTTCTAAAGATTAGGCGCTATACAAAGTCCTCATGATTATTATTATTATTATTATTATTATTTCTATAAATAAAAAATCTGTGCACATAAAAATTACTGAACAGAACAGAAAGCATCATCACATAAAGGTCTTTCTGATATGCACAGTGATTATTCATGCACAGTGATTATTCCAAGAGTTTCACACAGTAGAGCAGTGGGCTGCAGATGAGATTAGGTGCTCTGAAATTAACTTTTTTCTTAATTATCGGAGCATAAATATGTAACTATTAGCAGGGGAGGGGTGTCCCAAAATTTTGTGAAGTTAAGTAATAGCCCTCATACAGTGTGACCCCCGCTATAACACGGTAGTTGGGAGTCATAGAACCCAACTGTGCTGTAGATCGAACCGTGTTATAAGCAACCAGTTAAGTTAGCTGAAGAAAATATGCATATACCCAAATAAAATTTGCGGGGTGGGTGGGGGTGGGGTAGGTAATTATTGTGGGTTCAAAAATATGTGCTTCATTGGCACAGTTACCATCTTCAATTGATGTATATTAAATGAGAATATGCCTGTAGTGAAACAGAGAAGGCATACATAATATTTTACGTTATTCAGGGAACCAAGCATTGGTATATATACGTGTATACTACATGTCTAATGTATAGCATGAATAGAGTATCAACACCGTGTACTCACCCACAAAGCTCATCACATACATTGACTCCACAAGTAATTCCATCCAAAATATGCACACACAGAGATTTAAAATAGTCAGTAATTTTGTCACAGATCATATAGGTCTGAATTCAGTGGGAAAAAGATGGCACAATCACGTAACAAATGATGAAGCACATTTACTTTTAAGCACATCCAAAGTCAGTAAAAGATAGTTTGCGTTTTAATCTGCTGTTATTAGCGTTTGTAAGCATAAACTTTTTTCCTGCAAAAAGGTAACTTTCACGGCACAGTAAACATGTTCCAGTCACATTGGAAAATGAAACAATCCATCAGATATCATTGCTTTTAATTAAGTTTAGTACTGACTTCCTTTAAAGAAAGGTTCTTTGTTTTTATTGAAGATTGTAGTCAGCTTTTTGATGAAGGGTGCATGACTTATTAAAGTCACCACTAAAGGCCAGCTTTGGAGAACCAAACAAATGCCCATTTCTTATTGTCGCGGCAACATCAAATAATTGTATTCATGATTGAAAGCATTTTTTTTCTCCAATTGTTTAGTACGTTTTCGTAACAATCGTGTTTCAAAGGTAATCTGTTCTCTTTGAAATTTCAGCAAACTATTTTATCTGGGTACATTTGTAAAAAGGAATTGGCAGTCATTTGGTCAATTTTAGACACTGTTCCTCACTGCATATTGAAAGACAAAGAAGTGTAAGATTCTTTTTTTATATTTATGGTAGTGGAGTGATGCTGCATTCCACGCATGCACCAGAAATTTTAATAAAGGGTAAACGGATGATAGATATGCAGGTGTTTTGATCTGATTACAGGGATTACTACAGAAAATGTGAGTGTTTTGAAGGATTTAATTTTGAGTGACAAGAAGAGGAATTTTACTTGCCATCCACATACAAATGTCAATTTATGTAAATATATTAATTACTAGTGAGTGGTCAAATATCTGATGAAAGATAGATTATGAGATAGACTCATCTGATTGATCTCCACTACCAGAAATGTCAACAACAAAAATAAAAATGGATATCTCACAACATAGAGTGCTCATGCTAGATGTCAACATAAGCGGATTATACTATATCAATGCACTGTTAAGATGGTTTGTCAATATTGACAAAGAATTTGTTTATGTAACAATAGATAAATTTCAGTGCATGTTATATCAAGTTTGTGGCTTCCTTTCATGGGGCCTCTGAATTTCTCCACACCTAACCAATGGTTGTATAAACAAGTTTAAACATCCAACAATGTTGCCAATAATAATAAAAAATCACCAGATGGTATATTTTCCCACCAGTAAGGAAAAAACCCTCATAATTTGAGACATTTGTGGAGCCTTGCGCAGTCCCTGAATAAACTTTTTACACCTTATTTTTCTTACTTTTAAGAATGAAAATCTTTGTTCGTATATGAGAAAAATACATATACAATTTCAGGAGTCACGCCACGTTCATCTTTTATTATTCATATGTGATCTCTTCCCCAAAATGATAATATTATTTTTACGTTTTTTTTGGTACTTTTAAGAAAGATTTTTTTTCATGTACAAGAAAAATACATGTATATGAAATTTTGGGAGCAGCACCACGACTGTGTTTTATCCGAATTTGTGTTATAACAGAGCATGCTATAGCAGGGTCACACTGTACTTGGAAAAGTTGGGAACCACTTTATGTTCCAGCAGATGTGTGTGTGATTAAAAAATGGAAAAATTACCACCAGATACTGAAAACTGCAGTTGGTATAATGTTTTTAATGAAAGTGTCTCATTGCTCACTTACAAAAAAAATCACTTGACAAGTGACTGACTACATTTGTTGTTCTTGATGTCAAACATTTACATGGTCAGAATGAATGCTACAGATTTCATCATACCTAAAGAAACCAACTGTGCATTTATCTGTACAATATAGAAATGAGAATGGTATTCATCCATCCATTGAAAAGTAAGAATTGTATTTTTGTGGTACATATCTTTCTGTCTGCTATTTATGACCCACTATAATTGTGGTTGGGACATGTAGTGTTAGCATTGTCTTTTAATAGCATCACTATAATTGTGGTTGGGACATGTAGTGTTAGCATTGTCTTTTAATTGTACCACTATAATTGTGGCCGGGACATGTCATCATCATCATGAGTCTCATGAGCTAGTGTGGTCGTTGAGGCACTGTGCTGCTGAACATCGGACCAGTTCCCTCCACTTGTCTCGATCATGTGCCAATGCCTGTGTCTCCGCAAAACTTTTCCTGGTCCATTCTGTGATGTTGTCAGTCCACTTTTTTCTCTGTCTACCTCTCCTTCTGCCACCTTGGACACTGCCCTGAAGGACTGTTGTGGATAGACTGTTGGCTCTAGTGACATGGCCATACCAGTTCAGCTTTCTCTTTTTGACGGTGGTGAGGAGGTCCTCATATTGGCCTACTTCGCGCCTGATGGTGTTACGCACTTCTTCATTTGTGATGTGGTCCATGTAAGAGATACCAAGGATGGTTCTGTAGCATCTCATTTCAAGTGACTGGATTCTTCGTTGTAATTCTTCAGTCAGGGTCCATGCCTCACATGAGTACAAAAAGACTGAGATGACTAGAGCTCGCAATAGTCTGATTTTAGTTTTCAGACAGATATTCTTGTCTCTCCAGATGGGTCTTAGCTTTGACAAAGCTGCCATTGTTTGTGCTGCTCTTGACAAAATTTCTGCTCTTGATCCCTCTTCATTGATTATGGAACCAAGATATTTGAACTGACTCACTGTTTCCAGTTCCTGTCCTCTGACTTTAATCTTGGCTGAGATTTGTTTGCCACTATTTGTCATCAGTTTTGTCTTCTCAGTGCTTATCTCCATGTCAAATCTGGAAGATGTTTCATCCAGGTTCTTCACTAAGGTGGCTAGCTCGTCTTCACTGCCTGCCAGCCCATCAATGTTGTCTGCAAAGCGGAGGTTGGTGATGTTACGCCCTCCAGTGCTGACTGTCCCACACTGGTTTTCCAGGGCTTCGCTCATGATGCACTCTAAGTAGATGTTGAAAAGCGTGGGTGACAGGAGACAGCCTTGACGCACTCCCACTGTTGTCTTTAACCGGTCCCCACAGCACCTTGGACAATTACTACACTGGTAGCCTTGGCGTACAGCTGCTTGATGGTATTGGTTAGTTTTTGACCCATGTTATACTTCTTCATTGTGGCCCACAATGCCTCATGCCACACTCTGTCAAAGGCCTTTTTGAAATCTATGAACACATGATAGATGTCTTGTTGGTGTTGCAAGTACTTTTCGTACAGAACCCTGAGATTGAATATTTGTTCTGTTGTGCTTCTTCCACTCCGGAACCCGGCCTGTTCTTCAGTGATTATTTCTTCTGCTTGTGGTTTCAGTCTGTTCAAGATGATCTTCAGCATTACCTTACTAGCATGGCTGATCAAACTGATAGTTCTTTAATTTTGGCACAGCTGGAGATTGCCTTTTTTGGGAAGTGTTATAACCAGTGACTGGGTCCATTGTGTTGGCCATTCACCTGTCTGCCAGATCTTGTTGCAGATTTTTGTTAGTAGCTCTTTCACTGATTCTCCCCCATTCTTGATAAGTTCAGCTGGGATGTTGTCTACTGCAGCTGCCTTCCCATTCTTCAGTGCTCTTATTGCTGACTCCACTTCTTTGAGAATGGGGAAGTCATCATCATTTGATGAGTTTGAAACTTCAAGCACCTCTGGGTCTCCTGTGGACTGATGGTTGTAGAGTTCTTTGCAATACTCAGTCCATCTTTCTGCAATGTCACTCGCTTCTGTGAGGCATTTTCCATTTTTGTCTTGAATGGTACTGACTCTTGGTTGTTTCTGTCTGGTGAGGTCTTTCACAATTTGGAATGCCTGTTTGCTGTTATTCTTTATCAGACTGTTCTCCATTTCTGTGCACTTTTGTCCAATCCAATTTTCTTTTGCTTTGCTCAAGTTTTTTCTGATATTCTTGTTTATTTCTCAGTACTTCAGTGCCCCTGTTGTGTGTCTGGTGTTTTTTAGTTCTCTTCAGGCATCACACAACTTCAGAATCTCCTCTGTAACCCAGGGTATTTTCTTCGGGCGATGGAGGCCAATGATGTCCTTGGCAATTGCTGTCATGACTGTGTTGAAGGTGTCTGTCATCTCATTGACATAACCATCCATCACAAGGAGTGGAGCAAATTTTCCTCCAGTTGTGGCTTGGAATGACTTGCAGATGTTAGGGTCCTTCAGTTGTTCAAGGTTGAATTTGAGCCTGATGTTCTTTGGCTTGTTAATTTTCTTCAGCCTCACTCGGAAGTTCATAATCACGAGGTCGTGATCACTCCCAACATCAGCACCTGGGAATGTCCTTGGTTTTGCTCTATTGATGCCAGATTGGTAACAGTTTTGAACCAGTATGTAGTCGATCTGGTTGTGATGGGTTCTATTTGGTGAGTGCCATGTCCAGCATCATGAAGCTTTATGTTGTCCCAGGGTGTTGGCTAGTACCAAGTTGTTGTAGCTTGCGAACTCAAGCAGCCGTCTCCCTCTTTCATTGGTAAGCTCATTGCAAGAAGGTCCACAATGTACTTCCCAGTCTTTTAGAGCATCTTTGCCAACTTTGGCATTCCAGTCTCCTTGGACAGTGAGGATATCTTTCTTAATGACAGTGTTTAGAATACCCTGTAGTTTGTTGTAAAATTCCTCTGTTTATTCATCATCATGATCGGTAGTTGGAGCATAGACTTGGATAATTGTGATGTTAAAGGGAGATGCTTTCAGACGAATGGAAATGATTCTGCTAGATATGGGGCAGCATTCCAGCACAGATCCCTTGATGGCTTTATTTACAAGGAAGCCTACTCCATTTATGGACTTGTCACACTCTCCACTATAGTATAATATATGCCCATCTTCGGTTTGGTGTTCTCCTAGGGATTTCCATGTAGCATTAGCATAGTCTTTTAATTTGACAAGATAATCTTGGCATTCAGGTCAGTTTCTCAAACACTGTGTGGTATCCATGTTGCATGATCACATTTCTAGTATTTTTTGTTAATGGAGTGTATTGATTAATTTCATTTAATTTGTTAATGGAATATATTGATTTATTTCAATGCAATTTTCAGTGCAAGGTTTGCATTACAAGACTGGACTTACATTTTGTTACATATCTACCAGCTGTTCTTTTTATGAAACTCATCAATGACTGCAAACTCAAATATAATATTTTTTATTTGGATTATTTCATGCTTTATTTTCATTAAACTAATATAAATATTAAGCAACTGAATAAATAAATAAATTACGACTGTAATTCAATGCAATTTGTTCATTAATAAATATCAGAATTGAATTTGAGTGTGCAAGTTGAAAAGTGTTAGTAAATGCAGTTTCTGATGGTTTCATCTTGATATTGTACATTATCCCATATCAGGTCACTATCCAGATGATAGCACACTGGCCTTGTAAAACACTAAGATATAATTCTAATAATATTTAATGAGGCTCTCAGCTTGAGTATGTATCTGCTCTAATTAAAGTATCTATTTCCTGTCTCAGAGTGGAAGGCTTGTGTTTTTAAGTTGGTCAGCTAGCCTGACATAAATTAAATCAGTCTCATTTATTACAGATAGCATGTAGTGCGTTCCTTATGCAGAAATAACAAGGTGCAACACTCAGCCCATTTTGAGAGCATCTGCTGCTTGTAACTGATATTATCAAGATTCTCCCCATGGGTTTTACATGGATACATTGGGATATAATTATAAGGTTCCTTCTAATAGTAAAAAATAAAAAAAATAGATTTTATACAGAAGTATACATTGGACTGGTATGCCCAGCAAAGAAACAACTATGAGCACAGCAATGGAAAAGAAATTATGAGTACTTTAATATTTGTATACCGTAATGTATAGAGCAATAGTATGCCCTGATAATGTAAGTCACTAATGAAATGAGAAATTAAGTGTTATCATAGTATGAGCTCTATTTTATAAAAGGCCATAGCAGTATTTTTTAAAAATATTTTTTATTTCTTTATTGAATAGATCAAACTTATCATTTGTAGATAAATGTAGGTGGACTAATTTGATGCTAATAGTGGGCCTTGGTTTCAATACACCTTTAAATTGCTTCCCTTCCCAAAAACAAAAATGTTTCAAAACTTTAAAAATTCCTAATTATTACCATGATTTTTGGATAAAAGGCAGTGAGTATAAAATATCATTGGTGCATTTGTTAGTACTTGCTTTTATAATTGTGCATAACTCCTACTGTTTAAGAGAGAGACTTCAAACTTTGGGATATGTTCAGGGGTGTACACTGATTTTAGAATTTGAAACAGCCTGTGGGGTTAGATTTTCATAAATGTAAAATAACTCCCAAAATTGGGAACAACATGTTTTCAGATTGTTCTGTGTGTGATCAAAAACTTCTGTGTGAACAGATGTCAGATAATGGGTTAGAATTAGGCTCCATGTCATGCCTTGGGGGCATACAGTTGAGGTTAGAACTTAGAAACCATTGAGAGCCCTACTCTGTCACTAAATAAGCACTTATTGGATGTGACAAGACAGATTCAGATATCCATCTGGTTTTGGCCTCTCTGCCTACTTTTACCCCAGGGACTTGACCATAACATGGAAAACTAATTGAGGTCCCCACCCTACAACCATACATACATTTGCTTGGCATAAAAGGGTGAACTCTGATATGGTATTAATATTTAGCCCTGGGTCTATTCTTCTGAGATCTGAAGCTAGTGGGTGCAGAATTTTGGTGTTTCTCTGACAAAGCATGTGGAAATATGTATTTTGAAAGCTTTTGAGCACTGTACAAGTCATGTATTACCTAAAATAGTATTTCTATCCCAGTGTATTATTTTGATTTATCTTGAAAATTGCAAGTTGTTTTGCATGCACAGTATTATCATTTCATATTTTTCATGGTTGTTTGGTAAATCGCTTGAGTTTTAATGGTGCTTTCAACAAATTATTGAATGTATCAGTCAGAGGGAATGGAATTAAGTGCATTTCACAAGTACTGAGGCTGACCAGGACAGGTATCCATAAATCTTTTATCCGTGCATTTTATGCCCCTGTGCTAGCTATGGAGAGGTATATACTATATTCCATGTCTGTCGTATCTCATCATGTTAAGGCACGTCCATCATGAATTTAATTTCTGTTCAATAACTTTTGAAGGAAATCATAGATTAATACTGAATTTAGTATGAAGTTTGCTTCTCAGATTTAAATGTATTTTTTTAAGGGAATTATTGTCCTTAATTAGGGAGCCTTGATCCCTTGGTTCTTAAGGCATCAGTCTTGAAATCCAGGGATCTCAGGTTCAATACCCATCCAGGTCAGGATTGGTTACTTCCTGGAGAAGGGCACATAGCTTCAATTTCATCGGCATGATATAGGCGGATGTTGTGCCAAAGTGCTATTAAAAACCAACCATTGTCAACTTTCTCTGTTCGACTGAGAACTTTGCCCTTTAGTTGTGTCATTGGCAGGGAATCAATGTGGTGTTGACATGCTCAGTTGATTTTTATGGAGTTCACAGATTGAAATAGCTTACAGTAAGAAGGAGGATTAATTTGACATTGAAGTATTGTTATTTTTAAGCTTCATAATTTTTCTCTTTTGCCTAAAAAGCATATTAAAATATACATTATCTGAAAGTTCTTAAATAGCTAGTTATAATGCAACAGAGTATTATTATATTTTAATCATCTCGGTTATGAGGGGCACAATTTTACATTTTGTGACTTGTCTCAATTTTGTGCCCCAGGTATCAGCTTAACAATGAACTTGATTCAAATGAGATTAATTTGGTACAATCGCCTACAAGTATAGTTTTCAAATAAACTTGTACATATTTGGCATTTGTGACGGATGACTGAGTAGTACTGCCACCTTAAAATCTGCAGAGAAAAAAAAACTATGCTAGGATTCATAATCCCCAGGACACAAATACGTAGTATAGTAAATTTTGATATCAGTATACTAAAAAAATTACAAGCACTTGAAAACCCATTATTGGAAGTCAATGAATTTGCAACTGAACAATTTATGCTACCTTTCTTAAACTGGCCTTAACCTCATGTGTAATTGGAATTGTTTACTGAAATGTTGCATGTAGTCATCATTTATATAGGTGTACACATAGACAAATTTCATGGTAATTGGAGATGGTTATGCAGAGAGCTCAGAGTGATGTGTGATGGAATGACCTTTAGTGAATTGTTCCAGGAATTTTCATTTTGTTTTCATGATTTTGCAAAAGTACTAAACATAATATTCAAACTTCTTAATTTCCCAGAATCAGTGCCATATCACAATTCATTAAATGGGGTCAGGTCAGAGGTCATGCATGTGTGTTTCAACATCACACTGACACAATCTTGGCTATACAATACAGATTAGCTGTCTCAGATAGCCAAGTGAACTTACAATATGGCATAGAGTCAGTTGTGCATTGAGCATCTTGCATCATCTGTCCATCCATCAACACTTGTTAACACTCCAGAGGCCTTATTTCTGGTTAGATTTTGATCAGGTTTGGTATGTAAGTCTATATCATCAAGACAGAAAAGTAGCTACATGTATCTGCATTAAGGCCTATACAGGAACCTTAAAATACACTTGTTATGAAGATACTGTTGGGAATTCTCAAGATAACTTATAATATTCACAAAGAAATATATTGTCTGGTCAGATAGTAATACTTTAGTATTACCTTTTCACTAGCAATTGGATTCAGAGTTACAGTCAGTCTTCTATTCATTTGTCTGGTTTTGATCTTTGATCAGTATAATCTCAACTAACATTGGAGCCCTATCATATTTCATTGTTTAAAATTCTTGTCAAGAGTCTTGTTTTCTGTCAAATCAATTAGCCAGTCAAATTGTGGCTTACACTGGTTTGAATTTCATTGAAAGGTTAAGCTGACAGGTAGATTTGGTTGGACTATAACAACATAAATCAATGGTTGCATTTTGTAACAATGAACAACTACATCAGTTTTACCCACTGGATGGGAGACATGTTGGTTTTCTGAACCGCTTCGGTGGCCTAGTGGGTAGAGTGTCCACCTCGAATGTGGCAGGTCATGGGTTCGATCCCCGGCCGAGTCATACCAAAGACTTACAAAAATGGTACTAACAGCTGCCTCGCTTGGCGCTCAGCATTAAGAGGTTAGTGTTAGGACTGGTCGGCCTGGTGTCAGGATAATGTGACTGGGTGGGACATCATGCTACATGTCTGCGGCATGATGCCCCAGTGCTAGACATCACTATAAACTGCCACATTGCAGACATTGTAGCGATATGACTGAAAAATTGTTAAAGTTACGTTAAAAATCCAAATCACATCACATCACATCACATTGGTTTTTTGCTGTCCATCTGTCGTCTGTCTGTTCATCATGCTATGTTGTAAGCAAGATAGCTACAAAAAACTATTGAGGCAAACTAGACCAGGTTTGATATGTAGATACCATGAATGCATTCTAAGACCTGGCTGAGTTTTGGTTTCTCAGATCTTATTTTTTACTGATTTTTTTTAATAGGTTTTGGATTTAAACATTTTTGACAACAGCACTGTAGGCAGGTTTAAACAAAAATTACTTGAGTAGACAAATTAAATTTGATATTGATAAATGAATGACTAGATTGGATTTCCATATCAATGTAACAGTTTTTCAAACAATTTTTATAGACTTTTGAAACTTAGAAGACCCAGACATTTAAATAGTGTTTCCTTTCACCATCATATGTGCTTCAGAGACCCCTACTATTTTTATTTGACCCCTTGTCTGACATCAAGGTTATTTATTTTACTGAGTCTGACCCCCCCCCGTTCTTACACCAAGGGCATATTTGACTCTAAATCTTGTACCCCAAGAGTAAACATTGTTAAACATAGTTTTGAGCTTGTTGGAATTAGACCTTTTTTAACATAAAACATTTTGTTTCAAGATTAAGTAACTGGTACTTGAGGAAAACAGATAAAGTTTGATTAATATATCTGTATTTATATGTATATATCCTCATTAGATTTTCAGGCCATTACAACAGTTTTTCCTTTTCTTAAATGCATTTTTCACTTTTCTGACTTTTCTTGGCAAATGCCTTGTTAGTACAAAATAACAAAATCCGTTTGAGTTAAACCAGCAATTTTGCATGTTTGTAGGGTTGTAGATGACTTGATCAGATTTTCATGATATTATAAAAATGTGAATGTTTTTTGACTTAACTTTCTTTTGTCAGCAGTGTTCTACAAACACAAATTGGATGGATAGGTATAATCCTCCTCAATTGGACAGATGTCAAACTTCTCCATATTTCAGCCTCCCAAAATGACTGTGGTATCCAGATGAAATCAGGTTCAGAGAAAGATGAGTTGCAGCAGAATATTTTTGTATATTGCTGGTTAATGTTCTTGAAATGGGTTTTTTATATTGATTTACATAGTTTGCAGTGGATCTTATTGCTGAGTCAGTCATTGAGGAAGATCTGTAATCCAGCTGTTTTTAGAACATTGTTTTCATTTGTTAGTGTCATATTTCTTTTGAATAGCTCTTTTTTTCCTGTTTTTTTTTTCCTTCAGGTTTTTCTAGCCTTTAGAGTTATTACTGGAGTTGCAAACGTCTGTTGTTTGCAAATTATGCACGAGTTATTAATTTTATCATTGGAACCCAGTCATCAGATGATACATGTGTGGTCATAGAAATAATTTGAAATCATTTATCGCTTAGTTTCTTTTATTTCTTTTATTTCATTTAATATGATAAAATAAACAATTGCAATTGGTAGAGTAAATTTAGTTTGCATCTGGCCACATTGACTGGCTATTCATTTTTTTGTTTGCACCAGTCAGATACTGGAATTGAAATGGATGTACATATACTAGTAGGGGCCCCGAGTGGCCGAGTGGTCTAAAGCACTGTCCATTATGGATCACTGCCATCTCACCTCTGTCTGCGTGGGTTCAAGTCTAGGATTCAGCTAATGTGGGTATGTGAGAAAGCTTGCCAGTAGCTTCTCGTGGGTCGGTGGTTCTTCCTGGGGTTTTCCCGGGTTCTTCCTCCACCATTAATACTGGCCGCCATGCATAGCCTATCATGTGCTGAAAAATAGCTTTAAACCCCACAACAACAACAACAACAACATATACTAGTAAGTTTTATAACCAAGACAAATTGTTTTGTGGCTTCCTAAAAATGAAATTTACTCATAAAGTATCTTTTTTGGCATATTTTTAATGTGACTTTGATATTTTACAGGGTCCAGTCTGGTAGAAGCTGGAGAGTCATACAAAAGACTAGGAGAAATAAAGTATTCATTGGAGGAAAATGTCAAACAGAACTTCCTGGAGCCTCTCTCCCACCTCCAGTCCAAAGACCTTAAAGAAGTCAATGTAAGCCTTCTTGTACATTTAGCTAAATTAGTCAGAAAATGCTGAGCAGACTCTGTCAAATGGCATCATTCATACTGAGTTTCATGTATCTTTAAATTTTTCCAGTCTGTATTTTTTAAAATTACATTTGGTATCATATAATACCAAGAATGTTCTTCAAGTAAACAGCATAACTGATATATTTCAATTATTTAAATTTATTGCTATTTTATTGCACTTGTTCTTCATGGAGAGGAAATTAAAGACCATTAAGGTGACCTCATATCAGATTTTTTACAGTGTGCATTGTTTCCTTGTTCAGTATGGCAACACTTCTTAAGTAGTTACAGAGCAAAAACAGCAATCTAAAACTGTCTACCTTGTATCATCCTCAGTAATAATTCCAGTGTTCAATGAGATGCAGCAAACTATTGCTTTTGTTGTTTTTTTTAAATTTTTTGTAGTCTTTTTTAGTTTTTTTTTTATTTTTTGTGTGTTTTTGGTTGTCCTTTTTGTGTGTTTTTTGGTTTTTTTTTGTGTTTTTGGTCACACACATAGTTTTCGGTAAAGTGTGTTTTTGATCACTATGTTCAGATATGTCAGTCAGATTGCGTGGCATCATTGTAACTTTTAATTCATCCGGGCATAAGACCAGGTCATTATATGGTATGGCTCAGCAATTGTGTATTGTTCATTGAGAATGGTCCATTGTGTGTCATGCTTCCATGAATAATTGCTTGATAACACTCTGGAGGCCATATTTTTAAATCTGAATTGGATCAAACTTAAAATATCAAGATTCATGTTCAGTTAATAAGGTGATCTTACATCAGATTGACTCAGTTTGTTACCACTCTGGAAACTTGGATCTAATTTGGATCAGTTTTGGACATGCATGATTAAGATGCTGAATGAGTTAAGTAATCAAAGAGATTGTTACATGTGCAGTGATCTTGTATCTAATTTGCAGAGCTTGTTGACCCTCTGGAAACCATGGTTCTCATTAGTTTTGATTGACCCTTTTCATACTGATGTGTAGAACTGGAAATTTGTTGAGTGAGTAGTTTATCAGCATGAGAGAATGCACTGAATCAGGTTAATCTGGCTTCACAGGATATGTTTTTCAAATAATTTTTCAAAGTTGTGTACCATTTTAAGAAGCATAAAAGTTTCTTTAAAGCCATATTTTCACTTTAAAATTTCAGTTGTAAAAAGTTTCATTTTAAATTTTGAAGAATCGTGTGTGCAGTTGGACCCAACTTGTGGGAGAATATATAGTGTTGTTGATACTGAATTTGATAGAGGAATTCAGTCTAAATTGCACACTCAGAAATAACTATTCATGCATTTTCATTGACGACTGTGTTTATATTTTTAGATTCACTGAATTGTACTTGTAACTAAATTCCAGTTTATTCAGAATTATTTTTGCATTGTAAAGGTAAGATATTTAGAAATCATAAAAAGAGATGTTTGACAATATTAAAGGGAAAAACTCGTTTGATATTTCATTTTAATATTCCTTGACTTGATGCTCTTTTATGCTTATTCTTTCTGCCAGCTTAAAAAACACATTTATTTCTTTATTCTGAAACTTAAAGCTTATGGTGCCATATTCTTATGATTGGAACCATGTGATGTAATTTCAGCATCACAGAAAGAAACTTTCAGGCAGACGACTTGATTATGACTGTAAGAAGAGGAAGAAGGACAAAGGTATGTATCGGAACTATCTCTCAATGTAATGTTTGCTATAACTTGTTTTTAATACTTTAATAACTGAAGTGTTAGGAATCACTGCACATGGATAAAGCAAGGTTTATAAACCATGCTGTGCAAAACTTAGAGCAAGTTTTAAGCTCTCTGTTTTTCACAGCTTATTGTTCTATGTGACAGCTAGGGGTCAACAAGTCTGTGACTTTTTGTTGTACATGACAGCTAAGGGTTAATGAGAGTGATTTGTGTCCAAATTTAGAGCAAAGTGCAAGCTTGCTTTCTCAGATAAGCTTACAAAATGAAATGTTTTAAACATACAGCTTCCAGAAAGTTGATGCTACTGATTAATAGTGTGTACATGATTTAATTTGATTTATAAATCAAGGTATATAAACCTTATTTTTTCATGGGCAGAGACCCTCTACTAGCTAGTGAACTGACTGCAATGAATTTCTTTTGCTAACCTCATAGACTTTTTTTCTTTAATTTCACATTCTTTCCTGACTTAATTAATTGGGTAAAAAGACTTATGCACACACAGCAGAGAACCACAACCCATAGTTTTGCAGCAATATATCCATGACTCAGAATTCAGATTTGAAAAAATATTGAATCTTTATGCCAAAATAGAGCCATGAATACTTGTAGACATCTGCATGTACATAAGTACACAGTGATTACTCCAGGCTTTGCACACAGAGAGGGATTTTTCCATCACATGTTCAAATAGGAGATTGTCAGTTTTAATAAAAGACAGTTTTTATCAGAATATTATCTTTGAATAGACCCCATATCATATACTTCACCAAACAAGTATCATGAATGGTTTTTATGATTAAAGATCATACTGTAAGTTGTTCATCTTTATTATTGGCATAATTAGAACAGTTATGCATTTCTCCTTCAAATATGTTCCCCGATCACAATAATGTTTGGATTATAAGTCCTGTTACCTCCCAAATTCACCTCTCCCAACGATGAAAATTCATCTCCTCCATCTATAATATATAGACAGAGGGCAATAACTCTTGCCCCATTACCTCCCCTTGTCACCTACAGTTGGCACTGGTTTAAGCTTTCACTGTGTGAACTGACAACATTATTTATTTGACCTCCCAAAACAAAGTGGATATTTGTGCATTTTCATTCCATCCATTGAGGATTATGTTATTTTCAGATGTATTAATGATTATTCTGCAGGTGGTATAACTTATTTTATTTTAAATTTTGACTATAATTATGTGAATTATTTTTCCTATGTAGACTTTTTTCTGCATTCTCAAACGACACGGCTCTGCATGGCTACATTTTACTAGAAAGCGTTCACGTTCATGTTCACGCACAATATTTATTTATCATCCTTGGTATAGCAAACACTATTTATTTATCATCCATGGTATAGCCTGTATCTCTGACATTTTTAACACAGTTAATTATGCATTTCTTTTTTTTTCTCTCTCTTACTTTTCATTTTATAATCAACTATGATGACTAAGTAATAATGCAATAATAAATAGCCAGTGAGAATCTTGATGACTCATGTCTCATTTATACGAAGTGTGCATCTTTGGCTACATATAGTATGTGCACCACTTAGAATACATGGTTGACAATTCTCTGTCAAGGAGAGATCAGATTCTCTTTACAGTGTCCCTCCATCCGTTGGTCTGTCATCAGATTTGCCAGCTATGGGGGCATCTATTGATTGATCTTTTTGCATCCAGGTGGAATCACAAACTGTATACCTGAATTTTCCCAGTACTGGATCCTGAGGCTTGGTCCATCTCTGCTATTTCTTTTTATTGGGAAGGTCTGTGGCCATTTGCCTACCACCTCAACAAAGATCTTAGTTCCTAAGATTATAGATCTGTCCAGGAAGAGCCTGGCCAGGCCAGATCTTCTAAAACAGGTCTGCATCAGATCTCAAATACCCTAAAAATTCATGCGTTCCATTATAACCTGGACTGTCTTCTAAATGCATAGTTCTTGTATATAGAGGCTTGCAACAAAAACAATTCCACCCTTCTGTCTTGGAATGAATTGCATGAGCTAGCAGGGCCTCCACTTTAAAGGCTTGCAGAGGGATGTGGCATGTTTTCACGGACTGGCAAAAAGTCAAAACATCAGTCCTTTGAGTGCCTCTGCCCCCACAAGTAGCTGACCTTTTTCTTTGCCTGTTCGGGGAGAAAAAGGTTGGCTCTGACTACTATTAAGGGTGTGTCCCATCATTATGGCAGGGAGGATCTTGATCATAACAATGATCTGTCTGAGTTGTTATGCAACAATGACTCCATAAAGCCTAAATCACTCACATTGTTTTCCTAAGTGGAATCTTTTCTGGGTTCTGCCTTTGATGAATTCAAACAAATTTGAGCCTTTAGCCAAGACATTACTGAAGCTCCTTTCACTCAAGACCTGTTTCATGATAGCTCTTGCTCAGGTTTGCAGACTGAGTGAATATATGCCATCTGTGTTGACAATAATGACTTTATTTAAAGAGGGTAACACAATTGGCTAAGAACTCATCTACCTTGAGGCCCTCATACAAAGGAAGTTTTGTATTTTAGCTTCATCTCTGAAGCCACTGGATATATTGGGTTTGGACCCATCATACCTTCCATTTAGATCTGATGGCTCAGTGGCTTGTATGACAGTTTTGTCACCAAGAATTGTTTGCCATCAGTGGGCATTCAAAAAGTCATCATATGATCTCTCTCCTGTATTGAAGGAAACCAAAACTGCTTTCAGATAGGACCTGGTACTTTGCTTAGACTTTACATGAAGCAGTCTGAGCCTGTTTGTGGAACTCCAAGATGCCTCCTTCTTCCAGATTAAACTGGGAAAGAGGACATAACCCCTCAAGCCCTCTCATAGTGGTTGAAGTGGGTAATATGCATGGCATACTCTGACATATCACTTGAACAGAGTCACCTTATGAAGATCTCTGCTTATGAGATAAGAGTAATTTCTGCCAGCCCTGCAATGACTAGCAGCAAACTCTGGATCTGGTAAACTCAGTCACACAAGTGACTACCAGACCCACTTGACATCAGCACAAGCTCCAGACAAGCACACTATGCAGCTTTTGCTGGATTCACCTGGAAATTTTATGTGGTAAACAATATCTCATTATTTTTTCTTTCCATATGTAAACCACATTACCTCTGGTTGTGTTGTTCATCACAAGTTACCTGGTCCATAGGTTGGATGCACAACATTCCCTCTGACTATTACCTACTCTTCTAATGTTAATGTGATTGGTGAACATATTCATAGGATAAATTTTTTTCCTCCTAGAATGCTTACCCAATTATATTACTTTATTGCCCTCCCATCCTCCACACAATGCAATCAGTCCATTACTTGATGTTGTGTTCAGCTTAAGCTGGGACCAGCTGTAGGCTGCAAGGGGAGGTAATGTGTGTGAGCTATTGCCCTTTGTTTTTATATCATAGACGAATTTTGTCTTTTGGGAAGACTACATTATAGAGGTAGAATGGCATATATTCCTGACATTAATCAATTAAGTATTCTAAAAAAACATATTTTACAAAAATTAGGTTTTGACAAGGGTACATTAGATTTGCTCATGCCAGGAGAGAGAGGTGTAGTTGGTAGAATCTTTTTAATAATGAGAGACTCATTGCTCAGTTGCAGAAAGTCACTTAGTCTCCTGATTACAGCAGTTGATATGGAAGAAATCAAGCATCCAGGAGAAAACAATGCATAGCGTCTACTCTCATTATGATGATGAAGCTTTTTTGTCAGCCATTTTGTCTTAGTAATGAATTTGGTGCTTATAATTTACAAGATCTATGATCCTTGTCTTATCATTGACAAACCAGTATGTATAAATGAGAAGAGCATATCAGAAAAATAAATCTTTTCCTAATATCTGATATTATTGTTTTTATTTTTAAATCTTAAGTTATTTACCACATTTCAACTCATTTTCTAGAAATAAAATATTTACATTTTATCATTTGACATACAGTACAGCTCACATGATTTTTTTATTTTTCTCTATCATGGTGAGTGTGAAGAGGAATAATGTAAAGATCTGATAGAGTTTCTGCAAGAAACGTTCAGCACACCATACTTTCTCACAGTCATAACTGTCAATCACCACAGAGTTGAAATGGTATCAATAAAATGGGTATAGTATAATGAAGGTGTGCACTTTGATGCACTGATTTATTTTTGATCTTGCCCTTATAAATTAGCACACACATTTTTATTTTTCCAAATCAAATTTTAGATAACTTTGACATGATGACATTGATGAATGAATTGTATAGAACCTATATTTTGTGTAAAGGATCTAAATTTCAAGTAGTCTTTCATCAATACTACATGATCAAAACCTACAGATGCATTCATGCTTATATTTCTGTTAAAGTTTGTTCGATGTATTATTTCTTTAATGATCTTATCAAAGTCACTAATATGTTGTGCTCCATGTTTTGAAAAGAATGATAAAAGTCAAACAAATTAATAACAAAAGCACAGTTACACGTAAAGCTGAAACATTTGCATGTGTGAACAGCTTAGTTTACTGTCCGTAAAGGTATGTAAAATTGATAAACCTGCAAATGAACATGCATGTGTCTGTCGTTGACACAGAAACTAATAGTTCTAGTTCAGTGGTATATTTCCTTGTCTGTGCTTAAAGAGGATTGTTTGGTAGTCTTTAGCTTAATTTATTTTTTACTGTATGTATCAGTGATTTTTCACATCAAATGTGGCATTGCTAGGCAAGAAGCAGAAGTTGGCAAGAATTGGTTAAAGTGCACATAACACAACAGTACACAGATTTTATTGATTTTATTGATAATGCTGATAAAAATTTCCAGAAATTACAGTATTTACATTTAAATAACATTTTTGTTTACAAAACCTTTGATTAGTAACATTTTATTTAAATAAACTGTCTTAATTACACTACTGCTAGCATCCCATGCACATGTCCAGTCAGTATGTCTGGTTCTGTTTCAGAGTTTTTCATCAGAGCTTCTGTGACTGAAATAAGGGAATAACATTGTCAATAACCACAAAATGGTCACTGGTGTATTAAAAAAAAATATGTATCGAATTGACAAGACTTTTTGAATTTTTTTCATTGTCCAAAAATATAGTCAGCATAATAACTGATTGATTCTTCAGTTTGTATCTGATTGTAAATTGCTCTTATGTCTCATCCTTTTCATGTGTAGTCTTTACACATTGGCTGTTCAAATGTCAATCAGTAATGTCTTTCAACCACTTTGGCTGAGGAGCTGCATAACATGCACCGGCTAAGTTGCAGTCACTGTTGTGGTGATTTTTATGTTATTTACACCCACCCACAGCTTCAGCTCTTAAGTGAGCATGTAGGGGATTGACTGCCCCACCATAACACATGGAGAAACAAAAAAAAATATTGTGAGCTGTACTGTACTGTAAATTGATTTAGTTTTGTGGTTATCAGATTTCCTGGTATTGCAGAAAAAATCACGTTTTGTTAGGTACTTAAATCTGTGTATTGAGGTGGAAGTTCTTCCAAGAGGCCCAAGTGGGTCTGAGATGACTCACCTGACTGACATCTGCCTAACAGAAGGAATATTGATTTATTGGGTCTTTAAACAAAAGGAATTATACATATTTGTTAAAAGGAATTTGTTTACTGAGTTGGTGGCTGAATATGACACTATAAGGATTAATCTACTAATGAACATAATGTAATGACAGGTCCTTGAAACCTATCAGTACATATTGGAATATGCAACCTATGATACAATACATATTGATACGTATAGAGAATAATTATTAAAATGACTTTAAACTATTAGTGACCATTGTAGATCAAAATTGACATTTATGTCATTTTGTACAAGTTCTTTGCCTTTTTATTGACATATCAGAACATCAAAATTATTGATCTGTAGATACATCAATGAATTGTTTTACCCCATTTCACATGTTTGTTCATTGTATTTTCTGTCAAAAGCCAAATATTCTGCCGTAATCAATGTCATAATAATGAGAGTTGACCGTACTACTGTACTCACTTGTAAGTCCAGTTTAGCTGGAAACTGCTCAGATCAGATTTGGATGTGCCAGCAGCTCTGGATCTATGCAGTTTGTTAGGACTAATCAGTGGACCAAACAGGGTAGACATTGATCTGGCTGTGCATTATGTGGTAGCAGATCAGAGTCTATGTTATTTGCAGTTAGACTTCACTCATAAGTGAGTATATAGAGTAAATTATCATTTGCGTATACAAAGTTTCATGAATATTCATTGAGATGGTTACTTCATCAGACAAGTAGAGTCTGAATTATCAACATGGAACATGCTGCATGTTGGTTAGGAATGTAAAAAAGGAAACAAGCAACCACACAAACTATTTCATCACCATCAGAAAGGATTGGTCAAACTGTTGGATACTTTACAAGAATGAGTGTCTCCAAAATACAAAAACATTATAAAATCATGAAACAATTGATTTCATAAGATATGGAATCAACAGCACTGAAGAAATTTCAACAGAAAGCATCCTACTGACCCAGATATCTTGGCCAACTGCTCTTGCATATGGCTGTTAGGCAGATGTCAGTCAGGTGAGTCATCTCAGACCCACTTGGGCCTCATGTTTCTCCTGCTGATTTGATCAGTCCTTAGTGAAGTTTATTATGCATCATAATCAGCATAGAGTGTAAAGTTCATAAGTTAACTTGTAGTTGTTGCAGTTTTAGGTTGGCTATCAGTGTGATGTATTTCTGTTTTGTAAAAGTTAGTTCTGTTCTATATCACCTTGAGAATCAAGACATGACCTTTATCTTGACATTGTTGGTGTTTTCTGTTTGATTTCTTAGTGTTTTACTTGATTGTGACTTACAAAATATATATTTGAACAGGCTAATGACAGAGTTTTAGAATAACAAATTTACTAAAATGTCATTAGGAAAATTTACACACATTCAAATTGTGGAAATTAATTTAAATCTGAACCATTTAGCTTCAAGTTGTTAGCATATTGCCTTTACAGTAAGTAGTCGACATATTTTATACTTGCCCTTGCAGTAAACAGTAAACACAATTCATACTTGCCCTTGCAGTAAGCAGTCAAAACAATTCATAGTTGCCCTTGTAGTAAGCAGTCAACACAATTCATACTTATTATTCAGTAGGTACAGTCAACGTAATTCATACTTGCCCATGAAGTAAGCAGTCAACACAAGTCATACTTACCCTTGTAGTAAGCAGTCAACAGTTTATACTTGCACTTATAGTAAGTCCAGTCGACACAATTCATACTTGCCCTTGAAGTAAGCTGTCAACACAGTTCATACATGCCCTTGCAGTAAGTACAGTCAACACAGTCCATACTTGCCCTTGCAGTAAGCAGTCAACACAATTAATACTTGTCCTTGCAGTAAGTACAGTCAACACAGTGCATAATTGCCCTTGCAGTAACAGTCAACACAATTCATACTTGCCATTGCATTAAGCAGTCAGTGCAATTCATACTTGGTCTTATAGTAAGTACAGTCAACACAATTCATACTTGCCCTTGCAGTAAGCACAGTAGACATAATTCAAGTTTGCCCTCATAGTAAGCATTCAACATAGTTCATCCTTGCCCTTGTAAAGACAGTCAACACAATTCCTTCTTGCCCTTGCAGTAAGCAGTCAACACGGTTCATACTTCCCCTTTGTTGTAAGCACAGTCAACACAAGTCATACTTTATGACGGTACAGTTTAAAATATATTATTTGGACAAGTTCAGGATGTTATGTGCACATTTTAAATAATACATATAATGCAGTATAATTTTCTAGTGGTATATCATTAAACTATTCATTCGTTAAAGGGGTCGGGGGAGAGAGAAGATTCAGAACATTCTTAATATAATGACACTAGATAAATATTTAAAATTTCCAAGTACATGAATGTCTGTTTCAATGCTGTTCTGTCATATGGCATTTCTCAGATTTTGGTGCTTAAGTAAGCTTTCCTCTTACTTATTAATAAGCAGTTATAAGAACTTCTTTCCCTTATTCCACATGTCTTACTTATTAATAAGCAGTTATAAGAACTTCTTTCCCTTATTCCACATGTCTGCACTATTCTGCTATAAATACTGCTTTATGAAAATTCTTTCCGCAGTAGGTGTAGATGTGGCTTTTTGATCCTCAGTGGTAATGGTTTGTTTTGTTGTTTGAGATCTGTTCTGTATTTTACTAGTACACACTGCCAATATATAACTATGAAGTTTAAGTCTGATTTTTTGGCAGGTTTTGTATTTTACTGGTACACACTGCCAATATATAACTATGAAATTTAAGTTTGATTTTTTTGGCAGGTTTTGGTTTAACTCATAAGTAATGCATTAATTTATAATGTGTTGAAGACATTTTCAAATTTTCTATTAAGTGTAGCTACCAGGCTCACATTTCTATTATTAAATAAACACTTTGTTGTATTATATTGTTGTCAGTCATTTGTATCCTTGGGTCCATCTCACCATCCTGAAGTCAGTTTTCCTGTTAGCAGAACTACATCCACACTGATTGAGTGTGATGATATTCTGAATGATATTTTACAGGTCTAAATAGATGACAACAAAGGTTTCAGATTTTGAATGCAGCTCCTGGGGGTTGGGTGGTGGCGGTGGTGGCATAAGCTTGTAATTCAGACTCTGTTAACACTGGTTTAAATGATGATTATGTTTGATATGCTGTTTTACATGACAGTGGATTCAGATCCTTGATGCTGGTTCATGGTTGGGTCAGTAGGGGGTGGGTGGATAGGGATACATGTATCTTGGTAGAGGTTTGGGTGGGTAGGTATGTTGAAGATCAAAAATCACATTTTTATAGGTAACAAGAAATGTGAATATTTAATATGGTTTCCATTTATTATCATTATTATTATTATTATTATTGATGTTGTTTTTGTCATCAGTATAATTATTAATATTCTTTGTAGATGAATTATTAATATAACCACATCAGATCTGTTACATAAGCAAGGAAATGTGTCTACATGCCCCATAATCTATTATATTCATTTGAAGCCGAAGTTCATCTATTTTTTCCTGTTGTTGATCACAAGTGGTGGTTTAATTAACATTTCATTTAATTTCTTTTATCGTCTTCCAAGGAGGTAGGTCTAACCTTATTTTTCTTTTCTACTATTCCTATGGTATCTTGCAGGATATTTACTTAAAGATCACTATCTTCAGAAGCCAGTTTTTATTTGGTCACAGTTACATTTCCGTAAAATGCTCAGCCATATTTTTTGAATATTTTACATTAAGCTTATCTACAGACTCTTCTTGACTCAAAATTCTCAAATTGCTAAACATTATTCAGGTTGCCCATTTGTAAAAAAATTGTTTAAGTGATGATGGAAGACTTTCTTTTTAGATTATATTAGAATTTGATATTTACTTTAAAAATTACCTGAATTTTAAACCAGGAACTGTGTTGAAGATGTTACAGAATATTCAACTATCAAAAAAAGATGTAAATTTTGTGTCTTATAGCCACTTATGTTGGCTGTATTTTAAATGCTGAGTATATTTTGCTTCATTATTAAGTACAACCACCTGCGGTGAAGATGGTGATCAAAACTAGTCAGAGTAAATTTATGCTTTAGTCATAATATATTTGCATGGAATTTGCTTGTTGCTGAAGTAAAATAGTTGCTTGCATCCTCTACACTTTTTCACTAATTAAAACCTTGACTATTTGCAATTAAAAAATAACACTTCTGACTGAAACTTGATAGATTACTGTTGATTGATAAAAAATGGCACTGTAAGATTTGTTATTATAAGCACAGTTAAGTGTCAGTGATATTTTCATACCCACCTCCCACATCCGTTACTGTATCTCCTAACTTGAGGAATTGAAATTCACCAAAACATATTCATACTCGCTTACATTGGGTTCTTTGGTGTAGGTTAAAACTAAAAAGTTAAGTTGCACCATAGTTAAATATATTTTACCAAAATTTTCTGGACTCTGGCTGTAGTGGCATTGTTGTTGCATATCTTCTGTTTTGTGATACACCACTTTTTAAGTCAGCCGCCTGATCTCAATAACATTTCATTTTCTGAGGTGCAGAAATATACAGGCTAAGGTGGTAACAGTATTTCACAGTGTTTCACTTTGAAGTGATTGTAACCTGAAAATGTCATTTTCACAGTTATGCAGCTGACATAAAAAGTATAGTTTTATTGTATGTCAAAATTTTCTTGGATATCATGCAAACAATGGTTTTACAAAAAAGACCTTGCATTGCATGTAGCACTTGTATAGTTCTTCTTCCAATACATTACCCAATCATAGTACCTCAGCAGAACTGTTATCTTGAAAATCCAGCCCTCCCAGGCTAAAATTTTTAGCTAAAAAGCTAAAAGTTATCTGCTCAGTTATCTGGCAGTTCAGTAGTGATTTCCCTAATGATACAAGGACTGGTTTTCAAATCCCATTAATACTTCAGTTATTACTTCCACTTGTGCTGCATACCACACTTGCTACAGAGAGACTTCACAATCCACTTTCAAAAACTGTGGAAATTTTCAGTCTTTAAGCAAGTTGGAGGAATGTTCTCTTTGAAGGGAAGTATAGTCCGTCTGTAAATTTCCAACTTCTGTTTTCTTTCTTTCTTCGCTGACAAAGTTTCTGGCTTTTCAGTGTGATCACTTTGCCATCCTCACACACATAGATGCCCTTAGTATGTACCTGCACGGGTTTCCCCTCACATTTTTATAGATGTATTTAAATTATTTTTTGTTGGTCTGGTGTGTGTTTGTGTGTGTGATATAGAACTCGTATAATATTGCTGTATAATTTCTACTATGGTTGGATACATGCAGATAAGTTTTATTTATTAATCTAGTCTTAGCATCCACTTGTGACACTACTGATTTTACCTGTACAGGCCATCATTTGGCCTTTCCTACAGGTAACATTGTCTTACAATTGAGATTATAGTGTCCACTTCTTTCGTATCAATAGTAAATCTTCAGTGCATTTTTATGTGCATGTATTGTGTGTACTATAGAAAACTCCATTGTACATGTATTTCTGTATAGTATCCACCATGGATGGGTACTTAGAAGTAAGTTTTCTATACAGAGTATAGTCATAGTGACCAATTCCTAGTTATTATAAGTGACACTCCAATATTTACCTGTACTGGTGACCATGTGCAGCCTTTTACAAGTAATTGTCATAGTGTATCTCTGCACATACACTCTGTGAGTTCATAAAGCAGGACACATGCCACACTACACCTTTACATATTATGTGCTTTATTTTGTCTTACAGATTTAGACCCATGGGCAAGACCAGGTATGAGCTATGTAAACATTGGAAACATGGGACTGACAAGTACTCACCACATGTAGCTTGTTCCAGTTTCCAATCTTCAAAAACATGTCAGACTTGCATATTGTGGACAGAAAATCGATGGGCTGTGGAATTTGTGGTACTAAAGGGGAAGGCACAGAAGAGCTACCAGAGGGAAAAAGACATCATCAGTTTGAATGGTAATGTCATGGCTGGGAATAACTTGCTTCGTCATGGGTGTCTCACTCCACATGATTCATCAACAATGAAGCAATCCAAGCTAACACAGCTTCCTCACTTTCCCATCATGATTAACCTAACTTGGCTGAAGAATTATCCTGTTTTCTACATGTACTTGACACCTAATCACCTTTATCACCTGCTATTGGGGGAGGTTGAAATCAAAATAAATCACCTCAGTTAGTGTCTTGCACTTAATATGTATGGACTGGCTGTGTTGATCAAATTTTCTGTACCCTGTCCCTGCTTAATGAACTGGACTATGTCATGCCAACTATGATGGTCTTGTTCCACCATGACTGGACCATGTCCTATGACTGATTGTAGCGGGTCAATACCACAGCCAATCATCCATTTTCAGCTGTCAGACAAATGATCTTTCCTGAAACTGTAATATAGGCACTCATGTAGATCAGCCTAACCCCCATAGTGCCTCACTGCAAATGATGCCTAGTATGGTGCCTCAATAACGCTTCACTTTGTTCCCAGCGCTTTGCCACTCAGAGGGAGCGTTTACTTAACAACTGTTTGAATGTTACCATATTGCACCACCACAGTCAATAGTACATTGGAAGCCAAACATGGTAGGCCTTGATGAACTACATTGGAGTGAGATTGAGATTAAAATGAGCCTACTCAGATATTATCTAGCACAGTGATTGGGATCAAATATCCACTAACCCATCTCAACACAAATAATGACACAGTGTCATGCAAGATTAAATGGCACTGTTCTATCAAAACTGGACTATGTCATATGTCTTAGATCACAAGAAGTCACTACCACAGTCGATCATGCCATTTAGACAAAAGATGGATGGTATTTGTACAGTTTGCCTAATCCGCACCACAGAGCACTTTCAGGGATCAGCTACAGGTCATCATTGCACATTTTAGTACCCTTGTACAAACAGGATATGGACTGACTATGTTCTCATGCCTTTGTCACTCAAAGGGAAGACTCATTTAGTGATCAAATCCTAGTTGGTATGTTCTGTGAGCATGATGGACACTCTTCTCTCTTCTCCAGTTTCATGTCATCTTGGACAGAAAGTGATAGCATTGCCACATTTACCTTGATATGAGTAAGTATGCTCACAGGCTACATCTCACTGACAATAGAAGACTCTGCCATCCAAGCATCAATCAAGAAGTCTTTCACTTGTTGCCACTAGAGTTTTGTTCTCCTCCTTTGTCAGTGGTTTGGATCAAGTCCCAACATTTGTTGACATGCTAATTAACAAAGACCAACTGGCTTTCAACTGTTATTGCTGTTTGGTCAAGTGACTGACTTAGAGAACATTACATACACAAAGCAGCCATGGGAATGATGAAACCTTCATCAGTAAGCACCTCTGATGCCATCTTGCATGGAGCAGTAGGATCTGGTTTTGTTGAGTACATGTTCTAATGTGATGACATGCCATATTACATGTCTATGAAGTTATTATGTTGTTCATAAACAGTGAAATTTACGTTTGTTGTGTTCATCACAATCTCTTAACAATTAAACACAAATGGGATGTGATCTACACAGGACTATCAACTACTCATAGACTAGTTCAAGTTACAGGAATTTAAACCACATGTTTCGTTGACCAACATTTTTACTCTTTCGTGGTCATATTTACCTGTCAAATACAAAGAAATCATCGGTGGCCGAGTGGTCTAAAGTGCTCTCCGTTACGGATCATTGCCATTTCACCTGTGTCTGCATGGGTTCGAGTCTCGGATTCAGCCAATGTGGCTATGTGAGAAAGCTTGCCAGTAGCTTCTCATGGGTCAGTGGTTCTTTCCGGGGTTTTCCCCGTGTTCTTCCTCCACCATTAATACTGGCTGCCATGTATAGCCTATCTTGTGCTGAAAAATGGCATTAAACCTTACAACAACAACAACAACAACAACAAAGAAATCATCAAAATTATCTGCTTCAATATCATGAGATCCATTTGTGTATTCAGTGTTTATGCACTGTAGTCTCATTATGATGCCTCTTCTGTTTCTGACTGTTACTAGGTTACAGAGGGAGGGATAAGATATATAAAATAATTTAATGTATTTATAATTTATTTGATGGAAAAATTAAAAACATTAGTGTGTTTGTGATTTGGAATTTTAACATAGCTTTAACAATTTTTCAGTCATCGCTACGATGTCTGCAGTGTGGCAGTTTATAGTGATGTCTAGCACTGGGGCATCATGCCGCAGACATGTAGCATGATGTCCCACCCAGTCACGTTGTCCTGACACCAGGCCGACCAGACCTAACGTTAACCTCTTAATGCTGAGTGCCAAGCAAGGCAGCTATTAGTGCCATTTTTGTAAGTCTTTGCTATGACTCAGTCGAGGAAAGAACCCACGACCTTCTGCATCTGAGGCGAATGTTCTAACCACTAGGCCACCGGAGTGGTCAAAAACATTAGTATTGTGTAAAAAGATATTCAGTTAGAACTTTTGTAGTTATATTTGTTTTGTTTATTTATATGACTAGATAACAATTATTGTTTAATGAAAGGAAATTCTTCTTAGCAAGGCCCCCTGCCAGGCTCCCATGAAACTGATTTGCTTCAAACTCAGCTGATTTGCATATGACCTATATTGTGTCATTGTTTATAACAGTTAGAGGTGAGCAGCAGACTTCCTTTGGTTGTGTTGGTGATGAGTAGGTGAATCCTACAATATTTTCATTGAACTCAGAACTCATTTCTGAGAAGAACTAGAAAAATAAGCAAAATTACAGGTTTATTCATTTGGACAATTTATATATATTTTCATTGAGTTTATCATTGATTGCATGATTACAATCTTTGTGATTTAAATCTTTTCTCAGTGAGACATGTATTGGATGAGTTTATTTTCTTTCTTCTGTACAAGTGTATCATTTTAAGTCCTAACAATTGAGTGTATCAGGTTATTTCCCTAAACTTCTACCAATACATGATCTCTGACACACTGAGTCATCGTGAGAGATAAGATACCAAACAAGACTTATCCAATCTGCTGTCAAATTTCAAACTCACACATCAAAAGGCTTTGGCATTGTGCCTAGAGTGCAACTGTCATGGGTGCTAACCTGGCTGAATGTGATACTGTTTGAACCATTCCCAAGGCCTTCATTGGCTCGCCTCTCATATAACACCTGCTTTCTACTTGCGTGTTAGCAGGCAGAGAGATGCATGCTTTATCAGTTGACCTGAACTATTTGAAGATCCAGTAGGATGGGACAGTATAACTAATGATGATCCCAGCTTTAACTGCCAAGAATGGACTCCAATTCATGGGGGTATCAGACTTTTATAGTTCAATTATCCCTCTCTTCTCTAGACACTTCATCTCAAAGTCGTGTATAGAACTCGGTGCAAGATCTGGAGTGTGTCTTAAAAAGTAGAGTCGGTGTGTCAAAAGAGATCAAACCTCTTCTTACCCCTCAAAGAGGGAAAGGACAACATATTAGCATGGATACTTACGTCCTTGAAAAAATGGGTTATTGGTTCTGCTTAGCAGAAAATAATCCCAGTTCTAATGAATTTGATACACATTTCAGATTATGAAGTTAGGGCAGTTGCCGAAAGCATTGCATTTGAGCAAAATTGTTGCCAAACTGACATTATCCATGCCATGTGATGTAGGTCCAAGTCCACTTTTGCCAGTTTTTATCTCAGAGATCTTTCATCCCAAAAGGCTTGGCTCAGCCTGGTTGGACCTGTTGCCATGGCACAACAGGTTCCCAGTCTGGGTTATTTGACAGCTTGGCTTCACAACTTAAGCTAGATTTTTGAGAGGAAAAATTGTTCCCTTTCGAAGCTGCTCTCCGACAGATGGAGTCCATTCTCTAATCGTTATCTAGAAGCTGTGTCGCATACCTTAGGGGTCTGGAGATGGCTTCTTTGGGGTAAGGGATTAACTCCCTCCAGCTCTTACCTATTTTCCTTAGGTATTATCATTGGGTAACATATTTGAAAAGGAAAACAATTTTTTCTAGTAAAAAATGTTTCTTCACTAATAATTACTCAGTCATAATACCTGCTGCTCCACTACATTAGTAACTGAAGTAATCATGTGATTTTTGCATCAATCCCTGTATCGAGGGTAGATCACTCTAATTGACACCTAGGTGGGCAGATAGCATTTAGTTCTTTAGTTAAAAAGTTTTAGCCTCAGGGCTGGATTTGCAAGGTAGTAGCGGTTCTTATAATGCATTATGATCAGGTAAGTCTTATTGAAGAAACATATTTTACTAGAAAATAATTGGTTTTGTTAGAGTTACAATGTTGAAATTTCTGCAAAATTTATCTCTTGTCTACCATATCCAAGTCTGTTTAATAAGTCCTCTTTGCTCTTTTTCTTTCCATGCTTTTCCTAGACGGTGGAGGTACAAACTGTTCACAGTGATTATATAAAATCACACTTTACAACTGCTCAGCTTTTGTCTTTGTGTTAGGTGATAGAAAGTTTGTACAATGCTTTTTCTTCTAATCCTTTATTAGTGTCTGGCTTAATTGATTTAAAGTGGGTATATTTATGTCCCACCTTGTTCATTTGTCATGTTTATCCATCCACATGCCTTTTCATTTTTAGCTCACATGGCCATGGTGGCCATCATCTGTTGGTTATCCTTCATTCACATTTGATGTTTTCCACTTCTGAACCCATTTTGATTGCACTTGATAGCAGTGTTCCTTAGGACATGCATTTCCAAAATTATGCCCTGGTTGTCTTGCTTAACTGGTGTTTTGCTTCCAGAGCAGCCAAACTGAAAACTTTGTTTTGACTTCTCTGGTACAGCAGATCCACTTTATGATCAAACTTGGTACAAATGTTCTTTAGCACATTCTGTACCAAACTGATATCCAGGGTGGCTTCCAAGAAGCGGTGTGTATTCCATGGGTATTAAGTGGAAAATTTTGAGAAGGTCATTTTCATTAGGATCATCCCTATTTAAGGCCATCTGTCTAACACCATGCTCGTTTGTTTTGACTATATTGTCAGCAGCCAAAATTTTATTATGCTACTTTTTTTTTATCCAGAACAACTGATTCAGTTTGTAGAACATTTTATAGAAATTTTCTATGACAGGTCCTGAAAATTTTGTCCTGGATAGCTGCTGTAGGAACAGTACAGCATCCATAGAAACCAGGCTGAAAACATATTTTTCACTTCTGATTCAGAAAACTAGGTCGTGCTGTATCAGAATTTTGTCATGGATGGCTTTCATAGTACATGTAGTGGTATGACTTCCGTGGTAACCAAGCAGAAAACTTTTTCTCATCTTTTCATCCATAATTGTTAGGAATGTTTCTTAGGACATGCTTTACCAAACTCTTATTTTGGATGGTTTCCATAGCAACATTATATCAAAATTGCATCTGGATTGGCTGCCTTAGCAACACTATGGCCAGTTTTGACCAGAAGACTTTTCATTATGTCTAGTTGGTATTAAGTAAAAATGGTGCCACTCAGACATCCAGTTTGATTATTAATGTGGCTGTCTTGAAACTCATCATCTTCTTGAATGGAAAGTTGTATCAAAATGAGGCTTTCCCATAAAGATTTCTTATGATGTCTATATGGTTCTAAATGAAAACTTTACAAATCTAGCATCTAGTACAGAGGTGGGCAAACTTTCCAGTGCAAGTGCCGCATACACAGATTTACACCTTGTTGCGGGCCGCATAGTTCATTAAGTAAAATAATATTTGAAATAGCAAAAACAAAAGGTTTTTCTAAATAACATCATAATTAATTTTCAGTTGTTAATATGTTGTTAATATTTGAAAACTTAAACTTAAACTTCAAAAGAAGCACATTTGTTTGATAAACAGAGTAACATAAACAGAGTCAGTGTGAATGATGACTTGTTCCCAGGCCGCATGAAAACCCTTGGCTGGCCGCATGAAAGCCCTTGGCAAGCCGCATGCGGCCCGCGGGCCGTAGTTTGCCCACCCCTGATCTAGTATGACCACCATGGCAGCTATCTTTAAAATTTTGTTATTGATGGTCTTCTCGAATGTATATGGAATTTTCACCAAAAGACTTTTAATGATATCCCGTTGGTCCTAAATGAAAATAATTTAAATCTTGTATGCAGGATAGCAGTCACTGTGGTTAATTAGAAACTCTTGTTATTGCCAGAAAATATCTAATCTGCTTTCATCACTCAGCAATTAAAAAGAAGAAATGGTCTTGAGTTCCAGGAAAGTCAGTAGAGCATCAACCAGTGTGAGGACATCTTGTTCATAAGAGTTTTTTACTTTCTTGACTAGCAGCAGTAAATGTAAAAATTTTGTGACTGTAACTAGTTTCACTATTTTCATTGGATATTTATGAAACATGGACCAATATTATGGCCATTATCAGAAGATGTTCATTCAGAAGTCACCTAGTCCTTGCAATTTTTATGTCTTTGGACCACTTGGTTGTTGTCTATCTGTGCATGCATCTCTCTGCCCAACCATTAACATTGGTTTGTCTGGTCCTAAATTTGGTTGTTGAGATTTTCATAAAGCTTTGTCCATGTATGTATCGTGATAAGTCTTGTCTGGTCCATAACTTGGTTGTTGAGATTTTCATGAAACTTTGCCAGTGTATGTATGTTTTGTCTGGTCTATAACTTGGTTGCTGAGATTTTCAGGAAACTTTGCCAGTGTATGTATGTGTTGTCTGGTCTATAACTTGGTTGCTGAGATTTTCATGAAACTTTGCCAGAGTATGTATGTGTTGTCTGGTCTATAACTTGGTTGTTGAGATTTTCATGTTAATTTGCCAGTGTATGTATGTGTTGTCTGGTCAATAACTTGGTTGTTAAGATTTTCATGAAACTTTGCACATGTATGTATCATGGTATATGTGTTGTTTATCATAGCCATGCCCCAAGTCTCAAGGCCAAGGTCATAGCAAGGACTTCAAGCCTTAACCACTTTAGATATTTTAATAAAACTTGAACCAATTGCATATCTTTGCTTGACAGTGTGTCACACATAACAGCCACACACCCTTCTTCAAGGTCAAGGTCACAGCAAGGGGAAATATAAGTCAGTTACCTCAATCTGTATAATGATACAACTTTTAAGAGTTGGAGTTACTGGCCTCTTCAACAGATAAATGCATTGTATGAAAGAATTTTTGTGAGCAGAACCAGCCTCGCTGTTTGTAATGGATCACTGTGAAACTTGGTACATGTTATGGTCATCATCCGAAGATCTGCGTTTCAGTAAATCACTTTCCTTGTTGGAATTATTGCTCTTGTTTACTTTAAGGTAGAGGTAGTGTATGACAGAATGCAATTAGTCTCATAGTTTCCATGAAACTTTATGTGTTATAGTCATCATCTGAAGATGTGCATATCAACAAGTCACTGTGCTCTTGCAATTTTGTAGCTACTAGTCATAGACCAGGAGAGCTTTTGTGATGACTTGTTGCTTATCATCTGACATCTGTCATTTATCCATCTGTTAACACACGTTTGTTATTGCTACTCCTGCTACTACTCAGATGGTTGTCATCCAATGTCACACACACATACCATGGCCTAGGTGGTCCTAAATCAAATTGGTACTGCTCCAGCATCCAATATGGCCACCACAGCAGCCATTTTGAATTTTTTTTTATTGTTACTTCTACTGAATGGATGGTCAAATCAATATTTTTTGTTTTATTACTTAAAGACTTTTTGATATCTAGTTAATCCCAAAAGAAAATGATGCAGATCTAATCTTGTTATTGCTACTTCTCCTGATCGGACTGTCAGTATATACTCACTTATAAGTTCCATCTAACTGCAGACTGCAGAACTTGCCACCCAACTATTGCATCATATTTAACACTATTTGTGTGCCTGTGACTTTAGTAATTTATATATTGATATATATATATATATATATATATATATATATATATATATATATATATATATATATATATATATATATATATATATATATATATTGTAATTGTGTGATCAACTGAGATTGCTACAGCATCGATCGGAAGCAGATGGGTACTGAAAGCACAGGTCTTACACTGCATCTTTTAAATTTTTGGTTCTTAAAAAGGGGGCAGGCATTAGTTAGGAAATATACAGTATATATAATAGGTCACTTCTATTTTTCAGGTTAGTTATAGATAGTAGATGATGCTTAATATTTAGTATGCTACTAACCTTAACTTGCATGCAGATTTGTAGCAAACTCAAAATTTTCCAGCTTTTAATTGTACATATTGCTCTCTATTTTTAAAGCAAAGAACTTGTCTCTTCATTCTGTATGCATTAGAATCATATCCGTTTAGCTGTTATAGGTAGAGCCAGAATTCATTTGTATCTTAACTTAACCGTACATTGGATTTGCTTTCTTTGAAGAAAATGTATGGAGTGCATTGATGATTATTCTTCCGCAGCTTGTTTCAATAAATACATTATGTGATTTATTATCAGAATCAATGCATTATGTGATTCATTATCAGAATCATGTTACATGTTTAGGCTCTTGCAAAACGTAACAAGACAAAAGTGAAGACAATGAGCTTATAAAATATAACCAAGAATTTATTTCCCTAGAAAAACAAGTTAAAAATGAGAAAAAGAACTAACGGTTATACAAATCAAATTTCTAAAATAATCCAAGAATAATCCAAGAATTAAAAAATAGAACTCCTAGTAATAAAAAGTCTAATGAAACTGAGTTCAAATCCTGATGAAATCCAAAATGGAAGGTGATGGTGTATGCTGTGGTCAGGGTTGTACTGATGTGTCAACAGGTCTTTGTTGAATCACAGAAAAAAATATTCCAGTGTTTGAGTTCTGTGTAAATTTCAATAACTGTCCTTGTCCAGGAATTAATTTAGAGCAAAAGTATTTCCAGGGAAAAATAATCTCTTCGAATCCAAATAATTTGAAGAAAAATAAAATAATTAACCCCAAAACTGGTCACAACATAAAACACTTTAACTTCTCAAGTGTTAAGGCACTATTGACTATTCTTTCTCAAAACACCAATAATAAATTTAACTACAATGCAAAACAGATGCCCGGATGTGGGTCAGTCCTCTGGAAAAACCTAATTGATACATGTTATTTAATATGTAGTCCAAGTATGGCCTTGAAACTACTTTAGGAATCTTACTCTGAGAAAGAACAAATAATTTTTTTTTAAAAAGTTGTTTACTACAACTCTTACTGGTTCTGAATCAAGGTCAGGGACTAGGTCAGCATTAGATACAGTGTTTCTATAAAGTTGTTTACGTCAAAAATAAAAAATCAGTCAAAACTGAACTCTATTCCAGTAAATAAAGTTACATATCAATAGCAAGTAATGGATGAAATTTTTTTTTGTAAAACTTACAAACAAACAATTAAATTAAATCAAATAAAAATTAAATCAAATATACATAACAATCAGTACATTATGTGATTTGTTATCAGAATCAATACTTTTTGTGGTTTATGGTCTGAATCAATACATTTTGTGATTTATTGTCTGAATCAGTAGATTATGTGTTTTATTGATTGAATCAATACATCACATGATTATTATTTAATCATCTTAATCTTAGAAACAGTTTGATGATGACTTGAAATTTGATTGACTTTGTTGCATTACAGGTGTACATACTAACATAGACTGTAACTCATTGCATTAAAGGTGTACATACTAACATAGACTATATTGATGTAGAGTGATTCCCTTTTTATATGATCATTCCCTCATCAGTGAAAAAGTATTCTATTTTAGTGGCAGACCATATGGCCTCTCATTGTGGATGCTATCTGTTGGGATGGGCTCTTAAGAGTGAGCACTTGTAAATTGTTGAAGTATTCAACTTTTTGGAAACGGATATTTTAACATAGCTAAGGGTCCAAGCAATTCAAAAAAAATTATAGGTTGGTGAGGATTTTTGTGCACTACTTTTTGCTGAATATCTGTCGCAATATTTATATTTTATATTTATATTTATTGTATAGAATATCTGTCCCAATGTAAGGATAATTGTAAAGAATATCTGCTTAGTGTATGGATCATTTCTTGAATAGGAAGGGAAATGTAAGGATCGTTGTATAGAATATCTGTCCCAGTGTAAGGATCGTAGTATAGAAAAAGGAAGGGAAATGTAAGGATCATTGTATCGAATGTCTGTCCCGGTTTAAGGATCATTTTATTGAATAGGAAGGGAAATGTAAGGTTCATTGTATAGAAAATCTGACCAAGTGTAAGGATCAAACAGTATAGAATATCAGGCAGGTCATAAATTGCTACAGCTTTTAAAATGTTGAAGGTTTGATTTCTTTCATTTTTTGTTGACTTTTTATATATAATCTTTTCTCTGTCCCAGGGTAAGGATCAGTGTATACAGTATCTGTCCCAGTGTAAGGATCATTGTATTAAATAGGAAGGGAAGTGTGAGGATCATTGTATAGAAAATCTGTCGCAGAGTAAGGATCAGGCAGTATAGAATATCAGCCCCAGTGTATGGATCATTGTATAGAATAGGAAGGGAAATGTTGGGATCATTTTATAGAATATCTGTCCCAGTGTAAAGATCATTGTATAGAATAGGAAGGGAAAGGTAAGGATCATTGTATAGAATATCTGTCCCATTGTAGGGACCGTTTTATAGAATATCCGCCCCAATGTATGGATCATTGTAAAGAATAGGAAGGGAAATGCTTGGATCATTGTGTAGAATATATGACCCAGTGTAAGGATCAGGTAGTATAGAACATCAGACAGGTCATAAATTGCTACAGCTTTTCCAAGGCTAAGGGTTCAATTTCTCACATTTTTTGTTGACTTTATTTTTTCTTTGCAGGGCTGACATTGTGATTGTTAAGAATGTTTAGCTCTACTGGTCAAAGACCAGCACAGATAATGCAATTACCTGTTGTCTTTCATTTGTTGTCCTTTTTCCATTGTACACCAGTCCATTAGCACACGTTTTTGTTACTGCTTCTCCTACACTAGTTTGAGGATTGTCATGAAGCTTTACACACACATGCAGTGATTGCTTAGTTCACTGCATGAACATATATTATTATCATTTTGAAAATTTTATTATCATTATTCCTTCTGAATGGATAGTCATATCAGCATGTGGTTTTTACTGAAAGACTCCTTATGATGTTTAATTGATCCTAAATGACAATGGTACTATCTGACATCCAGTATGGTAGCCATCTTGAACATCTTATCACTACTTTTCCCGAATAAAAAGTCCGATCAACATAGGGTTTTCACCAGAATTCATATGATGTCAGGTGGGTCCTGAATGAAAATAGTGATGCTTAGACATCCAGTGTGGCTAAAATACTGGCCATCTTGAAAATCTTGCTTTTGTTACTACTTAGATGTGGATAGGCATATTGACATGGGGTTTTTCACTAAAAGATTTATTATACCTAGTTAGTTCTAAATGAAAATGGTGCTGATCTGGCATCCAGTATGTCCACCATGTGAGCCAGCTTGAAAATTTGAAATAGCTACTCTGTGAAACAGGATCCAATATCGACATGGGGTCATGAAGACTTCTTTAGTTGGTCTTTAATGAAAATGCTGCTGCTCAGGCATTCTATATGGCCGACAGGTGCCATCTCGAAAATCATCTTATTTTATCTCCGTCTGAATGAATGATCAACAGAGAGTTTTCACTGAAAGACTTATGATTTCTAGCTGATTCTCAATGAAAATCATGCTGCTAAGTCATTTAGTGTGGCCAACATGGCAGCCATCTTGAAAATCTTGTTATTGTAACTCCTCCTGAATGGATGGTCATATCAGCATGAGGTTTTCACTAAAAGACTTCTTTTGATGTCTAGTTGGTCTTAAATAAAAATGGTTCCAATCTGAAAGCCAGTATGGCTGTCCTGACTTATGATGGTCCTAAGTAAAAATAGTGCTGCTTGAAGATCCAATATGTCCAACACAGTAACCATCTTGAAAATCAATGAACAGCTTCCATGACAGGACCAATGTAGAACATCATGCCTGGAGATATGTATGTATGTATGTTATGTATGTATGTTATGTATGTATGTTATGTATGTATGTTATGTATGTATGTATGTTATGTATGTATGTATGTATGTATGTATGTATGTATGTATGTATGTATGTATGTATGTATGTATGTATGTATGTATGTATGTATGTATGTATGTATGTATGTATGTATGTATGTAATGGGGCACACATTTCATGATAACTACTTGGAAGAGTAAATGGGAGGTTTACAAAGTCCATAATTCTGATGTCACCACCTTCCAGTTAAAGCATCTTTGTAATTTTAATCCATCCATCCTTAGCAAAGATCAGGAAATCAGACCTGATACTTATCTTACTTAACCCATCCCCACAAAAACAATTTTAAATAATGCAATCTGGCTGAAACAAGACAGATTACAAAAAATAGTTTATCATATTAAGTTATCACTTTTTTGTTGAAGAAGGCAAGAATTTGAAGTAGCACTTAATAGAAGGTATCTTTTTCCCCTGTTTAAAAGCAGATACTGTGAATCCCAAAATTACATAAAAGAAAAATGAAAAAATCAGACAGGCAGAACTTCTGAAGTCATTTGAATTTCACATGTCAAAACGTTTTTACTACTAGCATCTAATATAGTATGAGATATGGTATTCAGGCTTGAAAAGTTTTCTGATTCAGTTTTTTTCCTTGATTCCATTATTTACACTAATACTTGAAAAGAATATAAACCATCTTGACAATGTTTTTTGTTTATGACACATATTAACCGTTACTAATATTCTAGTATGTAGACTTTTTTATCTCTTACACTAAGTAATGATACATTTATATCACGATTTAAAATTAAAACTGGTGTTTAATACAGAGAGTGGCAAACCTTCTGCAGGTAGTATGAGATTCATATAAACCAGAACCTTAGCTTATAGCTTAACAAATGCATGATGGGAAAAATTGCTGCACCTGAAAGGTGCCATGATCATATCCAGCATACAGATTTACTGAAAATATCTCTGCAGGATGATATGCAAACATTGGGGCATGCCAATGCATGTTGTATCCTTGGTGTCAAAATACATTTCTTATGGAGGCCCAAATTTCATCTCAAGTTCTATTTTCTATCCATAGTCATTGGCTAATCTTAAGTAATGACAGTGTTTACTTACCCCAGTGTTAGCATATCATCCGCTGTTGATATTTTATGTGAGTTTTATGCAGTGTTTGACAATGGACTATCTCCAGAATAGTAGAGGATCATGGGAGTGCACACCAAAAATAATGTTTAATGGCAGACTGCTTTTGTAATATTTTTCTCCCTAATGATTCCTAAACATTTTAGAAATCATCCATTGTCATGAGATGAGGAGAACAGAGATAAAAGTAAAATTACTTCATTGTAAACCCAGAAAATCCATTGGTTCTCTTCATTTTTTGTTCACATGAAAATTTCCAGAGGTAATTAATGATGCCATAGATTTTCATTGCCTTTATTTTAATGTCCATGCATCAGATAGCATTGCCAATAAAATAATCTAACCTTTGATCTGTACTTTACCATATGCATAAGGGGCCCGTTTCTGGTAAATGAAAACATTGGGTTGACTTGACTGTTATCATGCTTTTCATGCCCAAATTTCTCTGTAAACAAAAAGCAGCACAGTTTCAAGATTGCATTTATCACTGAAGTTGAATGAATGATTGGATGACTACTGAGTCAGTCCAAACAATATCTAATTTGCATAAACCAGAGGTGACTTCCATGTTACAGTTGGGGATACTGTGATTCCAGTCAGTCATAAATAACAGCAATTTCATACTAAGTTATAAGATATTTTTTTTAATCACTCCACATTTGTGTAAAAAAAATCTGTAAAACTTAATGTTTTTATGAAATTTTCCTGAAATAAACGTTTTAGAAGAAAAACTTGTTATACATGAAAAGTACAGTGATGCTGTCATTGTATCTGATGAGTTAGGGTTTATACAAATAAATCATTATTATAAAGTGTTCTTAGTTTTTCTGTGGTTACAAATATCTTAAGTTTCAAAAGAGTGGCCTTTTGTTATATAGGAGATTTCATAATGGCAAATTTTGTGGGCAAGAGACCGCTGTGTAGGAAACTGCTGATGGTCATTGATGAAACTTCATTCTGAATTTACAATGTTCCTGAAATTTAAAATAATGATGTTGAGATGTTATTACTTAGTAGTTGTGCTTATTCTTACATTTACACACTGTTTACTAAATTATTTACAGTGCTGAGATCATTATTTCATGGCTTCTTTAGAGTAAAATGTATCATATTTTACATCTCTCTGTTCTCCCAATATAATTTTTTTATTCAGATCAGGCCCTTTATTCTTACTAATTTCTGGGCATGAAACTTGTTCATAAGCTTAAAATCCCAAAATTCAGACACTGTGAACTTTCATTTTAACATATTTGTGATTAACTTTGGGCCCTTTTTTTCATGCTTACTTATAATAGCAGGTATTAATCAGTCTTTATACAATATGTACTTACTTAGAAATCAAGTCCAACTGCAAACAACACAGGCTTTTTTTTGTCATTGCATAATGTCTTGTTAGATCAGTCTGTTTTTGTTCATTCTACTGATTACTTTTAACCAACTGCATAGACCCAGCTTTGCCTGCACATCAGGTGACATCAGAACTGGATCTATGTATTTTGCAGTTGGACTTGTAAAAAAGTAAAAAAATTGCTACCGGATGATTGGGGTTTTCAGCTTCAGCTTCAGTTCAGTTCTCAAAAAGTTTTGAGAATAGAGCTATACATGATATTTCAGAATATTTTCCAGGGGATATTGGCATATTGATTGTCACCTAAAATTACAATTTTTATTATATTAATAATTAATAATTATTATTGGCAAAGAAAGGGAGTTTGGATTTGTTAAAATAATTATGGGATTGAAGTTTTTCCTAAGGGGCATATTAATTTTACTATTTTTATGCCAATTGAAATCAAAAGTTTCATAGAGATTGCAAGAACAGTTACCTAGAACATTCATTTCTATCTGTGGATAGATCTTAATTTTTTTAATTCTATGAATGACTGTGATTTGGTGCTGAATTATGGGATAGAGAATTTTATTCTTAGCTGTTCATTTGCATTATATTCTTGAAAAGTTATGACTTGTGTGATATTAATTTTCTTTTACTATTCATCCCTATCAAATATTATTTTTTATCGCTCACATAATGAGAATTGGTTTATTGTTGATTATCAAAGAATGAATAATTTCAGCCAGAGCATGTTTTCCCATTTTTAATTTCTGTTTTTATGATTTGTTTGGTGATTGGGTTAATAAGTCATTGAATATCCTTGCTAGTAATTTAGATGTAGTATATTCAAGGTTATAGTGATAATTGAATGTTTTAATAGGATGTATACAAATATAGTTTACTTTTAAAGTACACAATTACTAATTGTTTTGGCCATCTAACATTCCCATATATATAACTGTAATGTATAATATTTTTGTTCTGAATTGATAATGTAAATACACCCATATTGTTTGTATTTAGTTATTAAATTTACCTACTGTATTAAGTGCCACAAATATGACATCTGTTAACCAGCATGTACATATAATATTTTTGTTATATAAATTCACCTCTCTTCTGTATGAGTTAAGTACTGCAAAAGAAATTAAAGATGTCAGTGGCATAGGTTTTGGAGGTCGCATTCAGTTAGATTAATAGAAAAATGGTGCTGTTTAGAGAAATGTTAAATAAAAATTGTGGAATCTTTACCAGAAGTGTTAGGAAATCGAAGAAGAAAAAACAATGCAAAGTAAGTCTTTATTCCAAGTTAGGTTAGGTCTTATTAGGGATATTTTCAGATGACATATCTTTATATCTATCTTTTTGTATATATGTGCATTTGGCTTGTTTTTTCTTTCATAAAAGTACTACCTTTAATAAGCTTTTTGTTATGTTCTGTATCAGCTGAGTAGTTATAGTTTAATGTCCACTGTTGTTGTAAACAGTGTCAAATTTAATTCCATTGGCATGTAAAGGGCTGTCTGAATTTTCTTGGCATAAATGCTCATAGAATTGTTTGGCAAATGTCTTATCAATCCCTCCATGTCATTTGTATGTTGCTGAAGTACTGTTACTAAATACTGTTTAAGTTTTCATTCTAGCATTTTAGTGACATTTTACGAAAGAGTTGCTTAAGATTGTTTAAAGGGACATTTTGTTCTTTCTCATTTGGAAGCAGGCATATTAATATTCATAAAATCATTTAAATACCTGCATGTTATAGTCTGTGAAAATGAAATTAACTGGAGCAATGTTTTCATGCAGGTTCCAATGTCACAGATGAAGATATTCGCATCGCCATGGAGAAATTTGAAGAGTCCAAACAACTTACAGAGACTGCTATGTACAACTTGATGGAGAATGATGCAAGTTTCAAAGTTAACACAACAGACACACACTAAAATAACCACATTATTGTCTTAGATGGTTTTCAGATCAATGGCACACTACTATTTGAACTGAGATTTTCTAAATAAGACAGGAAAAGGAAAGACTTTTCAACATCTGTAAACCAGATTATTCAGACAGGTTTTGGTACTTCACAAACACAAATGGTTGGAACAAGAACATGTTTAATAGTCTCATGGCAGTCCACCAAAACCATCATTATACCACAGCCTATGTCTGTCCCTCTGATCTGGTTTAATACAATCTCGTGGCAGTCCATCAAAACCATCATTATACCACAGCCTATGTCTGTCTATCCCTCTGATTTGGTTTAATACAATCTCATGGCAATCCACCAAAACCATCATTATACCACAGCCTAATTCTGTCCCTCTGAGCTTGTTCAATAGTCTCATGGCAATCCACCAAAACTATGTGCACACAGATGTATGTAGTGCTGGTTGTATTACACAAATTCAGAAGAACTCATAAACTATTGGACTGTCATCTGAGAATGTGTGTATGCATGTGTGTGAGAGAGAGAGTTAGAGAGAGAGATGACCAGAGTGTCAACGTTTGTCAGATTGGGTTTTAATTTGACCCATTTTTGGATCATGCCTCAGGGCCATACAGTTAAATAAATATATATATATATATATATATATATATATATATATATATATATATATATATATATATATATATATATATATATATATATATATATATATATATATATACATACTTACTATATTGGGCATGAAAAGACAATTTCAGGTGTGCAACCAGGGCCAGAGCTACCATATAGGCAAACTAGGCAGCCGCCTAGGGCACTGATTTCAGGGGGCGCATTTTTTAAAAAAATTATTGTTTATACATTTTGAAATTGATATATTCCGGAGGGGGGGGGGGCCCAAAATCTAACTTTGCCTAGGGCGCCAGATAGTCTGGCAGGGTCTGGCGCCGGCCCTGTGTGCAACTGACTTTTTCCCTTTATTGAAATCCCCCAATACACATTTACTGGGTAGGGAAAAAACAAATTTATAAATACAGTTGACATTAGCCTTGCGGTCCATCCATGTCTTCCCTCTTTGAAACTGTTGAAATCCCCACCCTGTTAACACACACATACACATGTGCATGCACAGACACACACACACACACACACACTGGGCATCAAAAGACTCAAAGTATGTGCAACCAAAATTGATCACTGTGTATAGTCTTACATTTTATGACCTGACCCTAGGGTTAGAGGTGATTGTGATGGTGGTGGTGGGTGCAGGGATTTGACTCTCATTACTTCATACTTGCTTTAAAAGTGTTTCCCTTTAACAGTGAATGTAATAAAATCTGATATTTATTGCAGTATTGACACTGACTTCTTTGTGGTCGAATCTCATGCTGACCTTCACTCAGAAGCACATAATTGTACTCTTTACAAGATACCTCTGTTTCAGATGTGGTCATCACTGTTAGAGAGAATCCATGAAACTATCAAATTTGATACCTCTGTTTCAGACATGATCATCACTGTTAGAGAGAATCCATGAAACTATCAAATTCCGCATACAGTCAATCAACACATTTCCGCACATTTTCAAGGACAATGCTTGTTTTCTATCCAGATCTTTATAGCACAATAACACTTGTTTAATTTCCTTTTTGACACTTTTTCTGCTCATGTAATTCTCCACCTGATTTACAAGAGATAAATTGCTGATTTGTAGTCTAATTAATAACATTTTTTTAATAATGTTTGCAAGATTGAAAGTATGAGCTAATTTAAACAGTTCTGATTGGCTGCTTCATTTAGAAGCAGTGGAGCTCCTGTGATGAAAATTTTACAGTGGAGTGTTTAAAAATAGGTAAAACCCTTGCCACTTAATTTAGTTACGGTAGTTAGATATGGCAAGATTATTATGAAATATGTTAGAAAAGAAAAAATATCATAGCCATTGTTTGTCATCTGTCACAGATAATGCATAGTTTTTTATATAGATGAAATGGTTATTGAACCCATGGGAGCTTCACCTCTTGTATTTGGATTACCCTTGAGTATGATTTATTTCAGTCATCAACTTTAGGCTGCTCTTTTTTTAAGGTGGAACACATAGCTCAACTACAGTCATTTGTGGAATCCCAGTTGGAGTATCACCGACAGGCCACTGATATTTTAAGTGAGCTGAATGACACTCTGGAAGACAGGTGGGCACATAGTCATAGTCTATAATGTTAATATCTGACCTGGTTATGATATTTGTATCATTAAGATTGGCTAATAATGTTTACATGTTATGAACGAGCTATCCAAGAGGAAACCTTTAAAATGACAAAATTGAATTGCTGCGCACCTTATTTTTAACAAAAACTCACTTGTAGACTAACACTATGAAAATCCAGCCCAGTGAGATCTCCCCAATTACATCCATTAGTACCTGTGTGGTGACAGTAATAAAATTAAAATGGTATTGGTTAAAACCTACTAAGGTATACAATTTACACATATCCAGAATTCTTTTGAAACATTAATTTTTTCCAGTAATTATTTTCAGCCAATCATAGACATTCATAATTAATTTAAGTATTGCAACCTCATCTGTCCCCAAAATATGGAAAACTGCAAAAGTAACTCCTATTCACAAATCTGGTTCTAAGGATGATGCTGATAACTACTGACCAATCTCAATACTACCAAACTTGTCAAAATTGATTGAAAAACATGTCCATGACTCATTCATGTCATATTTAACCAAACACTTGCTGTTACACCCTAATCAATCAGGCTTTAGAAAGAACCATTCCTGTGAGACTGCCTTGATCTCCCTAACTGATAAATGGCTTCAAGCACTTGACCAAGGTAGAATAATAGGAACTGTATTTGTAGATTTCAGGAAAGCTTTTGACATGGTGGATCATGAAATCCTTTTGAAGAAACTGTAAATCTACCAGTGTGATGAAAGAACAATTAGATGGTTTACTTCTTACTTAAATGAGAGAACAGCATGTTTACATAAATAATGTTCTGTCTGAACCTGAAACAATTAGATATGGAGTACCACAAGGCTCAGTTCTAGGTCCATTACTATTCATTTTATTTATTAATGACCTACCACTTTTACTAAGAGACTCAATATCATCTACAGATCTCTATGCAGATGACACAACATTGTCCGACATCCAAAACACAAAGCATGAACTCAAAATTTCTTTACAGAATGCACTAAACAAACTGGAAAACTGGTGCACATGTAATGGCATGGTGGTAAATAGTGGTAAAACTAAAATATTACTTATCTCAACTTGGCAAAGAAGGACAAATCTTGATAGTGATGAACTATGTCTGACATGGAAGGATACAAATCTGCAAATAGTCTGTCATGATAGACTACTTGGTGTTCTGGTAGATAATAACCTATCATGGACTGAACATATCAAACATATCAGTAAAAAAGTCAATTCAAGTTTATGGCTTCTCAGTAGGATAAGACATTTTCTCCCTGAAAGGCACAGAAAACTATTTTATAACAGTTACATACAACCCCATTTGGACTACTGTAGTACAGTATGGGGTAATTCAAATGATAAAAAACATAGCAAAGCTGGTACATCTTCAGAAAAGAGCATTTGGGCTAATATCAATCCAGAAAGAAAGCAAGGAAAGTTTAGCTGGTAGGTTAAAAATATTACCTATTAAAGACCGAATCTGTTTGAGAAAAGCCAAATTAATGTACAGGATATCTCATAATAGTGCTCCTGAATATTTACAATCACTATTCCAGTATAGGCTACCTGATCATACTCCCCACCTGTGATCCATGTCTACCAAACAGTATAAAATTCCCAAACCAAATAAGGAGTTATTTTAAAAAAGTTTCCAATACTCTGGAACTCTGCTCTGGAATAGTATTCCAGTTGAGATTAGAAATGCCCTCTCTGTTTCCTTCTTCCAAACACAATATATCCAGTGGCTTCAGAGATGCAGCTTAAATAAATAAATTCCTTTGTATGAGGGCCTCAAGGTAGATTAGTTTTTAGCTAATTGTGTTACCCTCTTTAAATAAGGTCATTATTATTATTATTATTATTATTATTATTATTAAGTTAAAATGGCTTTTAATGTATGACAACACGTAGGCTGGTTCTGTAGCTGATAAAAAAGTAGTTGCCCTTGACCATGTATGTTACATCAAGATATGCCATAGAACTGCATAAACTGAGTCACGGAAGACAGGTATATTACATCAGGATATGCCATAGAACTGCACAGACTGAGTCATGGAAGACAGGTATGTTACATCAGGATATGCCATAGAACTGCACAGACTGAGATTGGGAAGAATGGTATGTTACATCACAATGTGCCACAGCACTATACAGACTGAGACTTGGGAAGACAGGTATGTTACATCACGATATGTCCATGAACTGCACAGACTGAGACTTGGGAAGAGACAGGTATGTTACATCACGATATGCCCATGAACTGCACAGACTGAGACTTGGGAAGAGACAGGTATGTTACATCATGATATGCCATAGAACTGCACAGATTGAGAATTGGGAAGACAGGTATGTTACATAACGATATGCCACAGCACTATACAGACTAAGACTCTGGAAGACATCTGGATATGTCACAGAACTTAACAGATGCAAAGAAAAATGTAAGAAATTCATTGGGTAATATCATTTGTAACCACTTTCCCTTTCATGATGTCATATCACATATTGATTTTTCATCAAAGATAAATGCTGCAATGAGCAAATTTTTTTGTCATTTTTATTAGCTGTTTTTATTTTGATAAAACTTGTCTTTTTTGCATCATTAATTTGAATATAACTCTATCAGAGTGCAGACTATAATATTCACATGTACAGCAAGGGCATTAACTCTTGAAACAAATACTGGCCTATATTTACAGCATTAGCCTCTCAGAAGACAAGTTTGGTCCTATTCTAGGCTGACATTTGAGTCACTTTAGCCATATCTGTGGTGCAAAAAGCAGTTGGCAGGAATTAGATATTTTGTTGCCATCTAGATCTCAGCTTCTGTTTGGCAATAACTATTGACTGGAGATTAATGGCTATGTCATGCCAGTGGATTTTACCCCAGTGGGTGAAAAAAAATCAGTGGATGGAGTTTTCCCTGTTTCCAATGCCTAAAGTAAGAGAATACAGTACATTCTTTGGATGCCATTATATTGAATCCAATTAAGAAATAATGACATAATGAGATATCCCCAAGTGGCCGAGTGGTCTAAAGCGCTCTCTGTTACAGATCACTGCCATCTCACCTTTGTCTGCGTGGGTTCGAGTCTCGGATTCAGCCAATGTGGGTATGTGAGAAAGCTTGCCAGTAGCTTCTCGTGGGTCGGTGGTTCTTTCTGGGGTTTTCCTGGGTTCTTCCTCCACCATTAATACTGGCCGCCATGTATAGCCTATCGTGTGCTGAAAAATGGCTTTAAACCCTACAACAACAACAACAACAACAACATAATGAGATATCAGTTTCAATAGATGAATGCCTGTTTTTATTATTGAAATTTTGAATAATCCATGAGAATACCAGCACAAGACAGTTATGTAATAAATTGCAGCATATAAGCAGTATCAGCTGAAATGGATGCTTCTTTGTAAGACACAAATTTGATCTTAAAATGAAAAAAACAACACAATCTTTACTTTGCTAACACTATTTGCTCTTTACTGACCTAGTACTACAAAACAGAAGAATCTTGCTCAGCTGTTGGTTGCACTCTTTTGAAGATGAAACATTGTTACATCACACTGACCTTTACACTTGGCAATACAGAAAATATCTCTGTTGTGCAAGACAAATGTCTCTTTTTCTGTATGTGTTGTAAATTGAAATAGGTTCATGTTAGAATGCATGTATAGTACATGTTAAGTACCCAACATGTATTTCATCCCCCATTTTTGTACTCATTTACACCGAGTCAGCTGAAACAGGATATTGGGTAGCTTTCAAATGTACCAGCTATTACTGGAGCAATCTTAAACCCAGGACTGTATGATCCCGTGTCGGCATCAATTACCACTTTAACACTAGGCCATGCTTTCTCTTGGGTTATCCTCAGACATGGTGCAGAATTTCATGAGTGAATACTTAAAATCCTGAGTAATCAATGGGTCCAGAGGTCAAGGTCTTGGAGGGATGGGATGACGGAATAAGTCAGAATTAGACTTGATTTTTTTTTGTTACTTATTTTGTCTCCAACTTTAATAAATGGACAGCAATCACATGTGTGATTGCCATCAGCTCAGATAGTCAATAATTGACTTCCATGATTAAATGTTAAGATTACCAGAAGTATGTTTGTTGTCATTTTTTATGGTTCAAAAAGGAGTACCTATTTAGTACTTTAAAAAAAATGCTTCATTTAGGAACCAAAAAGATCTGTAAATATGTGAAAAGACATGTATTGGAACATTGACTCTGTTAAAGTTCTTATTGCTCTGCTGACTCTATGCTACTTTGAAGTTCATTTTCAGCCATGTAAATAGAAACATTCATTTCAGAAATTCTTGTTTTGTGAAAGTAAAAAATTTTCACTGCAGGCATCAGCAATGTCAATTAGTTTACATGCTCAAAAAGGACTTCTTAGCACCCCCCACCTTTTATGTATTGCCTTAACTGGCTGTGGTATTAGAGGATATGAGACAAAGTTATCAGGGCTGTTGCAAGATACATGATATGAGGGGATCAGAAGGCACCTAATTTGACAGAATATTGGTTGAGGGGTTTATCCATACTGTTCTAAAGGTTTATGCTAATAAGTCCAGTTAAAATTTAATGGTTATTAGTGTAGTGGAGTCCTTAAAAAAGTGTATTATAACCCCATTCTCCTCCTTCACAAACACACACACTTTTAATTTTGGAAAGCCCATCCAATTTCTCTTTCTCCAAATGGCTAGCTGACATAACTTTGTTTTTCTTTTAAAATTGTACTTTCATGAGTTCAAGAGTAGATTGTCATCAGGTGGCTTACAAGTTGAAATTGGAAATAATCCCTAGTGGTTTCTTGGATAAGGTAGTAAGTCAAGATTGTTACAGTTAAGATATAAATGTATGGAGTTTTGTGTTTCAGGAGAAATCAAGCTGCAAGTCGACCAAAGAAAGAACACGTCCCAAAGAAAGTTGCTTCCTTCCGTCGTAGCCCCTCTCCAATGAATGGTGATAGTGATAGTGGAAGTGGAAGCTACAACTTCGGCAATCCACCAACATATGCTCAAGGTGAGAAATTTTAAAACAGTACAGTTAGGAAAAAAGAGATTTCACTGAAACCATTTACTGTTTTTTCACTCTATCTGGTGTAAAACCTACTGATATTAATACTTGGCAGGGTGTTGAGACATCATATATACTGATATTAATACTTGGCAGGGTGTTGAGACATCATATATACTGATATTAATACTTGGCAGGGTGTTGAGACATCATATATACTGATATTAATACTTGGCAGGGTGTTGAGACATCATATATACTGATATTAATACTTGGCAGGGTGTTGAGACATCATATATACTGATATTAACACTTGGCAGGGTGTAGAGATACATATATATATATATATATATATATATACTGAGAGGCATAAGTAAAGTAACAAAATAAAAGATATGTCATTGAGTGTGTGGGACAATGGTAGGAATTGCTCCCTGCACCACATTGTCATAAATAAGAACTAGTGTTTAAAAGACCATAATATTTTAGCTGGACTACTTCCAGGCTCTCTAATGGTTCCAATCAATAAAAATGTGGGGCCACACATGATGAGTTTATAAATGTTCATCCAACTACAACACAGACCACACATGATGAGTTTACCAGTGTTTACCCAACTGCAACACAGACCACACATAATGAGTTTACCAATGTTCACCCAACTACAACACAGACCATTGAGTTTACCAGTGTTCATCTAACTACAACACAGACCACACTGATGAGTTTACCAATGTTCACCCAACTACAACACAGACCACACATAATGAGTTTACCAATGTTCACCCAACTACAACACAGACCACACATGATGAGTTAACCAAGGTTCACCCAACTACAACACAGACCACACATAATGAGTTTACCAATGTTCACCCAACTACAACACAGACCACACATGATGAGTTAACCAAGGTTCACCAACTACAACACAGACCACACATGATAAGTTTAGCAATGTTCACCCAGCTACAACACAGACCACACATGATGAGTTTACCAATGTTCACCCAACTACAACACAGACCATTGAGTTTACCAGTGTTCATCCAACTACAACACAGACCACACATAATGAGTTTACCAATGTTCACCCAACTACAACACAGATCACACATGATGAGTTAACCAAGGTTCACCAACTACAACACAGACCATTGAGTTTACCAGTGTTCACCCAACTACAACACAGACCACACTGATGAGTTTACCAATGTTCACCCAACTACAACACAGACCACACATGATGAGTTTACCAATGTTCACCCAACTACAACACAGACCATTGAGTTTACCAGTGTTCATCCAACTACAACACAGACCGCACATGATAAGTTTAGAATGTTCACCCAACTACAACACAGACCACACATGATGAGTTTACCAATGTTCACCCAATTACAACATGGACCACACATGATGAGTTTACCAATGATCACCCAACTACAACACAGATCACACATGATGAGTTTACCAATGTTCACCCAACTAAAACACAGACCACACATGATGAGTTTATAAATGTTCACCCGTCTACAACATAGGCCACACATAATAAGTTTTCTAATGTTCACACCAGAACAACACAGGCCATACATGTATAATTTGCCAGTGTTTAGTCAACCAGTAGACTGCCTCAAGTGGAAGTTTATGTTGCTTTTTTCCAGTACCAATAATTTAGCTAGAATGTTCCAAGGGTCAATATTTGGTCCTTTACTCTTTCTTATGTATGATAACAATATGGTAGGAGTTGTCAGCACTGAACTACAGCCATATGCTGATGATTCTGCTTTCTGTTTTCTAATGTATATTGGTTTAATTGATATCAAAGTATGGAAATGGTGGCTGGTGAGTCAGTGGTTTAATTGATATCAAGGTATGGAAATGGTGGCTGGTGAATCAGTGGTTTAATTGATATCAAGGTATGGAAATGGTGGCTGGTGAGTCAGTGGTTTAATTGATATCAAGGTATGGAAATGGGGGCTGGTGAATCAGTGGTTTATTGGGAACAAATTAATCCTCTATTTAAGCAAAACCAAATCTCTCTGGGAAGAAGAAAAAAAATTAAAAACGTGACAGAGCTTCAATATCATGTAATAGTTGATATATATCTTAGTAAAAAAAAATCTTGGTTTGATATCTTAGTGCTGATATTGATCAGCATTTAATTGAAGCATGTTGATTGTATACAAGTACAATGCAGTCTCAATTGTCTTCTAAGAAAAGGTAAACATTTAACTATTAAACCACAAAAGCTATTGGTATTTGCTCTTATTCAGTGTCATTTTTGACCATACCTTTTCTTTGTAGTATTCAGGTCTATAACAAAACTTAAATATGACTTGCGAACCACTCAGAACTAAGTAATCTCATTTCTTCTGGGTTTAGCACCAAGATTACATGTTGTACTGCCCGGCTGTAGAATGTCCATCATATTCCATGAAAAACGATGGAAAACGCTGGAAAATTCTAGCATGGAAAACGCTGGAGTATTTGGACTAATATTCCAGCCTCTGTCCAGGGTAGGCTGGAAAACCCTGAACAATTCTTGCATGGAAAACGCTGGACAATTCTAGCATGGAAAACGCTGGAGTATTTGGACTATTATTCCAGGCTATGTCCAGGGTAGGCTGGAAAACCCTGGACAATTCTAGCATGGAAAATGCTGGAAAATTCTAGCATGGAAAATGCTGGAGTATTTGGACTAATATTCCAGCCTATGTCCAGGGTAGGCTGGAAAACCCTGGACAATTCTAGCATGGAAAATGCTGGAAAATTCTAGCATGGAAAATGCTGGAGTATTTGGACTAATATTCCAGCCTATGTCCAGGGTAGGCTGGAAAACCCTGGACAATTCTAGCATGGAAAACGCTGGAAAATTCTAGCATGGAAAACGCTGGAGTATTTGGACTAATATTCCATCCTCTGTCCAGGGTAGGCTGGAAAACCCTGGACAATTCTTGCATGGAAATGCTGGAAAATTCTAGCATGGAAAATGCTGGAGTATTTGGACTATATTCCAGCCTATGTCCAGGGTAGGCTGGAAAACCCTGGACAATTCTAGCATGGAAAACGATGGAAAACCCTGGACAATTCTAGCATGGAAAATGCTGGAGCATTTGGACTTATATTCCAGCCTTTATCCAGGGTAGGCTGGAAAACCCTGGACAACACTAAAATTTTGCTGAAAATTGTTGAAATATTTTATGAAAACGAGATTTTTAACAGTGATGCAACTTTTATTTGATGATAATTTCAAGAAGAACATGATCCAAATTACCCCAACCAACTCCTTGTATTGACTGTGATGTTTAGTAACTTTTAAACAAGGAAACAAAAATTAAAAACTATACTTATCACTGGTAGCTTAATAGGTTGTGCACTAGTATTCAGTAGACAACATGGCTTGTCATAAATGTCGCTACACTTCTACTGGTGTGTCATAAAATCCAGATTACTGGCTCCTTAACATCATCCGAGTTTCTAAAAATATGTTCTCTTACTCTGGTTATAGTTTGAATTTATTTTGAAGCAATCTTAACAACAAAATAACAGAAATTCACGTTAATTTCTATCTCAATTTTAATTAAAAAAATTTAAAATATTTCTTTTTACACGTGTTGTTTCATAGTTCATTCACCACATTTCTTATTTTTCTGTTGTCACCACTGGAGTCTGTGGAAGTGATGGTACTCTTGATGGTTTAACCAAATCGCAAAGCTTCTGTCTCACCATCACCTCCCCAATGTTATACTTCTCCTTCATGATTTCTGAAATACAAATCATTGTATATTAATGAATAGAATCAAGCAAGATTTCAAATTTATTTCAATCCCATATATATCTATATATATATATAGAGAGAGAAAGAGAGAGAGAGAGAGAGAGAGAGACAGAGAGAGAGGGGAGTGAGTGAATGAGAGTTATGCCTGAAACATTTCATGCAATTACAGTACTTTTACAATCCCTGAGGTTGGTAATTGTAATGAGGCACTTGGCTTGATGACTAACTTGATAGGCTTAAAAACCTGTGGTTTCCATCACAAATTAAACTGGCTACCTAACTGCTCCTGTGGCCTAAGTCTAAGTGGTTAGAGCGCCTGCTACGGGTGTGAGAGGTCACAGATTTGAACCCTTAACCGAGTCATACCTAAGACTTATTAAAAAAATGGTACTATTAGCTGCTTCGCCTGGTGCTCAGCATTAACCCTTTACCTCATGCAAGCGTCTTTTGACGCCTCTACTCCATTCACGTGGAAGCGCCTTTTGACACCTGCTGTAAACAGCCATTTTAAGCCGGTTTTCATAGCGCCACCTTCGGGGAAAACCCCCATTTAGATACTACATTCATTTCTGTGAATGACAATTACATCAGATCACGTGGTCACTGTTTATGCCCTGGTCGATATCTGCTATTTAAAGTAGCTGGGTCATAATCTCCACTCCCCAAAATAGAGGTCGCGGATTGCATTCAGTACTTACGAAGTTTTCACGATTAGAATCAGAACTATGAAAGATTCAATAACTTAGGTAAAGGCTCTGATATTGATGCAGGCAGCAATTAGTTTTTATAAATTATCAAATTCAGATGACTTAGTGATGTAGATGCAGACGACAAATTGTAAATTTCAAGTATGAGAAATGGCAGCTACGATTGGTCACGCAGCCTCACTGACATGACAGTGAATGAGTCCTCTCAAGATTTTAAAGCACGTAAAAAATTCTTCAGTGAAAAATAATTATGCAGCTATAACAATCAGACTTTTAATCTTAAATTTTTCCACACATAATAGATGTGTACCAAAAATGTGAAATGGTTACAATTGCTGTTTAACATAAAATACACTACATTGCTTAACAGTTAACAGGCAGGCCTATGCGTATGGAGTCGAATAGGTAACAGGTGCTCCATTTATAGCATGCTGCACTTTGTAATTATGCTCTATAAGGTAAACGGTTAAGAGGTTAGTGTTAGGACTGGTCAACCTGGTGTCAAGATAATGTGAATGGGTGGGAGACATTATGCTACATGTCTGTGGCATGATATCCCAGTGCTAGACATCACTATAAATTGCCACACTGCAGACATCGTAGCGATGTGACTAAACATTTGTTAAAGCTACGTTACTAAACAACTGAATCACGCACACACAAACTGGCTACCATATACATGCAGTTGTGATTATACCATTTAAACTGAAAGTAGATTTACATTGTCCATTTGAATATTGCCTGTCTACACTATAATGTTTCAAGTAGTTGTGTATACGTTTAAATTTCATAATAATGTTCCAGCCTTAGTTCATAAAAAAATTTTGTTACAATTTGGCATATATTTTGTCATAGGTTAACAAAGTTTAAAACGCATGGTTAATAATTTAAAATATACCATAAATTATTTGAATTCTGGACTGGTCTTGGAGAGGTGGCCTTGTGTGTACTTATTATTGGCACTTGCCCCAGTTAGTGTCTTGCCAGTATATTTACCAGAGCTGCACAGCATTCTGAATATTTATTTAGCAGCTTTGTTAAAATCCAAAATTTGACATATTTCTGTCTCATGCTGGGTGTGAAAAAAAATTTAATCCAAATTTTCACCATGATGATCCATATGCACTAAGTTTCTGATATATATACTTATCTACATACACAACTCCAGGTTACATCTAATGTTCTAGACATTTGAATTTGAAACAAATGTGGTATTACCTCTTGCTTGCTTAATTCAAATTAAAAGATCGAAGAATTTCAATGAAGCTGTCGCCATCAAGTTGTTTACATAACTGTGCCTTGCCACTTTTTTTCTGAAATTAAAGGACACAAACTAAACAAGTATTTTTGGTGAGGAAAATTGATAATCATTTCCAACAGTTTACAACTGTACATTCTTATTAATTATACAATAAGTTACTATTAAATATTACTGAAATGGCTGAATATAAATTGGATAGACAAAAACAAGCCATAATCTGAATTGAAGATTAATTGGAAAAGAGATCTACTGGTATATTTCTGAGTCACAGTCTAAAATTAATTAAAACAAATATAACTTATTGCTACAAATAGCACACTGTCTGGAAAATAATAACGAAAATGTAAAAAATACAAATACCAGTCAGATCATTAATAATATCAAGGGTGAATAAAATTTAAAGTGAAATTTACAATTTGGAAATGTATATTCGCAAGGCCGGCACGTACCAACTTTTTTGAAAGACAGACACGAGATGACTGGTCATTGTGCATTAGGATAAGTAAAAAATGTTACCAATTATGTAAACAAAGCTTAAAACATAACACATACCTTTCAATATCCTTACAAGTTTTGACGTTTAATTTATCAGTCTTCAAACGGCATTAAAAAAAAGAAATTGTTCCATATAGGATATATTTCGTAATAGCTTTCCGTAAATTTACGTCACGCGAAGTCTTTCGCAGCTAAGGTACTTGGCGGCCGTGCAAATAATTTTGCTACAACTGGACTGAGTAATGACTTACCTGCTATTTTTGCAATAATACACTCATGGTATCCCTTGAATCCATGACAAACCGCCATCACTTTCTCTCCCGTGCGATATTCCTTCGTTTCTTTTCGTGGCGAGTGTACATCAGCCATACAGATTATGCCTCCCTGAATGGGACGATCATTCACCCATATAACAAGTGATATTTCTGGTTCAGTGGTCATCTTAAAATCCTGGGATATTTTCTATTTTACAATTTCAATGACACTCCAATCGAAAATTGCGCCCAAATTCTAGACTGGTTATCCAAAATGTTTTACAGTGCCAAATTTGGAACCAAAATTCAGAAACGGTTTTTTTTTTTTTTTTCCCCAGAAAATTTGGTTCTAACGCATGAAATCGAAATATGCCGGCTTTTTCAATGTAGTAATATGCCGGTTTTTTCAATGTAGTAATTGGTTAAAAAAAAATAAGTTCATAATTTTATATCCCATCATAGTCAGCTTCATCAGCCATCATCATACGGAGCAACCTCGGCTATTTCTGCGTGACAAAAACGTGACTCCGATACGTGAAGGCGAATACTTGACAGAAAAATCAGACATTTTGTTCTCTTTTGATTTATGATTTATGTAAAGAGTTAATATCTATGCATCGGATACCAACGCCATGATTTGGATATGTTGGGGAATGATTGGTTTACAGTAAAGTGGTTGTAGAAGACAAAGTTTACGACCAAGAGGCAATATCGTGTCGAGGTGTGGAACACAAATGGAAAGACAACACAAATTGGACGCCCAAATATTATAGGTGAGTATGAAATAAACTGAGTCTCGACTTTATCTCGTTTGCCCAAGTATAAACTGACTATATGATTAACCGCCCAACACTATATATGTATGATTGGTAATTAAATTGTAAGCAAGTATTTCAATAAATGTGAAAAGATATACAAGGTCAAAAACAAGTTTCCTTTTGCACCAGTTTTAAAATTAGAGTAGGTATTTTTGTTTTTGAATATATATGTATATATAACTTTCAAAGCAACCTAATTTGTGGAATTTTATTTTAACAGCCATAACCTTGTAATTGTCAGTCTTGGAAATGTTAAGTCCAGTGATACATATAAGCCCAAACAGGGACTGCTATGGTATTATGATAAAGTTGTGAATTTCTTGAGTATTTGTAGATCTAGTCCAAAAAGGTCTTTAGGTTACTGCTAAATTTTCAGACTACTTCATATATAAGTAAAATCATAACTTAAGTAACTTAAGTCCTGGAAAAAGAAATTCTGAAAAATTTCACATTAATCTTAGCAAGATTAAAATGTACACAAATTTTACCATGAAGATGATTTTTGAACGATATGTTAATGTTTTAATCAGTCTGACTGTACAGTCTGTAAACGTTTTAATGCTGTTTGTGTATTACAGGTACTGGTGTTCAGGACAAAATATATAAGCAGTTTGAAGTTAATTCCACAAAGTCCATTCCTAAAAGCACCATGTACTGGAGGAAGAGAAAACAATGGTAATTCCAGGAGTAATAGAGAGTTTTTTTACATTTTAAATAATGTCTGCAGCTGTCTCCCACAACAATGTTTATTTGTGTGAAGATAAGCATTATTCTTTATACATTTGTTCTTACCTAGTACATTCACAGCTTAACATGGCTCATATCTTAAACACAGTTTCATTATCATATCAATAATTTAAGGAATAAACACATTTCACTATACAACACTAAGTGGAATTTTTAGAGTTCAACAAATTCTGAGTATATGGTGAAATCATTCAGTATTTACAGACAGAATATTCAATGTACGTGTTTGAACAGAACATTCACTCTGTATGAGTTATCCAACACACCATACACAATATATGCACAACGTACACCATATCATCACATACATTTATGAAGTGTATGTTGTATCACATGTACTTTGTATGATTGAGTATATTATTGTGTATCAATTACTTGTCATTTACATGCATTCATTGTGTATCATGTTTGCATTACCCATGTTTAAATGATGCATGCATTAACATTGGATTTGTCAAACTAAGCTACTGTAACAGTGTAATATTAACTGTACATATTCAATTCCCACAACAAAACAATAATGTTTGAATGTTAAGATTTTAATATGAATTATACATGTTCACTAAAATTTGTATTTCTCATTACAGTGTTGTTGATCTAGGTGAATCCAGTTCTGTTGGTCTTGGATATTATGAAATTGGTGACTGTACGTAATACTAATCTTCAAATATAATGAGAATATCAACAGATGAACCAACTAGATATGGTCACAGTAACATGAGTTTTTCATCTGACTCAGAAGAAAGTATAGAGTTTTAATCAAGTTCAGATGATGAACAGTATCATCAGGTGAATGAAGCAACTCAGTCTTACCCATCCCATGTCACAGATCCACCACTTTATGTCATAGCCCCATAACAAGATATATGTTGTAGTGAAATCACAAAGTCTGAACATGTTATTGTCCTTGGGGCTTTGCCAACAAGACATAATTTGTCAGATGCTAAATATGTGACTTTTTGGACTTAATTCAGTTGCATCTTCCATCAGCAAACACAGGATTGACAATTGTCAAAGATTTGAAGGAAAAATGTGAATTCAGTAAGGAGTATCTCAAATACAATTTTTATTGTGGGATCTGCAAAAAATTGTACTCCGATAAAGAAGAAATGTGTGAAACTGGGGGCTGTACAGGTGTACATAACTAATAATTATGAGCAAACATCTCTTTGGAATGAAGTTGGCTCTGACAAGAAAGAAGACTTCCTTTCATCATCAAAAATAGGATCAAGTGTCTTCGAGAACCTATTATTGTTGTTGAAATTGGAAATGCCATTTATGGTACTGTTCTCCCCAATCATCATGAAAAGGACTAAAATGGCTCTCACCATTGCACAGCAGAATTTCATACTTATACACTGTAGTGTCAAGCTCAAGTGGTGAACAGATATGGACATATTTATGATTTTATATGCACCAGATATTTTCTGGTCAGGATTTAACTAATTTTTTCAGGATATCTTTTCATACATGTATAGTTTGTGTTACACCAACATTTTTGTATAGTGATGTTCTTTTGATAATGAACATTTAATTACATATGTGGTACATACAATAAATGATGTACTACTTCAACACTTGTAGTTTGTTTTTTTAAAGCAGGGGTCAAGTGTGTGTGTGTATGGTTTAGTTTGTTTATTTGACTTGTGTCCTCTATTTCTCAGTATATATTTATCATAGGTTTGAAATAATAGTTTAGTTTCAAGTTCAAAAATCTGTGTTACAGCGCAGTTTAATCATGATTGCTCTTTCTTTAGGTAATTCAAAATAATTCTTTGTACCAATCTTGAAAATTGACTAAGTTCTTTTCCAGGGTTTTCCATGCTGAAATTTATCCCAAAAATTCTAAGTCTAAACTGTCCATGCTTTTCCAGGGTTTTCCATGCTGAAAAAAATTCAGAGTCCAAAATGTCCATCATTTTCCAGGGTTTTCCATGCTGAAAAAAATCAAAGTCCAAAATGTCCATCGTTTTCCATGCTGAAAAATTTCAAAGTCAAAAATGTCCAGCATTTTCCAGGCATGTCCAGCATTTTCCATGCACAATGTCCATGGTTTCCATGCTAAATTCTGCAGAATATTTCATTTTTCCATCATTTTCCAGGGTTTTCCATGTTTTTCCATCGTATTCCATCCTTTTCCAGAGTATACAATGGAAAAAGTACAGCCGGGTGGTCATTTCCCACAAATCCATGTCACAGGTTTGAACCCTGACTGAGTCATACCAAAGACTTATAAAGATGGTACTAGCAGCTGCCTCGCTTGGTGCTTAGCATTAAGAGGTTAGTGTTAAGACTAGTCATTCTGGTGTCAGGATAATGTGACCGGGTGTGACATGATACTACATGTCTGTGGCATGATGCTCCAATTCTAGACATCACTATAAATTGCCACACTGCTGACATTATAGCAATATGACGGAAGAATCTTTAAGCAATGTTAAAAATCCAAATACACCCCCTTGTTGATATGAAATTGATACCAAATTTTAAGAAGTTCTAAAAGGAAGTGTATTTTAAACTCTATGGCACTTGAAAATAGTATTAGGTTTCAGTACTATTGAAGCATTCTCCAGCATTCTTGCTGTCAGTTACATTATTTAATCGTTATGTAGAATTTTAACATAATTCATATATTTATATATGTGATACTTCTCAACTAAAGTGGTGTATTGTTCCATTACCTATGATGAATGCATTTATTGTATGTAATATCATTTTTCTGAAAATATTATTATAATGTTAAATTTGTTTTTTCTACATTATATATTTCTGTTGTATTTAATAATATTTATATATTTTTCAACATATTGCTTTCTTATGATTTGCCCTGATATGTATATGTCTACATATGAGTTTTACTTGTTTCCATTTTCAATGCCTGTCATGTATCATGTGATCAGTAATTAAGGACCATGATGGAACCAAGTGAATAGTCTATTCATTTACTTTTTTGTGTAATCCTTAGTACCATTATAAAAGCAGGGTCAAATTGCAAACTAAACAGACTCAGATCTGCCATTACATAATATACTGGCAGATCTGGGTCTATGCAGTATGCTAGGATTAATCAGTAGCACAAACTTTGATCTGCTGGTGTATTATGTGACAGGGGATCTGGAGCTTTGTTGGTTGCAGTTGGACCCGAGTTATGTGTGAATATCTATGGTGTTTTTTTTATGACAGTGCGTTGCAAATTTTAATTTGTACTGCATTGTTTTATTGTCTGTTCTGAATAAATCTTAATTTAATCTCAACCGTAAACAGGATAGACTCATATCTGCTTCTGCATAATGTATAAATAGATCAGGATCTACATTATTGGTCCGCTCAGCATTAAGCGGTTAGTGTTATGACTGGTCGGCCTGGTGTCAGGATAATGTGACTGGGTGGGACATCATGCTACATGTCTGCTACAAACTGTCACACTGCAGACATCATAGCAATATGACTGATTTGTTTTTTAAAGCTACGTTAAAAATTTAAAACACACACACACACACACGTTATTGGTCTGAAATGACTACTTGAGCTACTGCAATCCTCTCTAGTGGATATGATACAACAACTGATCTGAGTCAGGCCTTTTTGCCAATTATTGAAAACACACCTCAGAAATATTACAGATATATCCATTGTATACGCTTCTTCATTAGTGTGATACCTTGCTATACATGATGAAAGCACACATCAAGGTTTGTAATTGATTGAGTTGATATCCTCTTGACAAAAACTTGCAGATTCTTTTTCTTTAAACACATTACTCATAATACACCTTTCAGATCCAGCTCTCCTAAGCGATAAAAGATATTAACTGTATCTTTTAGCGTGCTTTAGCAATAAAAGTGCTAAAACACTGATTCCGTCTTTTGGTCATGTTAACACTGAACAGACTACCAGACCAGTATCTACATTGTATGGTGGCCTACATGGAACATTTCCTGAACAGCACATTGCTGCATGTACACCCCAGTACCAGCTGTTATAACTGATCCCTCAATACCTGTTACCCATTTTCAGGATCAGACTTCCTTCTCCACACCTGCTGAAACAACTTGGAAAACAAGTTTTCAATCTCAAACAATAAATGCTGAACCTGCATTCCTAGTTCATATCAGACAGACCCTTAAAAAAGAAACAAGATGTGAACAGAACTTTTTCATGCAAGAAGGCCCACAATTTCAAAAGCATATGAGGAGAAATAGAGTCTTTTCCCAGCGGTGTGTGCAGAGAAACATTTCTCCTGTAAAATGTCTTGGTACCACAAATAGTTAATTATTTGTTATATGACTTTTTGAGAAGTTAGTCTCAGTCACAATAAAGGGCATCTGTTCTATGATTTCCAACCTCTTTACCATCATGAATGGGAGGAAATTGGCAAGAACAAGTGCCTCTCCAACTTTCCAATCAATTTTGATTTGTCTCAATTGAAGATCTTGTCCTTTTGTCCAGAATGAAATCTGCAGTGAATTTGATGGTTTTGAACAAGGTACAATTTGAACCATGGTCCAGATCCTTGCTCTCGCATCTGAATCTGTTAAATCGATGCTTTGTCATTTGATCCAAACTATTAGAAGTTATGTCATGATGGTTTGGTTTCTCTTTCTTTAGTTTTTAGTTTCATTGCTAACAATAGGCTTGTGCTCATAGGATATAAGTCTTTCATTTTGAAACTGCTGAGTTTGTTGGACCCGAATTCCCAAGGGCATGTTCACAGACCCATTAGGACATTGAAGGGTTTCCAGGAATACACTGACCCAATCCAAAGAGTGAAACTTGTGTGTTCATACCACTCAAAGTAAGAAGGGATGATACTTCCACTCAGGCTCTTTTGTCCGGGATCATTGGGTTATCTGCTGTACTTTCAAGAATTAACCCAAGACCACATTACTTTCTTATGCATATAAGCTCCTTAAGTTAGTATGGTTGGCACCATTCAAGCATTTGAATTAAACTGTTCCCTGGCTGATATCATTCAGTCCAAGGGATGGAGTCTAATACAACATTCTCCAGTTTCTATCTATGACCCTTTTTAACCCAAAGGCCTCAGTTTGTCCCTGTGGGACCTATATCAGCAGTGAAGCTGGCTACCTTCCTAGGTCACTCATTAGCTTAATCTACTTGCTCGGGATTTGTGAAAACACAAATATTTTTGTTAAAACTGCATCCCTTCACTGATCTGAGTCAAGGACTCGTGTAAGACTCAAAACTGATTCACATACATTAGAAGCCTGGATCTAATACTAATTCTGAGTAAACGAATGTAATTCCCTCCCCATCTTACCTGTTCTTCCAATGTATTAGAAACTGAGTAATATCTGTGAACAAGAAACCAATATTTGGAAAATATGTTCCTTTAGTGATACTTACCTGATTATAATACAAGCACTCCCTCCAAAGCCATACCCTCTGCTACATCCCTCATGGATCTTACCCTTCTTCCCTAGTTGTAATTGATAAATAATGGGCTTTGATACTATTCCCTCTTTTAAAATGGAGACCATTTTCATCCGACTTCTGTCTTATTCAGCAGATGATATGTCAGCACCTTTATTGCTAAAACAAGCAACAAGACATGGTGAACCTCATTTCCTTTATGGAAAGGGAGACCACTCATCTGATTTCTGTCTTAAGCAAGCGACATGTTGATAATTGTAAGCAAACAACATGTTTGTAATTTTATTGCTAAAACAAGGCAAAAGAAATGGTTAACATCTTTTTTTTTCTTGCAACAGCTGGATTTGCAAGGTTGTAAAATATTTTATTAAGTTTTTATTATCAGAAAATATTACCAGAGAACACCGCCACCAATTGTTTTCTTCAGTTTTGAGCTTATTAGAAAAGTCTAATTTTAACAAACTGTATGAATCATCCCATAAATTATCATATTTTTTTTTCAGCCAGATTACATTTTACCTTTCATGCATTTCAATAAGTTTTCTGCCATTTTCCACTGATTCCTCCTTTTTCAAGCTCTATCTCTCCATTAAAATATTGCTCTGGTGGTTTTTGGCTTTACTGGTCATATTCAGAAGAGCTTACGATTTTGTCAGTTTTCAGTCTTTTCACACAAGTTTGTTATCACTGCTCCTAATAAACTAATTAGAGGATTGCCATGAAACTTTACACACACAGATTCATCTCATGATCTAGTTGATTCTGACCGCTTCGGTGGCCTAGTGGTTAGAGCGTCCACCTTGGATGCGGGAGGTCATGGGTTTGAGTCATACCAAAGACTTACAAAAAATTGTACTTTACAGCTGCCTCGCTTGGTGCTCAGAATTAAGAGGTTAGTGTTAGGACTGGTCGGCCTGGTGTCAGGATAATGTGACTGGGTGGGACATCATGCTACATGTCTGTGGCATGATGCCCCAGTGCAAGACATCACTATAAACTGTCACACTGTAGACATCATAGCAATATGAGCGAAAAATTATTAAAGCTATGTTAAAAATCCAAATCACACACACACACACACACACACACTGGTTGGTCCTAAATAAAAATGGTGCCAATTGGATCTCCAATATGGCCACCACAGCAGTCATCTTGAATATCTTGTTATTGCTACTCTTCCAGATTGGATGGTCATATCAGCACAGGATTTTCACTGTAAGACTTCTTGTGATGTCTGTTTCATCACTGATGACAATGTTAATGATCTGACCTCTAATATGGCTGTCACAGTGGCTGTTTTGAAAATCTTGTTTATCAGTACTCTTATCAACATTGGGTTTTCACTAAAACACATCCTATGATGTCTGGTTGGTACTAAATGAAAATGGTTCAGTCCTGATGCCCAGTATGGACAACAGCCATCTTGAAAATCATGCTATTGCTTCTAATGTGGAACAGAAAGCCTTGTTGACATAGGAT